>CM042139.1:34093582-34273582 GCA_023376005.1 Doryteuthis pealeii | reverse complement strand
TGGACATGAAGTGTGTGGTGTGTGTGATCTGGTCCTGCCTCTTGCTGCATTTTCCCCGGATACGGGTAAGTTCGTTCCTTATGTATCCGGTCTTTGCACCAAGGGGGAGTGCCGATTTGTGGTGGACGAACAAGTCTCTGCTGGCCGGTTTTTTGTAGAACTCGGTGTGGATTTCACCCTTGTCTAGTATTTTATACCGGAAATCCAGCAGTGATAATACTCCTATGCGGTCAGAGTGCTCTATGGTGAAATGTATGTTTTTGTCTATGTTGTTGCGATTTTGTTGGCTTCTTCACGGGAAGATGTGAGGATGAGTATATCATCTACATATCTGGTGAAGAAGGCACAAGAGTGGCAATTGTTAAGTGCTTGGCGCTCAAGCCTGTCCATGTAGGTGATAGCCAGCAAACCCGATAGGCTGGATCCCATCGGCAGGCCCTTTATCTGTTTGTATGTTCGTTCGTGAAACGTGAAGTACGTATTGTTTACGATGATGGATAGAAGTTGGTGTATGTCTGATGGGGTGAGGTTGTAGCAGTACAGGCCGGGTAAGTTTATGCGTTCAGTCAACAGGTTGACCGCTGGTTGAGCTGGTACTGATGTGTACAAAGAGGTAACGTCCAAGCTAAATGCATATTTGTTGTTTTCAAGCTTACTTGGTTGTGTTTGTTGTAGTTTGGAAGGGCCGCTAAGATTGGTTTAAGTATTTTTGAAAGAACCCATGATATTTTATATAATGGTCCTTCCTTTGTGGTGTTGAACTGGTTTTGTGAGTTTTTATCAGATGGTAAAATCTTGGTAGGGTGCTGTTTTTACTGGTGAAGTTGTTTTTGTATTTGTAGGGAAGTTTTCTACTTTTACAGATCCCGGCCCATGCGGTATTTATGTGGCTTTCTATTTGGGTAGGCATTACATCTGTGACCTCTGTATAGAGTTCATTGTTGCTAAGGTGCTCGAATGCCAAGTTGTGGTATGTATCCTGGGGGATTACGCAAAACCCTCTTCCCTTATCAGAGGGCAGGTAAATTAACTCTTTCTCTCTTAGGGTGTTTAGGGTATTGTGTTGTGCTCTGGAGAGGTTAGGTATTATTTTTTTGTTTCCTTTTATGATCTGGAATATTGATTGCTTAAGTCTTGATAGTTTCGAATCTAGTACTCGGTTGGTTGGAAATCGGTGGAGTGGGTTATCTAATGTGTATGTGGGGAATTGGTTGTTTTTACTTGTTGGTGCAGTGGCGTTGGGTGTGTTACCGATGAATGCTAGCCATTTCAGTTGGTATGCGGTTCGGCAGAAGTTCGTTTCAAGGTCCAGTAGTAGCTTGTCATTGATTTTTTTGTGAGTATAAACTTTGGTCCTAGACTAAGTAGCTCTTTTTCTTCACTAGTTAGGGAGTGTGACAAGTCTGTAACATGTGGCTGAGTTTGTAATGTTGTGTTGTGGGGCTCATCTTTGAAGTCATTCGTTTCTTTTGTATGATTGTGGTGTGTATTGTATTGATGTTGTTATTTATCATAATTTGTGGCATGGGTATTGGTGTTGTTGTTGATAGTGTTGTTAGCAGTGTCCGCTCGAATCTTGGTAGTTGGAAGCATGTTGGTAGGTGGTTGTTTCTGATTGTGCTGGGAATTATTTTGTTTTTCATGCAGGGTTTGAGGAAGTTGGGTAGACCACACACCACACACACACACACACACACACACATATATATATATATATATATATATATATATATATATAATTAGAAATTACAACACACACTGATACAATCTAAAACACCAGTAAAGTCAGTAAAAGATGATAGTGATCAATACAAGAAAATCATACAATGTAATGAAAGCAAATAGCACATTATTAAAAGATAATAAACATTCAGATTTATATTCATAGCCTACGACTTTAAATTTCACACGACCTATCATCAGGTGAGATTTTTTAAAAGAGTGTATATAGTTTCATTCATTCATTTTTGTGATTGCTGCGCGCTTCGCTGTTAGAATTAATGTCAATCTCTGCACAAAGATAGGTAGCAGGGTTGTATGGAAGACTGGCAGCTGCTCATCCTCCACTTCTGGACACTGATGTTGTCCTAGGGAAATAGCAAGGTGCTATAGAATTTAGCATTAGTATCGCCATAACTCCATTATGGACACCAGCTTCTGGTTTTGAATTTAGAGCGTTTTGTACTCCAAGACCGGTTGCCTTAGCTAACAAGGCAGAAGACCTCAATCTGTCCTACCACTTAACTGGGGAGGGAGAGTAGATGAATACACGACTTTCCAAAACGCATTAATGCGAAGTGAAACGCAAACAGCCTCGTCCAGAATTTGAAATCGGCTTGCCTAGTTTATTTACTTCATCGGCAATCATTGCGCCAAGCGTGCACCCATAGATACCTGATTTATATAAGCTAATTTACCAAAGAATTGTTGGTGACGTAATAGTTATCTATGCAGAAAATGGAATCTATGAGCTGAGTTCAAATTTCGGTCAAATCTGTTTGCATTCACTTCGCACTAATTTCTTTTAAAATATTCTAATATTTCTAAGTGAGTTAATCTTAAGTTTTAGAGTTGACAAATGGCAGGTTGTAATATAATGAGATGGAAAAACCAACAATTATAGATAAGATTAGAAAGTTACTACAACTTGTGGAATGACGTATGAAAGGCTACCTATTGTTCTCTGGTTAGTCGATAGATGACAACAGGCTAAAAGTGGAAGAGAGATAGTGAGAGGAGTGTTGAGTTGGAGTCTGGGCTAAGGTTTTTAAATAAACAGACGTAAGGTGAGTGTCTTTTCTCCAAGGCATTTTTACTTGGGATATAATAAATGACAAGCACGTCTTGTGTTCGTTATTAAAGAATATCAACAGCACAAGACAAGAAATCCTCCAAAATTACCAAGTAGTTTTCAGACTCGAAGAACAGCCGAAAATGCCAGTATAACAAATGAACAAGAAATACCAGCTCCTCCAGTCCAGAACAGTAGAAGCCAACTCCGATCCAACAAAGAGAATAGTTGAACAGTAAGTGTTACATAATCTATGCGGTTGCATAAGATTATTGTCAATCCCCTGTATTTCTAGAGGGATGGCCTTTTTTCATATCACGAGCGGGACTTTCCCTGGAATAGTACAGAAAGCCCGCGAAATACGTGAATAGTTGAACAGTAAGAAGATAAGTATAGAATTATTACTATTACAACAACATTGCTTCTTTCAATCGAGACCGCTATGCATCAAAGTAAGTACTTCTTTTGTTTGTCCTTGTGACATGTAATGTATTTTTCTGTCACATCTGGGGACTAATTGTCCTGTATTTGAAATTAATATTTTTCCGTTTGTATCTGTGTTTTAGGTGTTATTGTGATGCAATAACGTATACAAACGTTCGATTTTAATTCTTTATTTGCTCTTCTGTGTCGATTCTTATATTGTTTGGATTTGTACGACGATGTCAAATATGCTGTTATCGCCGCCACTGTCGCGGTCGCTTGGGGAGAAGACGGTTAGGATTGAAGGGGGTTGTTTAATTTGGCTAGTCAACAAAGTTGCGATGAAACCATCCCAAGATTAAACTTGCTGTACATTTATGTTCCTTTTCCTCTTCTTTCTCTTTCCCCCAATTTTCTTTTTCATTACATCTTTTGATAATGCTGATACCCCAAACCTTCTTCTTCTTCTTCTTCTTCTTCTTCTTCTTCTTCTTCTTTTTCTTCTTCTTCTTCTTCTTCTTCTTCTTCTAACCCCATTCTTTTCCTTTCTTTTTAATTTTTATATTCCTTTTTCTTCCGTTTGTGGCTTTTATTCAGTCTCTTTTAACAGTTTGGTCCACAAACATTATTCAATGTTTGGTGTGTCACACTTTCGTGAAAGTCACGTACGGTCTCCGTTGTCCAGAAAAACCTGAACTTCTTATTTTGATAGCTTATTTCACCGCCAATCGAATTGTTTTGGATTTTAAAAAAGAAACAAACCTCGTTAACTCTGTAGACATTGAACAGGTAAAATGATTTTGTGGTTGAAAATCAAGACCTATTGACAATCTATCTTCATTTAATATTTTCTTGTTTTTATTTTTACGACAAACGGACCATTAACTCAACTGGAGACAGAGAACTGATTTGTCAAAACCTTCAGCTGAAGAAATGACAAGGCTTTTTTGAAATAGCAGAAGTTCTATTATGTCTCATTTTTTTACTTGACAAATTGATGAAACTTCGTCAGCACTTTCTCGTTGGGTTGATCGGCTGTTGGATAGAACATGTTACCGGATTTTGGAAACTCAAAAGATAAGAAATTCTCTCCATAAAAAATAACAACTCTTTATTGAAACACAATTGTGCAACAATCATAGATAATATAGAAAATATCGTATTTGTTTTAGGGAGAGGAAACAGTATTAATTCGCCTTGTGCTATTTTGCATAATTACCAGATGGTTGGGTTCATGAACTTTGAGGTTTTTGGTTTTCATGGAGAGGGGTTTTAGCGTTTTGGAGATAATTCTTTGGTTGATATACCCTAACTATGAACATTAATGAGTATGTCCCAATCCTCATAAATACGGGGTATTATACTGACTGAATAGTCTAATACCACTAGCAGTGGTTTACCTTTCTTTATGCCGCTGGCGAGTATTATGTTTTGTTAATGTTATAAAGTTTCCATTTCATTTCCAACCTCCGTTTGGTTAATTCTCATTTGTTAGTTATTTGTTAGGTTATAACAGAGAGTAAAAGTTGATATCAATTATTCTGAAACAATATATATCGCAGGGATCAAAACTGGGACCTTTTTAATATTCATAAATGATTTACCAAATTTGCTGATGACATTAAAGTACTTATCAAAAGAAATGGATCTAAATAATTGTCATATAAGAAGATATTTGGAAATTCAAGTTTAACATAGAAATATGTAAAGTATTACATAGTGGATCCCAAAACATTAAAGTTGAATATAAATTAATCAACACTGAAATAAAAAAGCAAAATGACAAGTGCGATCTAGGGGTTGGCTTTGATGTGGCTTTTGAAAGCTGACAATCATATTTTGTACATTATATCGAAGACAAATGGAATGATTGGCAGGATGGTTAGAAATCTTATCACAAGATGAAATGTTGTTTTAGAAATATACAAATCCTCATAATACCTCATATAGAATTGTGTACTCAGACCTAGAAATTAGAGTGTGATATTGAGATTATAATAGTGACAAAAATTATAAAAAGAGTAAGGGATTATAATTACAAGGAGAGATGACAGAAATTAGGGTTAACTACTTTACAAGAATATGGACAGTTTAGCTCAGTCGGTAGAGCGGCCGCCTAGGAACCACAAAGTTCCTGGTTCGATATCGACTCTCGCCAACTCAGCGTGAGTAGAACAGGGACCTGTGCGGTAAAGTAAGGAGCTGATGGTAGGTGTGGCGCTTCACGTCAGACGCAAAAACAATCTCCTTGGTCTAGTGCTAGTGAAAAGGAGATAGACTCACTCGCTGTCTAGCTGATACCGCCTTTAGGCCACCCTGACGACTTTAATTTTTACTTACTTTACTAGAAAGAAGAATGATTGGTGATCTAATTGAAACTTTCAAAATAATAGATAGAATTTCTAATTATTGTAGACATTATTTAATATTTCTCCTCGAACAGAAAACTTACTATCATGACATATTTCAAAAACTAAGCCTATTACACTTGTAAACATGACTATTGTTTATCTGAGTGAATAGTCTTCAGCAATCAAAACTGACAGTAGACATTGTCGATTCAGAATTATTCTTTCTGTGTCAATTGGTTGTGATGAAACTCATCCATTTAGATGAAGATGAAACAGAATGAGTATTATGAAGGAAACAAATAAATGTCCTCATACCTAGTTCTTGTCTATTTGATCGTCGATGATTTGTCTGTAAGGAATAAAGAAAAAAATGAAAAGAATAGAATGGAATAAAATTAGAAAATTCTAACACATTTTTTCCATTGGAACTCTAATAATAAAACTTCTTTGTAAAAGACACCTGACAAAAATTCTCTTTCTAACCGGCGTCGGAATGTAACGAATGTGTCTGTGCTGGATGCCAAAGCCTAGCAAACTCCATGAATGGGAAAAGCATACAAGTCTCCAAAAAGACCAAAACGTAAGATGACTGGAGCCAACTCTGGGTAAGTCACTTTTTTTTTCTTTTACTCAACCGACCATTCTAGATGAGTACAAATTATGCATGCTTTTCTTCAGAAAACGACAACAGACCAACTCCATGCCAAATATTTTAATTACCGACATTTTTTCAAAGAAATAAACATTTCAGTCATTCAAGTTCAGTTTTATACTTCAGATAAAGTACATGAGTATGAATTCAGTCCTACGAAGAACATTCCTTGGAACAATGAAATGTATGTTTCTAAAACATCTATAATAAAACCTGCATTCATTCACTAAATCCCTGTATTTTCATCTTTTCATTGTGTAGATTTTGAGCTGTTTATATGAACATTTACAATTTCACAAATAAGAGGAGTTAGGAATCCTAAAGCCACAAAGCCAATCAAGAACAAATCCAGAATAAAGTATATTTCTTTCTTACTGGTAACCTACAAGACTTTTCTTTGATTCAATTCATTCATAAAAAGGCGATCTTTATAACATACCTGGTAATCATGCGACTGGGTTCCACGACTGGGGGTGAGGGTGGACATTGGAGACCTAAATTATGATTAAATAACAATTACAGGGAATTGTTTTATTAAGGAGTCTGTTAGTAATTTACAGTAATTGGTTAATTACCAACTATACATATTAACAAGGAGCTTATAATTATTGACTTATTTTCATGAAATCAAATGTATAAAGAAATAACAAAAATAACCCCCAGTACTACTCGAAAAATATGAATTATCAGTACTGATTATGTTGTCTTGAAAATTTTATAAACATTTCTTGTTTTATTTTAATTGATAATTTAAAAACTTTCTTTTTTTTTCGTGATATAAATTTGGCTTGATATCTTGGTTTTACGGTAGACTTTTTTTGAATTTGTTGTAATTATTATCATTAGTTAGAAGCCAACCGGAAGTTCAGAATGCTAGAAGCCAACCGGAAGATTGTTGGCAGCCATTCTTTATTATACAATAGTCAGTCTATTGCTTGCCATTCCTCTGATTAATTTCTAATTTCTATTTAATCTGTGAGAGGCAGAATGGGGGAGGGTACAAATCTAGAAAGAAATAAGCAATAATATCATACCACGCCTTCTGAAACGTGGCATGTTTAAAAGTAATTTGTAAATATTTGTGGCTGAATTCTGCAACATATTTTACAACCAGCAAACCATGAAATCAACAACCAGCAGCTGTAATTAAAGCACGTGTTTTGAAGCAATTAAAACATTTATCTACACTAGACTTGCTCTCTATTATTATTGGACAATTACATTGATATTTAAAGCATTTACAATACGTGAAAGTTACAATTATTCCGACAAGAATGTCGAACAGAAACTGATGCAAAATTTGCCGATATACAATGCCGATGAAAAAAAGAGAGACTGGTGAAACTTTCACTCTTTAAGATATAAAGTGATTAGGTTTCATAATATTGTTGGAGAAATGTGGAATGATAACAGGGGGAATCAAAGCTCAGGTACCGGACATGTATGTCGAAAAAGAAGGGGTCTCTCAAGGAAAAAATATAATATTGTAAAAAGTACCAGGTAACTCTAACAGAGTGAGGGTCATTTCTAAAACCCTTTTCAATGTATTTTTATAGTAAAATCTTTTCCAATGTATTTTCATAGTAAAATCTTTTCCAATGTATTTTCATAGTAAAACCTTTTCCAATGCATTTACATAGTAAAATCATTTCCAATGTATTTTCATAGTAAAATCATTTCCAATGTATTTTCATAGTAAAATCATTTCCAATGTATTTTCATAGTAAAATCTTTTCCAATGCGTTTTTATAGTAAAACCCTTTCCGAGTAATTGGTACAATTAGTATTTTTGTAATTTAACCCTCGTAGTTCTTTTAGACAAGAAAAAGATGAAATAAAATGATTCTAATTAATTATTATTCTGATAACTCCATTGCAATCTATTAGATTTGCGTATGTCACAGTTGAATGAGCTATTTTTATTAAATTCAGAAATGACTTGATAACGTAAAGTTAATAGTAAAGCATGACATAATGATGACATGCGTTTAAAAAAAATCAAAATAATTAATTATGAATTGTTTTAATCTATTATCAAAATATGTAAATACATTATTTATATACATCTACATAATAAATGTTATGCTTAAGTAATAAGTCATTATTCATGAATTAAATTAAAACTGTTAATCGATGAAATATCTAAATTGAATTACGTAAAATAGATATTGGTGTTTTAGATATTTTACATTAAAATTTTAATTAGAAATGAATCTATTTTAAAAAAACACAAGAAAAGCTGTTGTCTTCCTTCAACTGTAATTTAATGTTAAATGCTCTTATTCTTGTAATAACACACAACACGTTAAATTATTTTAGTGAAAATTTAAAAAAATGATATTACTTGGAAAATCTGACTGCTCATCTTAAAATAATATTACTGAGGAGGATACTGCCTATATAATTTCTAAACTCCAGCAAGATTTATTTGAGAAAGTCTATGAACTTGATGTTGATAAACCAGACACCCATGATCGAGTTGATATGGACTAATAGTGATTTGAAAATTGATGAGAGCTCTTGGCTGCAATTTTGTTCAGGTTACATAACTAATACACAAGTTTGTTTCTTAACAACTTCAGACATTGTTTCACAGATCACTGCCCTGGATCACTACAAAAGTTCTGATGGTAATTTTTAGAGTTTTTGATGGTGTATCCAGTGTTAGTAAAGAATGTGCTGACTTCCAGTATTCCACTTCAATGAAAAATATTAAGTAAGAAGCAGCAATTAAGGATGTCAGCTCATTAAGTAATAATAACAAGTGCCTGACACATTATCAGTTGTGCACTAAAATTGAGAGTTTACAAAAAGAAAAGTTATTAACCATTGAAAACTTTTTAGAAAATCCTGAAACTTGGCAAAACCCCTCTTCCCGAAAGTGTTTTCGTGTAAGCATCGCAAATAATTGTAGAAGTTATCCCCCAGATAACATGAAAACAGTACAAAATGTTGGGTACAAAATTCCAGACAATCGTGTAAAATCAGACCCAAAAAAAGAAGAAGAAGAAGAAGAAGAAGAAGAAGAAGAAGAAGAAGAAGAAGAAGAAGAAGAAGAAGAAGAAGAAGAAGAAGAAGAAGAAGAAGAAGAAGAAGAAGAAGAAGAAGTTACTTGTGTACAAATTCGATTCAAGATGAGGATTTAATAGCTGATCTCATAACCTCAAGAGCCCCACTCTATGATTGTATGGTTGAAATTGATGGGGATATGAATTACAAAGCCATCATAATTAACAAGGTGAGAGTTTCAAATCCCAAGATCGACTCGGGGTTTAACAACATATAATGGTTAAGACATTTATGTGGATTTAGACAATATTGTATCTGTTGGTGATCAAATAGTTAATAATCATAATGATACAACCAGGGTGGGAATCATTTGTAAAATAACAAGTGGGGAAAATAAAGTGCAATTTCTGCCACAAGAGTAATTAGTGCAACCACATATAATGCCGAATGTCCATATTCTTCAAGTAAAACAATTTGACGAATTTTTATTTTGGGATGAAACTTTCTTAGGATCTCCTCTTACGGTGGTCAGCATCAATTGGCTTACTATAGAACTTCAAATATCCATGACCCCCACCACCACCCCCAGAACACGTATCTTGGTATTTCTTTTGTAAGGAGTTGGTGTTTGATATTTGAAACCATATATTCCTTTCTTCAACCTCTGAATATAAGACTGACAATGGAGAAAAAGCTCCCTGTCAATTCTGAAATAGAAAGATACTTCTTTCTCAAATGTGTCTTCAAAATGCATTTCACATTGTTCATGGTAAATAGATATTACAAGAGAACGAATATCATATGGGTGTACATCCCACAAAGGTAATATGAAATATTATTCCTCCCAAAGTCAATGCCGATACTTTTATTCATAAAGAATTATTCCTACTTGGGCAATAAAAAATCCATGTGCCAACAAAATAATTATGTCCTTTATGTAATTTGTACGCATGGAGTTATAATCTTGAAGCTCCATACGGGGTCAATCACAAAAATGAAGAAACACCAGGTCCATATTCTAATGATGAAGGGAACTTAATTAAAACAATGAAGTTCAAATAACATAACGATTATAATGACATTCATCCTCAAGCTTATTTGTTGTTTTGTTTAGTTATATAAAATCATTTTTAAGTTGAATAGCAGAAATAGGTGTATAAATTTTTATGAAAATAACTTTATAACTATTAATATTATTATTAGAATTTAAACTTTGTCTAACCATATGTGTATTTCCCCCAACTCATCAAGATTAATTAGCAAACAAATGAATTCTAACATCACAGTAATAATTTTGTCAAAGCTTTCAGGTTTGTTTTTTTTTACTAAAAATGTAATGGTAATTATTGATATTTATGAAATATTGTAATTTCCCATTTTGGCCGAGTTGTATGGATGAGATTGATTTTGATGTTATTGAGGTTTTGTGTACATTTTTGAGTAAATGACTATGTTGGTCTTTGTTGAATCATTAAACTTTTATAAACAAATCTATTATATTTAAACATTTCATTATTCTGTGAATTGAAAACACAATATTCAACAAGCCTGATCTCACTTGAAGATATTTCATAAAGAATAACATGTTAAAACAGGGACCAAGTGCATATGCATTTGATATAGTGTAGTTTGTAAAAAAATTAATGTAAATTGTGTTTTATTTATCAATAAATTTAAAATATATAAAAAAATATAATAAATTATAAAAAAATATAATCTTCCATAATGTACTAAGATAGATATTTATTTTAAAATAATTCTTTCAGATTGTTTAGGCCTTAGTTAAATTTTGCTATTTTTCATTGTTAATTAGAGTCTTTTTTTTCTTTTGTTTTTCATAATTTTATCATAAGCAAGGCAAAGAAGACACCAAGAAGGAAAAATAGGATAAGACAGAGAGAACGGTTAAAGATTAGAGATGATGATTGATGTTGCATTTGACATTTTACAGGTTAAAAAATTCTATCATGATAGAAATTATGTGTACATTTAGAAATGTTAACTGTAAAGGATGAAATCAAGCAGCTAATCTAGTGTTATGTCTTTAATACATATGGACATGGCAACAAAGAAGTTTCCATGGAAGTATTTATAGAAAAACATTCCGAAGATGTGATAGTAATTGAAGACAACATTATAATTCAATGATATTGACGATTCCTCTTTGGATTTTTATCTAGAATCACAAGATATACAATAAAGTAGCAGACCAGATCGGATAATAATAATACTCAATGCAAGAGTTTTTTGATTTTAGTTCTATTCCTATTTGTCTTCTTAGGATACACCATCATCCGGATCTTCCAATGGATGCCTTATCACCAATATATATATATATATATATATATATACTGATTTCAAATCAAAATACAACTTATATAGACAGGGTGGGTGTTAGTAGCAATTTGGGGGTGATATAATGGAATGACCCATCTCCCCCGTACCTCAACAGTGGCGATGGTTCTAGCCACTATTTAAGAACACATATATTACTCTGTGCAGAACTCACTTGAAGTACTTAGACGGACTCTCCTCCTAATACTCACGTGACCTTACTATATAACAGGGGGCAATCTTGTTTGCTAGTTTTTATATAATTCAGTTGTTACTCCATTCTCATGGCAAAATGACTGGTTGATTTTACAATTTCCCCTCGCATTGTGTATATAGTCTTGGAACCATTAACATGGGGATGGAGTCATAGAAGGCATTTAGTGTAAAACAATGCTGGTAACTGGCATTAGGGGAGGCCGGGGCTTACTACCAAAAACTGAGCGGCAGAAATGGCTTTAGTGTACCAATTGCCTGATGACCTTTTGTTGGATCAATTCCCCTTTACTCCTCTTATCTTATCCCATATTTAGGATTCTCAATTTCATCTTTTTTTTTTGGTTACCTAACTATATGACTCCGCCCAAGGGGCATCAACAATCGTCCACGTTAACAAAAAGATGAATTATAATTATAATCAGGTGAATTGTACTTTCTCGGTCGTGTTTATCAATACCTTTCATTGGTCTTTTGAAACAGACAGAATGTTTTTCTATAGCGATTTAGCTATACATTTCTTATCTTTTTATCTTCCAAAATATTTTTTTCTCGTGGACATTCTTTAATTACAATGCCAATTCACTTTTTCATGCCAACTCTTTTTAAAGCCTTTCCAAAATATTTCCTACACTTCTAGGCGGTCAAAATTTCGCTTTCCTTTATCGTGTCAACTATTTAATTCCCCCCCCCCCAAAAAAAAAAACGTTTCAGGGATATACATGCAATTATGACTCATTCCAGTCCTATTGTCTCAAATTCGATTATGAAATTTGAGGCTTACCCTTTCCGACCTGGTCGACGTCCCTTTCAAGCAATGTAATTACAGAACTTTATTTTGTCAGTTAACCCTTTCCAGGCTATTGTTAATTCTAAATCCTATCACTTAACCCTCCACAGATTATTGTTCCCCTTAATAACCCTATCGTCCTTCAGCGGGCGTTGAAAAAGTTACTCTACGGACAGGGGCTATTAATTAATAATATTAAACTAAAACTGATAGTTTTTCTCTCACATTAGATGACCGGTCTAGTACATCGGGAGTCCATACGTCATAATTTTAGTTGAATCCGTTTGAAGTATATTAAAATATTAGTT
The DNA here is from genome assembly GCA_023376005.1 of Doryteuthis pealeii. Taxonomy (NCBI): domain Eukaryota; kingdom Metazoa; phylum Mollusca; class Cephalopoda; order Myopsida; family Loliginidae; genus Doryteuthis; species Doryteuthis pealeii. The sequence goes on along the minus strand of CM042139.1, from coordinate 34,260,711 downwards.
AGTTGAATCCGTTTGAAGTATATTAAAATATATTCATTTATCATTTTGTCAATTAAAAATAAAAATCAGCACATCTTTAAAGTGTTATGTAAAGACCATACACTCACCCTCGTGAGGTGATATAGAAATTTAACAGACAAGTGGAGTAGAAGGTTATTTTAGATTGAGGCTGGTAATAAGAAAGTTTGTGTTTTGAGGTTTAGTAGTTACATGTCTACAGAACGGACGTGTGTTTTTGGATTTAATGTTTAAAGGGGTTTCGATATTTTCCTTTGAAATATGCAATAATCTTATGCCTTTCCATGAAAAAGGGTGTCACAAAGACGACCAACCTGAATTATTTACAGTATAATAAACGTGGGAACCAATTATAACAATGTTTTTGTCTTTTCTATCGTCACTGTAATCAAGAGATAACCTGTTCGTCTCCCCATGTTTTGAAAGACCTACAATGTTACAAAATGTGCCAATTATCAAACGCAGATTATGTGTTTTCGTTGAAAAATATAAAGACTTAATTGAATTGACGACCTAAATTCTAACAAATGTTTCTTTGGTAGTATAAATTCTTTACTCGTTTCATGAAAATGATACTACATTTTGATTGCTATTTATTTGGTTCAACAATGACCTAAAACTAAGCATGAGAGTATCATCTTTCATAAAATTGAATAACGCCAATCCCCAAAGAAACAAAAAACTGGACTATTCGAAATGAAAAATAAATTCACTACAGATATTTTACGAAGATAGCTGTTAATATTTATTTCGAGCGAACAAGTGATGCGGTTTTAGAAGCACAAAAATACAACATTGAATTCACGGAAGTAATTATGAATTTTCAAAAAGATCATTTTAAATCAGTAAATACACTTGAATAAAGTGTACAACTATAAGAATTGGTTTTGGTAAAGTAAAATGTCTTTTGAAATGATGTTTTTAAAGTGACAATTATTTTTAAATGACTCATTCCTGTTGATGTACATCAGTTGATGCATTTAGAATTTAGGTTCATAAGAATAAAACATTTTTTTATTTGATGATTTAAGTGAGATATTGGCACCACGAGGATGTCTCACAAGTGGTTTTCAGTCAAGTTTATTTTGAAAAGAAAACTACGAAGACAGAAAGATATAATTAAGAAATAAGTAAACGACAAAAGAATTCAGTATAGGCATCTATTCCTGCTATTCTCACACTTTATGTCCAAAAAGGTTTTATATTAATGAATTTCTTGTCATGTGAAATGCGTTTTTTATGTTTTTGTTTCAAAGACACTAAAGCAATACTTGATCGATTTGATTTATATATGTTTTCATATTCCCAAAATTCTATTCACATCCGCCCATAAATAAATACACCCTGACAATTTTTAAAATAAAATGTTAATTTTTTTCTAAACCAAACATACCAGGATTTTATTATTTCTCATGTAAAATTATACGATTAAAACGGATATTATTATATATTATTCATAATTAAACTCTACTGAATGGAAACTCTGTAATGAAAAATATGAATATGTTGCAATCTAAAAATAAGGACATTCCTGAGATATATTTTATTTTATTTTTTGTTAGAGGGGCGTTACAATTTTATTTTTGGTTGAATAGTTTCAATTCAATTTGGTAATAATAATACCTAATGTTTTGATTGTATAATGTTCCCCTAGAAATGATAAAGTCTTGGAATATTTGGTTTAGAAGAAAATAAACTTTTTGTTGAAAAAGTGTTAAAGGTTTGCACTATTTTATGGACGATATTAAGTATAAGTGAATGAGTTTTATAAAGAGGGGTAAAATAATAGAGAGAAACAGAGGATTGTAAGAGGAGATTCCTTAATGTTTTCTTTAAAAGAACAGCAAAGGTCTAGATTTTAAACACAATATTATTTGAGACATAACCAAATTATGTTTTTTGTTAATATTTGTCTACATCCACGTCTGAAAATATTCTATCAAAACGACAAAAAACGTATCGCATTGCATTTTTTTTTATTTCTTACCACAAAAATATTTTTTTTTTAGGTTTAGTGTAGAATTAATCAAATTATTTTCTCAATAATCCTTTGGGTCGTAATATTTAGAAAGCATCAAAATTACAAAGTATTTATTAAAATTCTAAAATTCCTGCGAAACTCATTTTCATTGTTTTATCAAAAGTAGATAAATAAATAAATAAATAAAAATATAAATAAATAAATGTCCCAACTTCTTTTTCTGTCAGTATGAGAATCGGCTTAAAAGTTCATAACCAAGATGCTCTCATTGAATGTGACCAAATGAGGTTTATTTTTCAACATAGTCCACCTGGCGGTCAACATTGGTGTTGCAGTGATTGCATCCCATTGGTAAAAAAACTCAACAGCAGATATGAGATCATCATATGAACTTTTCAGTGTGTGAAAATTTCAGCCTATCCTTAGTCAACATCCTGCTAAAAAATGGCATTCCAAGATTGAAATAAAATAGTTCGAATGAAATAGTATATATATATATATATATATATATATATATATATATATATATATATATATATATATATATCTACGAGGAAGACACAGAAGATTATATGACCGTAGATCGTTAAAAGAACAACAGTATTCACAGTATCTATGTTTGAAGCCTTTATAACAAACTGGTAAAAATAGCTGAATCCGGGACGACAAAATGTTTATAAAACCTATATAGTTCTCTATATGCATTTCCTAACGAATGTATTTACACAACCTCTTTTTTCCTCACAAGTGTTAGCACTATGTAAAATACAAATAGCTTCGTCCAGGATTTGAACTCGGGACGCCGAGTTCATTTCCTACGATACAATACAGATATTCATAGAAATATATTACATACGTTTAAACATCATAGAATATTTCTGATTATATTGTATAAGTATATCCCTTTTCGTGCGTTAACAACTTTTTTTTTATATTCTTACTGCCTTAACTTTCATTTTGTGTAAATTAGGCAATAAACAAAAGTTAATGTACATTTAGCCCAAAATATCTTTCCAGTGAAAAAGACCACCCAAATAAATGGGTAAGCCCAATAAGATACGAAGACTATATTACCCAAAAAATCTGTAGGTAAAGATCTACAGGTGAATTGGGTACTGGGTTGGTTGTACTTTCAGGTGTTCGAAGAAAAATAATCATCTTTTCAATTCATACTTGTTAGAACACGGTTGTATGCGAAGCGCTGGAGCGTAACATACATCGCCTTCTGTCAAATTTCTTAACCAGTTTCTAATGCCTGTTACGTATTACGAGTGACTCGAAATTGATTATAGAACGAAACTCGAAAGTTGAAAGGGAACACCCCAGAACATTCTTGAAACTCTGTGACGTCAGAGCTGAGGTACGTGTCCCACTAAATGACCCCAATCTGGAGCAGAATTTCTTTGACCAGTGATTGTCATGTCGGCCGGTCTCTGTAAAAAGGGAGGCAAAGAGATGATAATCTTCATGCTACCTAAGGAATAAATTTACTACTATGACCAGTTGGAATCCCGATATCATCTTCATGCGGACAGAAGTAATTAGACCCAGAATAGTCATCCACCCAGCCAGGAATAGAACCATTAAATAAGCGAAGCTTACCAAACGCAAATCCATGGATGAATCGACAAAATTAAGATAAGTGTCTCATTCTGTCATGAACTCTTATAGAGATTACTACCTCATACTTTCCTTCAATTTACATGTATACTTATGTGGGTTCGAATTGTCCCGATGAATATTCCTATTGCGGATATATACAGATAATTATACCTATGAACTTTCCAATCCCTTTTCTCTCCCCCCAACTCTCGACTTCCTGAATAAAATGATATCTTAAAAATATATATTATGTCTTATTGTTCTTTGCCAATTTTTGCATGTGCACCATTCACTTTTCTTTGGTCTCTTATGGAACAGCGTGTAAACGTATAAAAACGATAGGCGAACGTAACATGCCTATGTCCACAATTATCGTATTTTCCTCCATATAGCATGCACTAAATTGACTGTATCTACTGTAGCATTTTGTTCTTTACTACAGAGAATAGATGAATGATAAATATTAATACCGTATTAAAACCAAAAACCTACGTAAAATATGTAAGAATATTACAGTACCTTAATGACGGTTAGATGACGGGTTGGTCATTGTTGTTTTGGTCTATGAGTCAAATGAACTTAACCTTTTTAATGACCCTTCCTAAACATAGACGTAACATGGCATTAAAATGGCTTCGATTGGATTTGTATTTTCAATGGCAAACAGTAATGTTAATGAATCCTTGTAATTACCAAGGATTTTATTAGAACAATAACAACACCGGTATTCTTGAGCTGGGAACTATTTTTGATAAAAGTGCCAAGCTCATGAATACCGGAGTTGTTATTCTTGGAATAAAATTCTTGGTAAATTTCTTAAGGTAATGAATAATTTTATATTGAGCCTCAAACCATAGCAAGAAAGTAGCATTAAGTTTTGAAGATGATGATGGAAGTAAAAGCTCAGGGAACATGTGGGGGTTTAGCTTTTTTCCTAAATATGTTTAAGATATATAATTGTATTGTATATACTATAGGTATGTTCAAAGCAAATATGATGGTTGGTTGCTTTTACAGAATGTCAACTCATGTTGGGTGATTTAATACCAAAATCATTCTTTCTTTTTTTACAAACCTGAAAGTAATGGTAATGAAGGGGTGTTCTACATTCCACAGAGTTCCAGAAGTGAAGTCTCACCATTAGATGGAGTTTAGTGTCAGATTGGGGACATATGTATTTCGAGTTGGAAACCCAAATGCATGTCTCACGTATTTTACAGTTAAAATGGATTTTACTGCTTTTTTACTGTTCTTTTTTTTTTCTCTTTCTTTTTCTTTTTAGATTTTGACCAAAGAAGTATAACTGCTTTTTAAAAAATGGTGGAAATATATTCTATTTTTAAATTAACCCTACCAAAATTAATAGTCCTTTGGAAATAACATGTCCGAAACTAAAACAGTTTACTTTAGAGGAGGATACGTACACGGTCGCAAAATTTCATTTCAGTCTATCTAAAAGAATTTCAAATATTTGCAAAGAATAAAAAAAAAAAAAAACTAATGGTGGAAGAAAAATGATTTGAAAAAAAAATCAAAAAGAAGAATAAATAATAATTTGGGGAGTAAAAGAATAAGATAAAATAACTTGAAAAGGGAGAGAAAAAAGAAAGAAAAGAAGAATTAAAAAGAAAGAAACCAAAAGATTATTTATATATATATATATTTATTATATATATTTATATATATTTATATTTCTTTTGTTTTCTAAATGAAAAAAAATTTTAAATTTGAGAGATAAAGGATAGGAAGAAAGAAAAATAAAGAGAGAAAAACGAATAAAGAAACCTCATAAAATCTATTAAAAATAATCTTGGTGATGCGAAACATTCCCTCTATTTAGCGCGTAAGCCCATAAAAGACCAAAGCGATATATTGTTTCATTAAGGCATAAAAGCCAACCTATTTATTTTCCCCTGAAACAAAAAAATATCAATGCACATTTATTATATCATCAAGTGACGGAGCAAGTGGTGACTAGTTTGAAATAAATCAAGAGCCACACCCAACACATGTTTATTTAATCTAACCTGCACTCAAGCAGTCAGGGGTTTATGTTTGATATCAGGAATAGAAGAACTGCTGCCCCTAGGGTCCAATAAATTTTGCTGACACTCCATTACGGAGGGACAAGTTTTGTTCATATTCCATGCGATCTCTCTTTCCCTTGCAAATGGAGAGACGGAATTGTTTTGTCTAAAAACAAAATTAATAAATAAATATGAATGAGATATCAATAGATATGCATCGAGTTGGGGAATTTCAAGATGTTGTAGGGGAATTTGAGATGAATATCTCATGAATTCACTTAAAGAAACAGAATAGATTTCGTGGCACGAAAATGTTGAAAAATAAATAGTTGGGTATGGTTAAGGCTTTATCAGATTCAGTTAATGCATTACTCTCACATAAATACTCGTACATATCAGCACTCTTTTCAACGTGCTTGCCGCCATAGAGCGAATACTAACAAATTTGTTTCACAATTATTCATGTTTTTATTTACCAAAATCCTACACAACAAACAGGATGCGATACAAGGTCAATCTTAAGCAGGGTACACCTTTTTTTGAATTTAGAATTATCATTCTCCTAGACCGGTTGACATACCAAGTTTAAAGAGCCTAGTCTGCCCTACTATTTGCCCATAGCTGGAGGGAGAATAGTTCAATTCATACAATTCCCTGGGGTATTAGCGCTATGCAAAATGTAAACAACCTCGTCTAGGATTTGAACTCGAGTCACCGAGTCCGTTTCCAATGACGATAACCGTTACGCCATGAGCGCCTCAATTATTGATGTTAAGATTAAAAAATGTTTGAAAGCATATTTGATTCATATAAATATAAAGAGCATCATTATTCAGTGAAATAGATGAAACTGTAGCCACTGAATTCTTTGCGGAATTTGTTGTAAGTGCTAAACCAAACAAGTGAAAGTATGAAGAATACGCAGCACATGAAGGAACTTTCCATTCCAACTCCATGATCGTTTGTTGTATTACATTTATATTGCGAGGACGAACATTATCGTGCAGCAAAATTACCAGTTTACTTCATTATTTCGGAAAATAGTCTCTTTTGCTGCAGCAATGCATCATCCAAAGACTATCAGTTGCTTACCGTAGCAGAGTACAATAATAATTTGTTCAGGTTTAAGGAATTCATAATGAACACTTTACTTTTAATCTCAGCAGGAACTTTCTTACTCAATGTCATCCTGTTTATTAATTACATTATTTTCACGTCTCGGACTATTGTCTTTATCTTTGTTGTTATATTTCCCAAGGGACGCAGAAATACCATGATTGGTATCCAGGCGCATAGCAGGACCACTTGAGGTATCCTTGTCTTGCAGTCTTTTCGAATTTGTTCGTCACACTGTCTCTCTGATTCTGATTACCAAAACTTGGAGCTAGTTCTATGCACACTATATCCACTATAAATATCCTCTTCAGCACAGGTATTTCCTGATTCAGCTCTTTTAGGGAAAAAAAAACGTCCAGTGGCGATGGTGGTGTAGCGAAGCGTACAGGTTTAACTAACTGGAAGGATGTGGTTTCAACCCTTCACACTGGCGGCTCAGAGTTTATCTTAATGCTGTCTCCCAATCAAACTGGCAATGGTTGGCTTGGGGCAGAGCTTTGAGTGTGGCTGAGCATCCCTTTGTAGGGTAGCACTGCTTACTTGAATGCGGAGCGGTACTAGAAAAAGGGTCCTAACTATTGCTTGCCTAATTACAATCTGGTCAGCTTACCGCGGCTGACGGGTGTTCAACATAGCGGTAAAGAAACAATAATGTATAAAGCAGCGAAAGCTAAAACATGCAACAAAAATACTATGCTCAGAATTTCCATATAAACAAATCCTACTGGAACATCAGAACAATGCAAGACACAGCAAACAGCAACCATCCTCACTCGAGAGAGTTCAGCAGATGTTTTTTTGGATATCGTTGCACTGAAGTTCGGCTCTCAGATGAGGGTAGTCGGAACGACATGGGTTATACCTTCTTCTGGAGGAGTAAACCCAATGAAGCAAAGCGTAAAGGCGGGAGTTTTTGCAATTAAATCTGAGCAAATTCAGAAGCTAGATGAGTTTCCTCACGGTGTGTCTGACCGAATTATGGTGTTGCGCCTTCCTCTCAGCAACGGTTGATACGCCTCCCTTGTCAGTGTTTATGAAAACACCTTGAATTCCTCCAGTGAAGATATCGGACACTTCTAGTCTGAGCTCAGAGAAACCATTAGAGGAATGCCCAGGGATGACAAACTTGTCATTCTTGGTGACTTTAATGACAGATTTGGAGATGACCACATCACATGGAGGGCTCTGGGGAGTCATAGAATGGGAAAGTGCAAAAGCAATGGATTACGTATCCTGTGCTTGTGTGACGAGTTTGATCTAGTCATACACAATTCTCTGTTCCAACGCAAAAACAAGCATACCTTGATGAATCCAAATCTCAAAATTGGCATGTGATTGACTATGTCACTGTTAGTTCCTGTGATCCTCAGGATATTTTCGATGTCAAAATCATGAGGGGTATTCAGTGCAGGATTGATCATCATCTCTTGAGAGCGAATTCCAAGATAAAAACTTAAAGCAAACATCTGGTCAACCGTTTACCAAAGCGCATAGACGCTTTCAAACTAAAAACATTGATGAAATTAAGCAACGATTCGTTGACAGGATCAATAATTTTGAACTTCTGGATCCAAATAATGTTTGGTTGAGCTTTAAATCAAAGCTTTATAATACTTTGCTTGACGTGCTGGGACACATAAGCAAAAAAACACCAAGACTGGTTTGATGACAATGACACCATCATAAAAAAAGTTACTTGAGCAAAAACAACTTCTGGTCAACAAATCGATTCTGAACATTTCTACCGCTGAATGATCTGCAGCTCAATTGAAGCTCAAAACAGTAAAAACCCAGGTTTAGAGACGTTTTTGGGAAATGCAAGATCAATGGTGGAAGGATAAATCAGCTGAAATCCAACATGCTGATGATTCTCGGGACCTCAAAACCTTCTATAGTCTTCTGTCTGAAATCTATGGTCTGAAGTCATCCTCTATCACTCCATTTCGCTCAAAGGATGGCTCTAAGTTGCTTTCCAAACCAGAAGATATTTGTGATCGCTGGAGCGAGCACTTTCATGAACTCTTGAATTGTCTCCTTAATTTTGATAATTATAATATTGATAATGGCTTCATATAACAACTCGATCAGCTTCCCATTAAGGATGAGCTAGATAATCAACCAACAATTTGCGAAGTTTCTGGGGCTGTTGCACAAATGAACGGGAAGAGAGCCCCTTGAGTGGACAGAATTGATGCTGAACTACTTAAATGTGGTGGCTTCAGACTGAATGAGATGCTGCACGAAGTTTTATTAAAAGCTTGGACTAAAGGAACGCCTCAGGATTGGAGAGATGTACTTCTCGTTCCTTTGTTCAAAAATGGTTCTAGAAGCCCATGTGACGACTATCGAGGAATTGTTGGAAAGTTTTTTGCGGGAATTTTTCTAAATCATTTGGAAGAACATATATTACCAACTATTCTTCCAGAATCCTAATGTGGATTTGTTGCATATCTCTTTCTTTACTTACTTCTATTCTTCTTCTAGCGTCTCTTCTAGCGTCTGGACTTGGTCTTGGGGACTTCGTGTCTGGTCTTCCATTGGGGATTTCTCTTTATCAGAAGCCCTGTGTCATTGGTAGTTTTTAGATAATAACACAAGACTTCGATTTAACTAGATCATATTTTATTCTCGAAATCCCCCACCAGACTACCTGCGCAGATTGAGTCGGAGCGTGTATAACACGACTTACCACCGTCGTGGTTTTTGGCCGACTGACTAAAAATCTATTTCTAATCTAAACCGGAAGAGGGTCTCCTCCACCGATTCTCACGGTATCCACCGGAAAGGATCAGGATGAGGTCAAGCCTTGTCACTCATCCTTCAAGGCCATGGGCTGCAACTTATAACAGCCATTTTGATTTGTACACTACTGTACATAGATATTAAGAATCTAATAATTATGTAACAGATTCCGCTCTGGACGTGGCACAACTGATATGATCTTCTCGGCTCGCCAACTGCAAGAAAAATGCTTTGAGCAGAATCTTGACCTCTACCAATGTTTCATCGATCTCGCGAAGACCTTTGACACGGTCAACTGCGAGACATTTTGGAAGTTTCTTGGTAAGTTAAGTTGTCCTCTCCATTTTATAGCCCTTATTCGGTCTCTTCATGATGATATGAATGCTTTGGTTACATATAATGGTAGCCTTGCAGAGTCTGTTTCAGTTATGAATGGTGTGAAACGGGGTTGCGTTCTCGCACCACAACTATTTGGAATTTCTTTGCCGTCGTCTTTAAGATTGCTTTAAAAACTAATATCAATGATATTTCCGTTCGTTACAAATCATCTGGTAACATATTCAATATAAAACGTCTAAAGGTTCAGAAGTACGAGTGTGTATGAAAAGTTTCAAGCATCATAAAAACTAAAAGGGATAAAAGATTTTTGAACATTTATTTTTCAACATAGTCTCCGTCAAGGGCTGAATACTTTGCTCCAACGGCACTGAAACGCTTTTATCCCAGTGTAGAATAAATCTTTTGTTTGGGACTCAAGAAATCCCTCGACTGCAGCTATGACGTCATCATCACTGGCAAAATGGCAACCAGCCAAAGCTTTTTTCATTTGGGGGAAATGATGGAAGTCGGAGGGGGCCAGGTCTGGCGAATAAGGTGGATGGGGCACAAGTTCGAATCCACAATCGTGAATTGTTGCCATAGCAACCAGTGAGGTGTTGGGTGGTACATTGTCTTGGTGGAAGAGGTCTCCTGTTCTGAGCATTCCTGGCCTTTTTTCTTTGATTTCTTCCCGTAGACGCTTCAGTTGTCCAGAATAATGCTGTCCAATCACTGTGTGGCTCTTCTGAAGGTATTCGATCAATATGACACCCTGAGAATCCCAGAAAACAGAGGCCATGACCTTGCCAGCTGAAGGAACGACCTTGGCCTTCTTTGGGGTCGGAGATGACGTGTGCCTCCACTGATTTGATTGTTTTTTGGTTTTTTGGTTTTTTGGTTTCGGGTTGGTAGTAATGAACCCAGGTCTCATCCATAGTGATGAATCGAGCAAGGAAATTGTCTTCATCAGCTTCAAACAGTTAAAGATTGCTCCTGGACACAGTGCACCTGGTTCAGGTGTCAAAAGACGAGGGACCCACCTTGCAGAAACCTTTGAGAATCCCAGTTCCTGAGTCAAAATTTTGTCTGCTCGCTCAATTGATATCCCAAGTCTCTCTGTTATCTGACGACATAATATCCGACGATTCTTTGGGGGTAGTCCTGACCTAGGGTTGTATTCAACACTGTCTCTGCTACGCTTGAATTCTCTGATCCAACGTGTGACTGTCGCATATGAAGGGACACTCTCTGCTAATATTATCAACATGTCATCGTGAATTTCTGAGGAAGTCATGCCTTTTAAATGCAGGTACTTAATTTCCCGTTTTCTCCATTTTAATCGAATCCTTGACTTTAGCTTATTCAAAAATCTGCAAAAAATAATAAACATGTTAGAATATCAAAATTTGGCAGGAATTCTTACAAAAGGTTGTACTTTCAAAAAATTATAGGTTTGATCATGCATCAATGCTTCTTATACACGATGCTTAAAACTTTTCATACATCCGTTTCACAGCCGTTGTGCAGGAGCTTCTATATGCAGATGACTGTGACTTGGTAACACACACAGTGGATGAGGTGCAGAATCTCATGGATTGTTTTCCGCAGCCTGTACAGCCTTTGGATTAACCATAAATGTAAAAAGGCTGTCCTATACAAATGCTTTGTGGATCCCACTATCTTTGTATATGGTGAACGCCTCAAAGTTGTCCATCACCTTGTCTATCTTGGGAGCACATTATCACAGGACAACTCTTTAGATAGAGAAATTTCCCTCAGGCTGCAGAAAGGAACGAGATCCTTTGGTTTGCTTGAGAAGAGGCCATTAAGATCACCACCAAGCTGGGTGTATACAGAATCTGTGTGCTCACTGCCCTTTTGTACGCCAGTGAGACCTGGGTTGTTTACAAACGACATCTCAGGACACTCGAGAGATTCCATCAGAATTGCCTTCGCGGGATTTCAGGGATAGAATGGTTGTCATTTACACCAGATACCACAATACTTGAAATATGTCACCTGCCGAGTATTGAGAGTTTGATCCTCGGATCTCGTCTACGCTGGTCTGGTCATCTAATTTGCCGAATCTCAAAACAACTATTTTACGGGGAAATCTCAATTGGCAAACGTCGTCAGTGCAAACCTAATTTGAGGTTTAAGGACTGCCTCAAGGACACTCTTAAGAATGCTGCCATCGCTGTGGAGTACTGGGAGAAGCTAGCTTCTAACAGACATAGCTGGAGAGTCACCATCTACCGATCTGTGAAAGAATTTGAGTCCAACCGAATTAAACACCAAAAATTGAAGCGGGCTATTAGAAAGGGTAATTTTCAGTCCAGCAACATTCAAAGTGGAGAAGTTCCAACATGTAGATTATGTGGAAGAATATCTCTCTCCGGGGTTGGCTTGGTGAGTCATCTGAGAAAACACAAGGATACAGTGTTAAATGCTACTGGTATGTTTAGGAGTGTCAGTGGACTGAAGAGTCATCTTCGTGCTCGCACCCTATCGAGTGCTTGCAAAAACAAAATGAACAGGAAATCGTCGTGCATTAGTTGACAGCCAACATATTTCGAAGCATTTATTCAATCTATAAGAATAGATAAAACTCGTGTCTTGAGATATCTTGTATAAGTTAATTCGGCTTCTTGACAAAATGAAGGTAACGTGGTGCACTAACGACAGCACTAAGAAGACGATACGTAACGCGCACAGGTCCACGGCGTTAAGACGTATACAAGGAGAGTCTACCAGTTCAGTCTGTGACGCAACGGGCCGTTTGTTTATTCCAAACAAATTATTCCTCTTTTCTCAAGTCAGTGAAGAATATAGCGCTACTATATTCCGGGTGTGGGAACGGTCAGTGAATGAATATAGCCACCTGGGAGTAGGGGGTGGTGGTGTTACAACGCACATGTTTCACGCACGCGCTTTTCCGTCACGCTACGGTTCGTTCAATTTATTTACACAAACAAATTAGCTTTCTCTTGCTTTCAGTCGATCAAGGTTCTACTGGTTGGGATGCGGGCCGTGAAAGCTTTCATTCACACAGCTGGTCACTATTCCCGTTTTACGTTTCGTTTCACTCATAAGTCTTTTCCCGCTGTTTGTCACTGGGAAAAGTGACATCGAAATTCCTTTTCGAAAGAAATTAATTTTCTCGGACAAGAATTAGAGAGAGAGAGAGAGAGAGAGAGAGAGAGAGAGAGAGAGAGAGAGAGAGAGAGAGAGAGAGAGAGAGAGAGAGAGAGAGAGAGAGAGAGTGTGTGTGTGTGTGTGTGTGTGTGCGTGTGTGTGTATGTATCTTTATCGGTCAGTTTTTCGTTCAGTTCTGTCTATGTATCACTTAACTTTGTCTGAGCTGTTTTCACCGTGTTAATCCCGTATTCAACTGTATCTCACTAACTAAATTAATAGTCTGAGAATTGATGACCCCAGACTCGGAAAAACGTAATGTTCATAATTTTAGGCGAAAATGGAAACGTAAGTCTGCTCCCAAAAAGTTATGGCCAATTTCTGGGTGGCCAAATCGGAATCAGGGTATGGGTATAGGATTCTGCATATATACTAGACATATCGTAGCCCAAAGGATAAGATCCAGACTGGTAGTCGGGAGAGATCGTCGTGGTAGTTGATAGATAGCAAATAGGAAGATACCCACATCAATGAAGTCAGCAGCCGACCTATAGTTAAGAGAACATTCTTGTCAGCTGACGACATAAATTTAAGTGTCCTCTGCTCCACCACAAAGCGCAAAACGTGCCACATCCCCCTCCTCTATTAGCGTCTTCAAACTTTGTGTTTTCATGTTGTTGTTTTTTTCTCCTTATGAACCTGTTTCCAGTTTGTGCCTTTCTAACCGGCCAGCACAGAATATTACAACGAAGGTGCACATTTGTCTACATCATCTAGCTCGAGAAAAAATATTTTACACGTCAATTAAGAGCTTTTAAACGGTATTACTCAAACAAAAAAATCACTATAATGTGTCATTTTTCCTGTGTCAAGGTAACAAACAAACCTAGTTGGGTGGCCGGTTGCCTAATTCAGTTTTTTTCTTTTTTGCAAGTAATATAGTTTCAACACCACATTTTACAAGGAACTATCTTCCCTAGTCCGACACATTACCGAAAACAATTTCCTGATCAATGGGGGAGACATGAATGCTCAAATAGACGAAGACGAAAAAAGTAAATTCTGTTTTCACAACTCCCCAAACAGAAACTGCGAACATCTAGCCATGTTTTCTCTTGAGAATATCTAAACACCAACTATCAGAAAAGGAAGGATAAACTGTGGACTTTTACCTACCCAAATAAATTAAAAGCATAGCTAGATTATATATTACTAAAAAACAGCACTATTAACTGCAAGGTATACACATATATACTCCGAGGAGTATATAGCGGTCATAGAAGGATCTAAGTAAAGATACACCTGATTTACCAGTTTGCTTCTAAATTATACTCGACATAGAAATAAGCAAACCGGTAAATATGTACGATATGACTGGTTCTCATTTGCCAATAATGTTATATACAATCACTTCTCCGTAACTGTACAAAACATGTATAATACTCATTAAGAGATTTCAAAAAGACTCCAAATGATGAATATGAAAACTTTGTCAAGACCCACTGAAAAACAACAGTGAAATGCATAACCAACAAAACAAACAGACAAATATACAGTTCCTTTGGAGTCAAAGGCGGTCAGAGAAAAACGAGATGTTATATAAAAAAAATACCTTCGTAATAAAAAAAGACAAACAAACAAACACCAATGAACAGCAATTTTAGAAAAGACCAAATAAATAAAATCAGAAATTCTGTAAAAAATAAACAATCTCAATTAGCATGGCAGACAGTAAACGAAGTTAGCGGTAGGAGAGTCACCTTTTGATCAAAGCTAAAAGCATCCAACCCAAAAATGAATCCTCTAAAGTAGAAAGAAGATTTAAAAAATCTGACCATCCTAAAATCACTGGCTGTATTGTCCACATAGTAGGACTCTTTTGATGTGTATTCGAAATGCACTCGGGTCGAGACGGTTCACAGGGGAAATAAAAACAAACAACACAAAGACAGAGGAGAAAGCTTTCAGGTCAAAGCAAATAGCACTCAGTGTATCTTCTTTTTTGTCATACTCTTCTTTCACTAATTCTGCTCACGGTCTGCCACTTGGTTCTCACTGCCTGTCTGACCAGACCCGAGAGGGTGACCCACTTCGGTTCACGTTAATTCACTGACAACTTTTTTTCCTGCTTCCCCGACCCCCTTGCTCTTCCCAGGGTTACAAGTCCTAACTTTCTCTTAAAAGATGTGGGCAGAGAAATATTTCTGTCATCGTGTCTTCATTAGATCTTTGCTCTTTTTAAATTCCGAGCTCTGTGTGTGTGTACGTGTATATGTATATGCATGTAGCTTTTATGGTTCTCTGATATTTCTGGTGACCGAGCCTAGAACAAAATCCATCCATCACAGACACACAGACACACAGACATGCACACAAAAACCAAACACACTCCTCTAGTGTTTCCTTCTTAATGCTAAATCTACATATACATACGCACGCACGTCTACATATAAGCACACACACACACACACACATTCGGTCCTATGATTTTCTAAAGGGCCGTTGAGATTTAAACGCACATATACATGCATATACATACACACGCACACTTACATGCTTATACATATTCTTATAAGTTTTCCATATTTAAATATATAAACGTTGTTGTGCTACATAATAGCCAACTAGACATTAAACTAGGACCATGGAGGATAAACTTGACGAGGTTCTAAAAAATACAAGCATAAAAGTTGCTGGCCTCGACGAAATACCTCCTGATGTATGGAAAACAAGGAAGTTTGACGACATATTTTTCGATTGTGCAATGCAGTCTATAAACAAAACACAACAGAGGAATGGACGAAAGGCTTCCCAAAGAAAGGCGACCTTGGAATCAATAATAGATATAGAGGTATAACTCTTACTTTTATTGCTGCTAAATTTTATAATGCCCTTCTCAATCGCATCCGACCTGAAGTCGAAAAAATTCTTAGGAAAAATCAAAACAAATTTTGGAGAATCAATGCACAACATTTCAGATTTTGACTCTTCGTCGAATCATCGGAGTACGAGCAAAAATCTCGAGGCAACACTATTGTTTATAGATTTCTCCAAGGTATTTGACTCCATACACTGAGGTTAAGATAAAGCAAATACTTCTAGCAAATGCTTTTTCCAAAGAATCAGTTACCGATATAATGATGTTCTACAAAGACACGAAAGAAATGGTTCGCTCGCCCGATGGTGAAACATATTTATTTGACAATGGGCTGGAGTCCTAAAAGGAGATACATTAGCACCATTTTTATCTATAATCTGCCTATACACTATACTACGAACGTCATAATGAAGGAAAAAGGTTGCACACCAAAAAAAAAAAGACAAGAAGCAGAAACTGTTACAGATGCAGACAACGAAGATGGCCAGGCGCTTCTTACAAATACGCCTACCCAAGCCGCTAGAGAAGGCAGCAAAAGGCATATAAACTCAGATAAAACGAATTCATGTTCTTTAAACAAGATGGAGACATTTCCACACTTGACGGCAAGTCTCTAAAATTAGTAGAGCAGTTTACATACCTAGATAGCAATATCTCATCTACAGAAAGTCCAGCCAATATACCCATTGGAAAATTATGGACTACCATTATCGATCATATGATAATCTGATTTCTCTGATATGATTAAGCGAGAATTCTTCTAATTTGTATCCATGTGAGTACTACTGTATGGCTGCACCACTTGCAAAGCTTAGATAAAAAGTTACATGTGATTTACACAAGGATATGGCGTGCTGTCTTGTAGAACTATACAAAATCAGCTGTATAGCTACGTACCTCCTATCACACAAACCATCCGAGTAAGATGAACGAGACCTGTTGGACACTTCAGGAGAAATAAGTGACGCATACTTACACATGGACTCTGCAATGTTTGCCTATCAGCAAAAACTTACATACTGCAGATACATGTGCAGATACTGGATGTCGTGCTGGGAACTTGCCGGAAGCGATGATCGATAAGAATAAGGTGACGAGGGAGAGAGAGAGAGAGAGAGAGAGAGAGAGAGAGAGAGAGAGAGAGAGAGAGAGAGAGAGAGAGAGAGAATGAGTCATGTGAATCCGTGCTCCACTTGATATGATACAAATAATTTGCACACAGTTAAATGCTTTCATGTTTCCTATTTAATTTAAAGATATATCTACTTGACCCTAACAGGTACTACCATTCCGGGTCAGAGTGGACCTGGGAGTAATGGCAATGACTCCACTTTCAAGCGACCTAGGTCTGGAGCCTCACCACTGGATGTAGTCCAGTATCATAGCTAGGACAATCCTTTAAGAGGGGGGGGCTTACCCTTCAGAATAGATGTAGTCTGTGTATTCTAACGCCCCGCTAAGGCGATCAAATCATCGTAACATGGATATGTAATGGTATGCTACTCTATATAATAGAGGATTTCTTATTTATAATTGCAAAAGTGTATTGAATAAGTGTTCAGCTGTTGTCCACTCGAAGTATATAGATTTATTAAATATGATGATAAAATCGTCGAAATACTCTAATTAGAGTTTTAAAAGTCAACAGCAGTGTGGATGGTAAAGAAGTTATTTGGTGAGTTGATACCTCAAGCTGCTTGAGGAGACTCGAAAAGAAGAGATATGGATAGAGAAGGTAGTGATAAGAATTGATAATGAGAGAGAGAGAGAGAGAGAGAGAGAGAGAGAGAGAGAGAGAGAGAGAGAGAGAGAGAGAGGATGGATTAACTGATGACCCTTCTGACGCTCCAGGCAGGGGCTATAGTGTCTGCAACTGAAGGGAAAAAACAAAAAAATCCCTCCATTCTCAGGATATCAATCCAATCAGTCGTGTGTGTGTACGCGTGCATGTATGTATGTATGAGTGTGTCTGTATGTGAAGATGTGTAAGAGAGAGAGAGAGAGAGAGAGAGAGAGAGAGAGAGAGAGAGAGAGAGAGAGAGAGAGAGAGAAAATAAAATCTGTTCACTTTACTCAGAGTACGTTCTGCTTCATGGAAACCTTCTGATGAAATATAAAACATACTTTAATTTAATAAAAACAGTCCCTTTAAATCGGAAAAAATGAAATGGAGTGATTTTGTCAGCAGCGTTTGGAAGAATCGAGCCAACCCACAGCATTATTAAAATCGGCTAGAATACTCTGAATAGACCTGCAGAGATTTCTGAATGCCACTGCTCAGGTGATGTGACAGCAAGTCACCTCACCATTCTTGCTGAGTTCAGCAAATCTATATGTAGTCTTTCCTTGATTTCTATTATTTATTATTATGTTGTTACTCTTTAAGGGTACACGTAAAACATGATCCATTTTCTGGGTTTTAAATTTGGCAATTATTTAATTCTTGGTGACGTTATTTAAACATCCATGGCTAAACCGCGACTTTTTATAATAATTCAAGCTGACATCAACTCCTTCTGGTCTCAAAGTACTGCGAAACTTTGCCTTAGGTTACAAAATGAATGATATTTTGAGGGAGACTAAAGCAACCTAATACTAAAGGAAGGGCCTCAGCAAAGTGACGAAATTTAAAGCTTAAACGGCAATGAAATCTTTTTTTTTTTTTTTTTGTTTTTGAACAAAAAAACTCATTTTTTATTAAATGAGGTTTCTTTTTTTTAAATTCTCAAAATTCCGAAGACATGTTTTTTTTATTGTTTTGTATTCATGCTCCCTCAATCATTTGGTTAATTTGACTCCCTCAATAAAGATGCGGGTAAATGATTTCACATGTTTTAAAGATAATTCCACGGAAAATTAGATTTTGTTTATATCTTTTTATTACGGTTTGCCTATGTTGTTCTTATGAAAGTCTTAATTTTGGAGTTCAAAAACCGGTAAAATAAGCAACGTTCTCCTATGGAAACCTGAACATAGGCCCGCCATTGTGGGCCGTCCTGCAAAGACCAACATTGACCAGCTCTGTGCGTATACTGGATGCTGCGTAGAGGACCTCTCGATGACAATAAATGATAGGTGGGAGAACAGTGCTACTACCGCGACATGATGATGGTGAAAATAATAAAAGTTGTGTGTTTATTTATCATACACAAGGAAACCGGCTATCCGCCTAGTACTAAATATAATACTAAATTACACACACACACACACACACACACACACACACACACACACATATATATATATATATATATATATATAAGTATTCACTTATCACTAACCAGAGCATAGTGAGTAGGTACAATCATATCGGATTTATTATTGAAAACGGTTTTTAAATATTCAATGAACAGTCTCTTCAATTGTATATTGTCTACTTCAATGAATCTTTAACTCGCTCCTTTTCCTCCATGTAATGGGAAACATATTCATCAAACTAAAAAAAACAACAATAAAATCGAATATCCATAGGTTCCCAAAGTAAGCCAAAAGAGAGAAAAAAATAGATTAACCATCGTAATTTCTTAATTTGATTTTGCCTTCCCGCTTCGTCTTCTTAAACACAACTGACTCTCATTTTTTCTCGCTGTTCGTTGAGTTACCCCAGCACCAGTTCAACCGACGACATCTCAATTCGTAGATATCTAAGTAAGCTGTTTCTCTGTGTGTCGACTGATAGTTTAGCAATCCTGTGGTTTTATCGGATAAGAATGTTGCTGAATCAACATCCAACTGAGCTGTAGCGATGGACGTAAACGGAGATGGCAAGAAAGTGACTATCTGCCGGAGACGCCCTCATGACCTGTTATGGGCCAAATATTTTAGGAGCTTTTGTTGATACAATAAACTACAAGGTTGCTTGTCACAGAATATTGGTTAGCAAGCCAGTCTTAGAGCAGACCTATGCTATTGTAGTTAATCCTATCTGCGTCGGGGTTTATCATTTCGTATTTATCGCCGGTCTCAGAGGTCAATGTTCGAAGCTAGATAAAAGCCAAGATTTTAAATGTTTTTCTAAACAGACAGACCACTTTCAGTTGAAAGATTGGTGCCACACAAACTTTCTATCCCTTTTGATTTTGTGCCGCACTTAACAAATCTTCATAAATATCTGCCGTAGATGGATTGAAGTGTTGCAGACTGAAGGTTGGTCTTCGCATGTTTGTAGTTTTGAGTACCACAACTCGCCGCTAACATTGAGGAGGAATCAAACCTGAATACTTTGTAGCGTAAATCTGTGTGTAGTTCGATATATCCTCGTGTGGATATATACACAAGAACACGACAAATTAACAAAAATAGTTTTATTGGCTGAGCAAACTTTAAAAGAATGAATACAGTATGACGATGATTACAAGAAAAGCTTATATAGAGTTGTAAGTATTTTCTGACATTCCGCCATATCAGATGAACATAAACGTCCGGGGAGCCACGCACAAACCAAAGCTCATGCAGTGGCTAGCGTAAGAATTGCTTAAGTATTCCTCTTTTGAGGCGCGTCAGGCACTATGCAATAAACCCAACCCGGTCCCTTTAAGTCGAGGAGACAGGTGTTGCCTGGGGAGATGCCCCCTGTGATCACGCCAACATTATATATCTTACCGGTCCAGAGTCCGAAGCCACTTGACATGGGGCCCAAAGGCTAGTTAAGTATATGCTGCTTTTGAAGAATCTTATATAGAGTTGTATGAAAGAAATATTATTGTGTGGATAGTCTTTAATAATTGTTGAGTAAAATCTTAGATGTTATCGTGTGTCATGCTATACGAGTTTTGGTGGGGGGGGGCACAAAGCCCCCTGTTCAGTGGCGAACTGGGAGCGGACGTGGTGTGCGATTTGATTGTCGAGGTAGAAAGAGAGATTCAAATCTTGGATTTGACTGTTTAGGTTTTACTTTGCAAAAAAAAAGCACAAATCCGACCTTTTACTCCAGCTATGGATAAGTAGATCAGACTGGGCTGTCTTGCCTTGACAGTTGGCTAATCGATCAAGAAGGGAAAACTATGAATTCACAATCTTATGGGTTATTTAATGCTGAAATTTGATTAATATTTAAACATCTGGTTGTAATCATAACAATATTTTTAATGCTCCATTACATTTTAATTGCACTTTTATTGGTCTATAATCATTTGTTTACACACAGTTATATGATACCAATTATTTCTATCTAATACAAATAATTTCCACACAACTCTATGGACTCAAGTATTACTATATAGTATATATAATTCATACACAATTGTGTATTTTAAAGTAACTATTCTATTAAATAATAATCATTGGTTTGTATACATTTATATGTTGTTTGAGAGCGAAGACGCGTTCAGATAAGTCATATTTTACATTAACATTTCTGAAGTGTAGAAACGTATATTCTTTAGCATATGTTTTTTTTTCTTTTTACCCTGTTATTTATTGTTAATAGTCTTAAATCCAGTGTCATCGATATGGGGTTGACATCTATGCCCTTGCGGAAGTCAGTTTCAGCGATAAGGACCAATTGACAAAAGGGGTTGGGCTGGGTACACATCCTCATGGAAAGACAGGCCTGATGGTAGCTGTAAGAAGTTTGAGATAAGGCGGCTTGAGCACTCCATTCTGAAGCGACACATGACGGACGTCATGGAAACATTTCCAACATTTAAGTCTGACCTGTGTGGCAGGGCCTGTCTGTCGAGGGCTTCATATGTGTGACAGGGTACATAAAAACAAGTTGGATCCGTGGGCCATCTGCGTGCTCACAACTGAACGACTTGTAGAAATGGCCTTATTCTGTGAAGAAGTGGCAATCATATGGTTTCCAGTATTCCTATCTAAATTGCAAGTATATGAAAGAAATTATATGGTTTCAAGTACCTAATAATAATCATTTGTAAACAAATATAGATTCGTTTTTATTTTCTTATTCATTGCTTTGATTACAACTTGCGAAGTACAATGTAATCTAGCACTGAGATACTTACCAATCAATTGTTGACGATGGATCCTAAAATGTTCGAAACTGCTTTTTTCAAATAGGATAAAAATCTGCGATGATGATCAATAATTGACGGTACATGCAATGACATTAGTAATGCGAATTAATCTTTCGCAGTAAAACAATTCTCAACTGTTTTGAAAATTGTTGAAACTTAGATGTCAATTTCCAGTTGTTCATCAAATAAGAATTTCATAATAATAATCGCTATTTAAATAGTGAACGTTAGTCATTAATAGAGCTTATTTGTCGCACAATGTCGTCTCATGAATTTGTAAACAAATTTCGGTTGTTTTCAAGTCATCGCTTAGTTTGTTTTAATGTCAGTTGCCATTTCATCATTTCTTGCCGATACGTTACAGTAACTAAATAGAATTAACATAGATATTATCTGGCGTCTCTGTCATCATAGTATTAAAGATTATATTTTAATTGCTAATAGAATGAATGTTCAAATTGTTGTACATGTGTGAAGTCCTGCATATCCGACACAGTAAAATTCAGTAATAACAAGGAAAAAATAGAATGAAGACGTTAAATAACGACGTACCTGCCCAGTAACAAAATAATTAAATAATGAAACATGTCCTCCCCCCAAAAATTTGAAGCACACTGGCTAGAATAGCAAAAAATGTATTTTGCAATAATAAAGTATGCAGGTACCCAACCTCTCCGACATCCACAAAATGGACACAAGGTTAATTTTTAAGTGGAGTACAGCTGGTTTGAAGTCCTTCTCCTAGTCTGGTTTACTAGGCTAATAATTCCAGTTTTCCTTACTATTTACCCATAGTTGGAGTAGGAGAGAAGAGATGAATACATGCCTTTTCCAATGGTGTTAGCGCGGAATGAAACGCAAACAGCCTCGGGCAGGATTTGAACTCGGTTCGACGAAGCTATTTTCTTTGACGTTAACCGTTACACGACACGCACCTCCTTAATAGGGAGGTATTGCAGTGTTAGTTTCCCCAGTACTGTGGTGAACTACATAGAAACTCTGACCCGGAAAGATTGTATACATTTAGCTGTTGGTGAATCCCGGCCTAACATGCTGACCGTTTAATGTATGGCGAAGTGGGTGGCGCAACGCCGTGCTGCGTTTAACCTTAATTCATTCAGCGCACCATTTTAAGTCGGTGTTTCGAAGCTATGTACCCAGTTGTAACACCTGTGTCGAGTCAGGCACCCCATTACCACCCAAAGTCCAGCATATCTCGAGCTATTTGGTATAACCTAGTTAACGATCTGGAGGAACTGGTTGGCTTGTTAGAATAAGACGGTGATAAGAAAAGGCCAGAATTTAATATCCAGTTCAAACTTGTCTTTACAAGTAACACCCTACCCCTTAAGCCATGTTTTCTTTCTTTTTTTCTTCATTTCTCATTACTCCAGCTACTTGGAAAATTCTTTATTGTAACAATCTGTTACTATAGTTTCCAACTTTGCATAATCAGGACCCGGTAGTCACCATCTTGGTTTCCATAGAAACCTCCTTATTAGCTTCGTTTTTTTTTTTACTGCGTTTTTTCTTTTCTTTTCTTTCTTCTTCTTTGGACGCTAAATAAACATTTCTGATATCAAAAACAGTATTTTTTTAACCCAAATCGTTTTCTCAGTTTTCTTCTTAATGCTTTTTCATCATTATTCCAACTTACCCCACCTTATTGTCTTTATTTGTATTTATACATTTATTGAAAAAAAGACCGGGTGGTTTCTATATGTTCTTTCCTCAACTCCAAAGTACTTAGTCTCCATCTTAGTGTAAAACAAGGTGCTGATTAATAAGTACGTGTCAATCGTCAGCCGAACAAAAAGTAGTAGATTTAATCTCTCTCTCTCTCTCTCTCTCTCTCTCTCTCTCTCTCTCTCTCTCTCTCTCTCTCTCTCTCTCTCTCTCTCTCTCTCTCTCTCCTAACAGAGCATTTTCCCATGCGTCTATCCAGAAAGAAAGAAATTTCCAATTGGAATCCCTTTTATACATGAAGTTTAATAACAAACAGAACTGTGGTATGGTGGGGGCAATACATTTCTTAATTCTTCAAGACTTTGTTGTAGATATAAATCCACCTCGTAGGTGAATTATTAAAACCACAACGACTGAAGTGAATGAAATTGATATTTGCGTCCTTTTCCACAAAAATTGTAAACTGAATTCCATTGATTATTCACTAGAAAAGATTTTTAAAAGGGCACTTAGGATAGCATCTTTCTTAAAATGTATTTTTGAGTCATTGATATTTGATTGATAAACAAGAAAAATGTTGAATTTTTCATTAAATACGATGTTCATTCCAATGTATTATTCTGTCCCTTTTCTAAATCTGAGTGAGAATATGCTTAGTGTTTAAATCGGATGACTTTTATACAGGCTGAGGGTATAGACATAACTTAATTTAGGGTGGTCATTTAACTTACTTTGGCACAAGGACAGAAATATAATGCACCCAGTGAGAAATTAATTCATTAACAATTAAATGGTAACCTAACTACGAGGTACCCTAGATTAGATTAGTGTAGCATTCAATGAGTATCAAACTGCGAGTGAGGGTAACGAACTTAGTAGCCATTGCTTTACGGTGGGTGTCTAATATTTACAACCCATATACGAATTATATGGATTATATTTTTTCATCTATTTTATGTGCAGTCGAGTCTAATTAATGTATTAATTAAATTATCCTTAGACTTTTAGAAATTTTAAACAAGAAACATACCAAAATTAACACATGAAAGAAACATTAAAAAAAAAAACATTGAAAGGAGAGACCAGAATTGGATTGTCTCTGCGTTTTATATCAACGTATTTCTTAATGCAAATATTTCTATATTTAGCTAATCCCGTTGAAATATTTCTATATTTAGCTAATCCCGTTAAAATATTTCTATATTTAGCTAAACCCGTTGAAATATTTCTATATTTAGCTAAACCCGTGGAAATTCCACTTTCCAAATTTCTCTTCAAAATTATTTAAACAATTGAATTTAATTGAATATTGAATTTATAGATTGTCCCTGAAATTCCATCAATATGATAACTGGCCGAGGAAATTTTGATTTATCAATGTTTGCTTTTTAATTATACTAAAATAAAATAAAAAGTAAAATCAGTTGTTAGTTACAAACCCAGAACAACTGTAGTATTTCAGCGGAAATCAAAGAGCGATGAGCTGTGGCAACTATGAAGTCGCCCCGTGAGAAAGCTGGTGTGCTACGAAATAATTTTACAAACCGGATCAGCTGTTGGCCTAGGTAGTAAAAGTGTACAGAGGAGTTAAGTTTAACTTACCTAAGTCTATCTCTTCCCTCCGCCCCACACTGAGGATAAAAGTAAGAAGGTAGATAGTTAAATATATATCGATAAACAATGTGACATTTCTAGAATTTCATTTTAGAATGATACATTACGGCGGTATGATGGACTACATTTTCATTAGACACAGTTAAAAAGGAAAGAAAAAAAACTTTTTTAAAAAGATTTTTCAACGATGAAGTTATCAAGGTTAAATGAATAAAACTTTTGTTTATCTGTCAAAAAAAAAAAAAATGAAAAATTAGCGAAAGAGAAACTCGATTCACCGCCCTCTACAAATTCGTGGAACTTTCAGTTTCTGCATTAATTACAGCAGTGTTCGTACTTCTCCCTGGGGAACGTTATGTGTTATAAGCGGTTAGTGACTAAACTTACTTCACCCGAGGGTATTTAGAACCGTGAAGGGACGGTGAACAAATTTGTATATCATTATAAGTGAAGTATAGTCAACTGAAGAACAACACAATATGCTGCCAAATTTGATTAAGGTGACAGTAGTTTCACATAGTTACCATTAGTGCTGTCTGGTGGTGAGATGGGATCCTTGGTCGAATTCAAAAAATTGTATGATATTTATAATGATAATAACTTTCTTGCAACTGCTAACCAGATTGATACACAATTTAAGAAAAGTGTTGCAGCAACTATCATCTTTCAAACAAGAAAATTAAAGCTGATCCATCCGCAAATAATGATACAACAGGGTCCCTATTGCTTTCTATGGGAGCTATGAGGGTGCAGTGTTTTATATAAGGGTATAAGTTAGGGCGGTAGAAAAAAGCAAGCACCGATTATAAGGATGGAAAATTTTGATGGAGGAACCCAATTAATCATAACTGAAACACGTTGTCGTCAGATCACAGAAGTTAAGCAGCAATGTGTCGATCCAATGTTTAAATGAGTGATCCCTTAGGAACAACTGTTACTGTAACCAACCTAACAGACTAACTAAAGCATAGTAGTCATTATCAAATCTTAACTCAGCTTAGCACCAAGGCCAAAAGTACTTGTGAGAATCAAACTCATTAACAATAGTCTACTAACCTAGCTAGACATTACTCCATGGGAGATTACCCTTAAAAACTAAGCATTGCTTAGATTTAACACAAAGCCAGAAGTATGTGGCACTCAGTGAGGATTGAACTCTGTAGCAATGGATGTACGAGACTAACTTGATTACTATGACACCACGATGCGAAACCCAAAACTAAATTTGACTTAAATTTGGCAAATGACCATAAGTAAGGGACACCTAACAGAGTTTATTAGATAATAAGTTGTTTAATTGCTATTAAAATAAAAAATGACCAATTGACCTGATTTGTCTTCTTAAATATGAATATAACTGATGGTATCATCTTTCTGGTTTTTATTTCAAGATGGATGCCCTCATCAGCAGATATCTATTCTATTAATTTGAGCATGAGGCCATATAAATGAAGTTTCCAGCAAAGAATGTTCTTGTGTTCTTGTTGTCAATGGGTTGTAAGATTAGCACACTAACATTTGATAACTTGTGCTTTCTTATAAACGGTGCTATTTGATTAAACTGTACTAAACTGGATATTCATTTCTAAAAATTTAAATTCCTTAAATTTAATTATTAACCCGAATTTATTGCACCTATTTCTCTCTTTACAGGTATAAATAGACCTTTCATGGCTCTGTTTTCAATGTTCACTTTTTGAAAACTTGCTTCTCCGTTTTAACCCGCAAAAATTAAAAAAGTAAAAGGAAAAAGACAAACATTTAATTAAGGACACTGAGTCACTCATTTTACTGAATCTTGTGTTCCCACTTTCTCTACGACAGCCACTCATACCCCAACCTCAACCCGGAACGAGAAAGTAAACAAGTGTCGGCTGAAGACTGTCGTCCAAGTGAGTGTGTCACCTCTGCCTCCAGGTGACATCTCCTTCTCATCCTCCTTGCCCAACTACCGCTACACCGATGAACATCGATGAAAACAGAAGAGTGGCCACGGCTGTCAGTATGTACCGACGCGAGCAGCAGGCGCTTAACATAGAAGTTCTCTTTTCTGTTCATTTCCACCCATCCATCCATCTACATGGCTCAAATGAAAGATTCTAAATGTCGATGTCTCCAGTCTCTCTTAAAAAAAGAACGGATTTATTTAACAGCTGATGAATGGCAACGGTATGGAACTTATTTGCAGGTACGTGTCACTTCTATTCGGTCAAAACTCAGTTCAATTGCTACATTTGATTTTATTTCAAGAATTAACTTAGAAGAAAACAAATACTCTTTCCCATTCGCTATAAAACTGTCGAGTCTACCGCTTTTTAAAAATTATTTGTCCATAAATCGATTCATATCAATCTTCCATCAAAAGTCCTTGAGGACAATTCCTAAAACACAATCCTTTTTTTCTTAATCTTATACTTGTGAATAATTAATGATAAATCAATTAATATGATTCTTAATTTAAAAGCCAAATGCAATAATTTAACATTTCACAATAAGCAAATATACAACAGCGTGGTATTGAAGATACGTTACCTGGTCGTTATAGCGATTTCCTCATCAAAGTTTCTCCCAGATGAGAATATCAAAGTCAAAATAAATCCTACCTTGCGATTATCGCATATTTTGAACGGACTCTTTCTTTTCACCAGTTAATTGGAAGTTTTCAAATCGTTAGTATTTCAATAAAAAATGATCAGAATGTAACTTCGATAATCAAGTTTGGTGATCGGTTGGCTGGTTGGTTGGTTGGTTGGTTGGTTTTACGACATGTTAATTCTTTTTAGGTTATTTAATGTTGAAGTCAGTATTTTTGCAAGCAGTTACATAGTTTAAACAAATTAATGATAATAATCATTTGTAAACAATTTTAGCTTTAAGTAACTATTCTTAATACAAATAATTTGCGCACAGTAATATGGTTTCAAATATCTTTAGCTCATACAAATTATTTGTACGCAGTTATAAGGTTTTAAATATTTCCATTTAACACTGGTAATTTTCAGAGTTATATGGTCCTACCTAACACTACTAATTTTCAAATAGATCTATTTTACCTATGTATGGGATCCTAGCAGGTACTACTACTCCAAATAAGAGTGGACCTGAGACGGACTAATGGCAATGAAAAGGTGATTCAACCTCTCCAGAGCTTCAGAACTGGAGCCTCACCATCGGACGCAATTTAGTGTCATACCCAGGATATGATAATCAAATTTGAATTAGTTTTTAAATGTTTATCCTTTCAGAGGCCGGGTTAGCTCAGTCGGTAGAGCGCTCGGCTAGAAACCACAAGGTTCCTAGTTCGATACCGGTCCTCGCCAACTCAGCGTATGAGTAGCACAGGGATCTGTGCGGTAAAGTAAGGAGCTGATGGTAGATGTGGCGCACCACCTCAGATGCTAAAATAATCTCCTTGGTCTAGCGCTATTGAAAAGGGGATAGACTCCCTTGCTGACTGGCTGATACCGACTTTAGGCTACCCCGTCGACTTTACTTTACTTTTATAGATCCTAAGTGCTCGACAAAAATCTAATTATTTTGAATTCACTTTTTTTAACGTATTAGATTGCTTTGTGTCAATAGCAACATCAAACATTGTTGAGTTGTTTTAATTTTTAGATTAGGATTTTAGTCCAATCTTTAAAGCATGATCGACCATGTGTAATACATCTGCAAAAGAATTTATTAAGATTAGATTAATTCTGAAAAAGTAATAAAATTAATGCTTTGATTAATCTAAACTAAATTTGTGATTGATTTAGTTTATACTTTATGTTTAATTCTTGAGAATGTCAAATAAGTCGTCGGGGCAGCCTAATGTCGGTATCAGCCAGTCGGCGAGGGAGTCTATACCCTTTTCAACAGCGCTAGACCAAGGAGATTGTTTTTGGCGTCTGAGGTGGAGCGCCACACCTAACATCAGCTCCTTACTTTACTGCACAGATCCCTGTGCTACTCATACGCTGAGTTGGCGAGGACCGGTATCGAACTAGGAACCTTGTGGTTTCTAGCCGAACGCTCTACCGACTGAGCTAACCCGGCCCCTCATGCCGAGAAATGTGGACATTTTGTTTCTAACTCGATTACAGATGGCATCGATTTGAAAGTTTTTTTTTTTTTCTTCAACGTTATTTGTATTTTTGAAGTTTTGAAATAATTAAGTAACTTAAGTAAATCAAATCGATTTTCTAAAGAATCCAGTTTAGCTCAGTCGGTAGAGCATCCGCCTAGGAACCACAATGATCCAGGTTCGATACCGGCCCTTACTAACTCAGCGCATGAGTAGCACAACTTGGATATGTGCGGTAAAATGAGGAACTGATGGTAGGTGTGGCGCGCCATCTCAGACGCAAAAACAATCTCTCTGGAAAAGCGTTGAGGAAAAGGGGATAGACTCCCTCGCTGTCCGGTTAAAACCTACAATAAGCCACTCCGCTGACTTTACTTTTTTTACTTTTTGATAGAAAGATTGATAGACCATACTATTGAATAAGACATAGAGTAGCATCAATAAACACACACGCGCGCGCGCATGCACATACTCACACGCATACATAAATAAGAGTGGGTTAATTTTAGAACTGGGGAGTCTAGACTGCTAGACTGCGACATCGTAGTAAGTGAGTTTGAACTCCAGTCGAACTATTACGTTCACTTTCGGACTAATACACTTGAGAAAGGCACGAACCCCTTTATACCCTCAGCTATAGTTTAAATAGTACCACTACTGTTATTATACAATGCTGACTTTGGCATTAAATAACCGATACAGTTTATATGCCATTAAAACAAGGAAACCAAATCAATCGAATGAGTCTAAATAGTTTCGATTTACTATTGTTATGATGTTACCAAGTAAGTTGTTGTTTCACGTCTGTAGTTCAATGGCCTCTTCTTTTATATCCTCCTTTAGTATGATTATATATTTACCTCATTTCTGTATATGCAAATTACATACCAATGTCCAATAGGATTAAGAATATAAGAACTTACAACAAAAATTACATTCCTAGATTTTACCATACTTTGAGAAATTAATCAAAAATCGTCTGCTAAAATGCACGAAAAGACTTTATTTTTGCAGGATTTGTTCGAAAAATTGTGCTTTTTCAACAATAAACACAGAAAAGAAAATTTTGTTTTATCATAAAATAGAATAAATAAAAGATAGATTCAAATTAAGATATGCAAACTTTAATATTATCAAAATGTTCAGTATAATAGTCTTCAGAAAAGAAAAGAAGGTCTTATATTATGGAAGCGCGTGGTGCGATGGTTAAAGTCATGGGAAATGGACTCGTCGCCCCGAGTTCAAATCCTGGATGTGATAATTGCATTTCACTTTGCGCTAATACCCTTGGGAAAGGTATGAATCCTACTCTCTCTCCAGCTATGGATAGATTGTAGGGCAGACTGGGCTTTTTAACCTTGGTTAGGCAACCAGTCTAGGAGAAGGAAAACTGAATTCGAACTGTTGAACTCCGCTTAAGAAATTGACCTTGTGTCACATCTGCTCGTGTGGAGGGGTTTATATATATATATATATATATATATATATGGAATAATACTTTAGTAAGGATGTGTTTATATCTTGCTTCAATTCCATAAACAGTATACACAAATATATATCCAAAATGTGTTTTCTCCTTCAATAGTTCTTGAAGCACATAGTATGAAAACTCTTCTGTGATCTCTACTACACAGGCACCACTTTGTGAGAGGTTAATTCTAAGCATCGTATGGTTTCTATGTAGCGATTTTCCTTGGCCTCTTCTTGATAGCTACCCAACCCTGAAATAATATAAAATTGAATTTCTATTTTAATTAAAAAGATATCCTACTATTTTACGATATTTACGATGTGATTTGAAATGAACTTAAAAACTATCCCTAATAAATTTATAGGATTCAAGTTCAATTCAAATAGCCAATTCAGTCACTTCTTTATAAAGGTTTACTTACCTAATAGACAACATTTTTTGCAGACCTTTCTTCCTTGCTTCCCATTAATCTTACTTAATTGTAGAGAACATCATATTGACGGAAGGTAAGGCAAAAGCATTGAGTGTTCTTGAATGAAATACTCTGAATTTCTTCAGACTGTTGCTTAACCCTTTGGATCATATTAAAGTTGTTTATTGTGGAGCTTGTTGTATTTTACTCTCAAACAAGCAAATTGCATATACGTCACAAATGGATTTGATTAATTAATGAAGCTTATGCAATGCTATTACCCAGCTGAATCGCACAAATTTGGAGTTGCCCGATTGACCTTATCGTTTGTAGTGTCGAAAGTAGAGTTAACTTTCAAAGCTTCTCATACCGTAAATGGAATTGAAACAAAATACAAACGCATTATCACGAACACTTTAAATAACAGATAAGACCTTCCTATGCTTCGGAGATTCGTTAACTTAAATTTGATGCTATTAAACTTCAAAGAGTTTAATTTGAATCTTTTATTTGATACTGTACTAGAATAATTACTTTCGAGCAAATTTCGTGAAAATGAAGTTTTTTCATACATTTTAGTGGATTATTTGTTTTTATTGCTTCTTCAAATGATAGTAAAAACTGAGAATATAAGTTTTGATGCCAAATCTTATCATATAAAATCCCAGATACTTAGATTCGTCCAAATGAGATTTTTTTAAAAAGCGTAAAAATACCCCCCCACACACACACACACATATATATATATATATATATATATATATATATATATATATATATATATATATATATATATATATATATATATATTACAATAATGTATGGTTATTACTATATAACTTGGTGAGACTGTGGTGGTCCAATATTTGTGGTATTATAAGGAAAGTGCTAAAATATGTGAGTATAATAATATTATATATTATATATACATATATATGATATATATATATTATATATATACGCACACGCACGCACAGAACAACATAACTACATGCACATTTATAATTTACATAATAGAATCTACAGACTATAGTCCGATAAACCAAACCAATTATTTCTAATAATTGTACGTATGTAGGTACATATGTGTATACGTAAGTGTACACACACACATTCACAATATTTCTAGGCAAAAATACAAAAAAGTATAAACCCCCACTACAACTGAACACAACTAAACACACAACACGAAGACACACACACACACATACACAGAGATATAGAAGACTAAGAAAAATACAAACACATAAAACAAGACAGGAAAATAAAACATCTACACACTGACACATACACACCCCTACACCTACTAATAAAAAATTAAACTATTAAGCATACACTCACATAAGCACAAACAAACAAACTGAAAACGACATAACTATACACAAAAAATCTAATAAAAACGCTTAACAATTAGCTAAAACAAACATACATAGATGTACAAAAACTCACATCAAAGAGAATCAACCCTCGCACTCGATCAGGAAAAAAGAAAGAAGGAAGGGAGAAGGAATCCACACACACACACACACGCGCGCGCGCGCGCGCACACACACACATATGTATTTTTTTTTTATTAATTGAATTAACTTAAATTACCACGACCAGAAAAATCGGCAAACACGTGGGCGCCAACAGGGATTGCTAAACCATCTAGTCATGGTAAACGCACAGCCGCCTAATCATAATTTGTCTGGTAGTCCATCTTGTAGCATTCCAGAAGACAAAGTCACCTTTATGGTCACGTCTTCCCAAGTCGGTAATCCGTATCCACGTGACCCAACCTCATGTGCAAGGAAATATAGATGTTTTAGATAGAGGTATTAAGTATTAATTAATCAATGTGATATGCGGAACACTGTACAGCTGTTTTGGCCCTATTAGGTCTCCTCAGACGCGTATACCACGATCTCCGCCACTTGAGATCAAACCAGCGACTAAAGGGCCCAAACTCTGCCCCTGAGCCACCTATGCCACACATGGGGATAGCCAAGTCATCTAGTCATGGTACACGCGTAGCCACCTAACCATAATTTGTCTTGTAGTCCAGCCATGTCAAACATGCAACCGGTGGAACACAGGCAGCCCAGACAGAAAGCATAGACTCTGTCCGCGCGAAGATTGTGATCTGATATGGCGCTTTTACAATACACCAAGCTATTTTTTAGTTTTTTTTTTAAATAGAAAGAGTTGGAATAACTCAGTCAATGAAAGGTAGGGAGTCTTTCCTCTTGCCTTCTACTGCTTTCAATCAACACGTGGCTATATTTGAAAGCGACAGTGACACTTGTACGTTTTATTAATTGAACTACGTCGGTAATGTTCTTTTTAACTTTCTTTTTAAATAAAATATTTTTAGATGTGTATTCATTGGTTATTAGTAGATAATGTAGTAATCATCACTTTGTTCTGCTAATATAGAAGAAGGATTTAAAGAATTATTGATAGTAAACGGGCGAAATGTTTATTTTTTGCAGATTTTTCAAAGTTTGCGAGATGAAAACGTTAAATTTTAATCAATTTGATGTCAATTTGACCGGAAAATGATTTTTTAAAAATGCGGATTTTTTTAATAGTCATTTTCTGACTAGAAAGAGCAGCATAGATGATGCTATTGTAGACCGGGATCAAAAGATGATCGTATTAATGAAAATGTCATGTAAGTTGAAACAACAGTTGAAACATGGCGAAGTTTTGATTTTTGATTGGATTCCTCAGCAGTGTATACCAAGATCTCAACCAATTGAGATCGAACGAGTGATCACAGAATGCAGAGCCGAAACTCTATCTCTGAGCCACCTGCCCATACCACACATGGGGGATCGCCAAGTCATCTAGTCATGGTGATCGCGTAGCTGTTCTTACTAAAAATATATATAGGATATGATTAACTGAGAACTGTTTGTTGATTAAATTTAAGAATATCTTACCTATTTTCGTTATCACCTGTAGGTTGAATGGTAGGTTCTACCACATAATGCTTCAATTTCTCGTTCTGTTTGTTCCTATTTAGTGTTTCATTATTTTGCTCTTTGTTAAATTTAATCTTATTTATTAAATTTATTCTTATTTCTAGTGTATCTGCTATCATATAGTGCTTTATTATAAACTAGCAACGGCTACCCGGCGAAGCCTGGGTAGAGGAGAAAAATAGTTTAATAATCGTTTGCAGATCTATTACTACTGAATAGCGAGTTCGACCCTCACAGGATGACCCCCCCCAAAAAAAAATTGAATAAAGTAATCAAATTAAAGTAAAACGATAAATAATCTTTAAAAAATAACATTATTAATTCAAAGCGTAGCTGATCGAATATCAAATTATTATAATATACTCTACTATAAATTTGATAACAATTTGATAAAAATAATATACTATACTTAGTATAGTATACTAAGTATGGTATATTATTTTTTAAATCGAAAAGTCCACTGACTTGAAAACATTACGAAAAGAAAAGAAAACTAAATGCAAAAAGAAAAAAAAAATGAAACATAATTTTTTAAATAGAATTTTGAAGTTGCTTAAAAGTTAAATATCAAATTACAGTACTGATTTTGGTACAAATACATAATAGCGTGCAATAGATAATATCATTAGAATCGTATTTTACGAATAAATAACATTAGATTACGGAAAATCCCGATGGAACCTAATTCTAACCAACTTACTCGAGTGTCTCAAAGTTTTCAGGTATTTCCCTGAAATGTAATAGGTAATCTAATGGTATTATCTCTTACGCACCATTTTGCATTAGTATCATGATTTTATTTGTATTTTTAATATTAAAATAAATACATTAACGCGAATGGCTAAAATAAAAAAAATTTAAAAAGTATGTACTGTCGATTTTCTCAATTATCTAGGGTGGGTGGTTAGACCCTGGGTTAACATATATGGGGTTTGTGTTTAGTTTCATAAAAGCTTCAAAATTACCTCTTTGGTTGAATGTAATATCCAGAAAGTTGGCTATTTTTGTTTTTGATTTGATGTCAACAGACACTGTCACAATGATTTTTACCTATTCTGTATTCCATATTATTTCTAACACAGTCGCATTTTTGACCGGATTTATTTTTTTATCAAATAATAAACCGTCATCTCGCTAAATACCAATATCCCTAATGTCCAGTGTTATTGTTAAATTGTAAATACCAACTAGGTCCGAGACTTGCGCAGAGTCTCTCCTAGGTTGAAACCTGTGCTATCATGGATCTTCGCCCATTGTTCTTCGTTGTTCATCAAAACAGTTTTTCTGGCTGATTTTAAGACACCGATTTCTCCCTTGGAAACATTAGTGTGCCATTGCGCAAAATCAATTGCTTCGGAGAACAGTTTATCTGATATTGATTTACAGAATTTCCAAATATTGGATGAAGGCCACTCTGTTCTTATTTCTAATATTGTTAAACCATTTAATCGCGTCATCTGTGTTGATCCATTGGTTCAGGCTGATTTTATTCTTTATTTCAATGTTGACTTTCTCCAGAATAACTTTATTCACCCTACCGATTTCAGATTAAGTTTGGTCAATAAGTTGGGTTTCTGGTTTCCATCCGAAATCGAAAAGTTAAAGAATCAAAATATAACGCCAATCATTAAATGGGAAATTTTAAAAAAAGAATTCGCCGAAGCTTAAATGACCCGTGCTTCGTGTGTTTACAAGAAAAGTTGGCGATAATTCTATTCCCAGATAGTAAGAACATTCTTAACAGTATAAATGAATTTCTAGGGAAATGTAAACATAAAGGCCATAATTCACTAATGTATTATTAAGAATAACCCCCCTCTTAAGATATAATAAAAAGTACCAGCTACAAGTAGATATATTTACCAAAAAGACATTAATTCCAATAGTAAATAAACCAATTATCACAAATAAGATAGAAACAAAGTGAATAAAGAAAAAAAGGAGTGGGGAGTTGAAGTAGAAATAGAAGATAACAGATTAGAAGCATCTAATGCATTAAAAACCAGACGTAACAAAACATTAAATGTATGGATTATAATAAATATAGCTTTTACAACTGTAATCGAGCAATTTATTTTCCTTTCTCCAATATAAAAAAACGTTTGTTTTGAAACTTATTTATATTCCACTTACGTAGAATGTGGAAATGGCAAGCCAGTGTAACGGTTAGAGACATCGCCTGTCAGCTTGACAGTCGAGGTTTCGAGTTACACACGGAGCAGTCTCCCAAGTCTATAACTTTGCTGATGAGACCTAATAGGTCGAAATGTACATTCAGGGATTGACATTTTCTCGATTTGTTTAGCCTTACATTTGAACATATATGCCCGCCTAAATTCATTAATTATTAACTAATTAACTTTCAGAATTAGGTATGACTTCAATTAAGCACATATCCTCCAAAGATTGTCGGCTTAAAGCCATATAAAAAATAAACACATTTGTTTGTTTATTTAACTTCATATATATATATATATATATATATATATATATATATATATATATATATATATATATACTAGCAAAAGTATCCGGTTCGTGACCGGACTAAAAGAAAATTCGGAACACGAGTGAGTGAATGAGAAAGAGAAAACAGAGAGAGAATAAGAGATAAATGATTTATCAAATTTAAAAATCCCCGAGAATTGATATAGTACTATGTCTGTTTATATTCTTTTCTTTCTTTTTTATCTAAAATATTATTTTAAAAAATATATTCTTAAATTTCAGTGTTTTGAAACATTTTTTCCCTAAAACTTCGTTTAATTTATTTTCTTTTTTACCCCTAAAAAAGTAACAATTAGAAGGGACTAGGTATTATTTATTTAGCTCTGTTGGTTGGGGCTGTATAATACGCCGTCTGCACCTCTGTTGAGTAAGACCTCCTTCCAATTGGGCCTCCTGTAGTTCGTGGGTAGCGCCACGTGATGCTCATGGAGGAATCCTGGTGGCTGAAAATTAGTAACACATTAAAAGATAGAAATTCAATAATAAAATTTTAATCAAATCTACGTTTTTACTGATTCAAAGTTGTAAATATTTCATTGAACAATGGTATCAGATAAACAATTGTTTATTCAATCTGATTTTTTTTATTATACACTTTTTTTATAGAAGGTTTAAGAATTGATTACTTAGTTTCACTTTTGAACATCCAGTGCATAAAATAAGTAATTAGATACTTAACTTTTAAACAAATTCAAAATTCTTTATTTTTAAAGAATTAAAATTTAAAGAATAAGATTCGAAATTTCTTTCTTTCTTTCTTTCTTTCTTTTTTGCATCTAATATTTTGAAATGCAGGCATTAATTCTTTTTCAGAGTGTCTGTGCACTTTTTGATTTAAAAAAAAATAATATACAATGATAATATGAATGAATAAATTATTCATGTTTTTTCTCATAATTATTTATCAAATTTAACATAATACAAAAAAGAAATAAAATAATTAGTTTAAAATACGGTCGGTTTATTTTCATTCAATTACTTTATTTATCTATTTATATATTTTTTGGTATGTTTTTTTCTTTTTTCGCTTTGAAATATAACATTAATTGAACTAAACGTCTCATTATTTCTTATTTTAGAAAATGGGGAATTATTGAATTAAAATTGCTTACTATATTATTATATGTGATGTTATTCCCACTACCCAGGCGAAAAAAGATTTCCTGACGTCCCATCTAGCCGGATTAACCTAAGGTCTCTTTACGCTGGTTTTTAATGTGGCATCCAGCAAAATTGTAATAATGGATCATAAAGACTAATTTTCTGTCACCCCCTTTACCCAGGAGAGACCAGATAGCCGCTTCTAGTAGTATATAATTGCGAAGACAATAAAATTGATCCGTTTAGATAGATGCCTATTACGTTCAGCTTCTTTCTCAAAGGGAACAAACATTGTTACGATGAGAAAAAAATGTATCTTTTAACTATTTGATCCGGTTGTTCCTCCCTCAAGTTATGATCTATTAAGTAACGGTTTTTGCATTCCTATTAACACTGCCCATAATAACTAACTGTCCTTTTATATTGTAAACGGTGTTGTGCTTGAAAAATAAATTTATTTTAAGGCCGCTTTGTATCATTTTTAAACACTAGAGGAAACTATTTTTTATGATCCATGATGTTAATGTACTAGATGTACTGCAAACAATTCGGACATTTTGTCTACCATCCTTCGTTCACATGAAAAATGACATTGTTTTCGATAAAGAGTTAAAAATGTTGCTATTGCATAATCTGAGGAGAATCCAACATGCCAGAATCTCGTCGTTTTTCCCCTTCGGCAACTGGTGAATCATATCAAAACGAGGCAACTATTTTTCTAGCTTTCTTTTTTTTTCCCACCCACGTGACCGCTGATAATTTTAGGAAAAACTTCCTCTTCCATTTGGTTTTATTTTTTTAATTCATTCTTTTTTCTTTTCTTTTCTAAAATTATTTTCTCTTTTTTTTTTCTCACAGTGAGAGTTTTCAGATTATGTAACGGACAAAATGCTAAGTAATGTCTGTATTTTCTTAGTGTTATATTCGTGACTAAGAGTTTTGGTTGGAATGAAACGCTGATGGGTTTCTTCCCTTATGTTCAG
Source organism: Doryteuthis pealeii (assembly GCA_023376005.1). Classification (NCBI taxonomy): domain Eukaryota; kingdom Metazoa; phylum Mollusca; class Cephalopoda; order Myopsida; family Loliginidae; genus Doryteuthis; species Doryteuthis pealeii. The sequence continues at coordinate 34,222,103 of CM042139.1, read as the reverse complement.
CTGTCAAAGTTCTGTGTGAATTAACGTCTGCGTGTTGAGGGTGTACAATTCCACTCATACGACCTTACATTCATAGAATTTGCAGTTATGTAGGCTTATATACATGTAGATATTTACTGAGCTTAGACAAATCTGTCACAAGACCACAAGAATAAAATACCAATGTGAATCTATTTTGCTCAGGCTGCAAGACTAGCTTGAGAGTCAATGCTCAAGGAACCAAATTTATGAACGTTTATGAAATATCAATATACAGTATCTCCCAACAATCTTTTATAAAGACAATTTGCTTCCAAACAAAACATACCAGGATTTTATTATTTTAGAGGGACATTATACAATAAAAACGGATAGTATGAGGTATTATTTATTACCAAACAGAAATTCTGTCACCAAAAATATGAATATTTCACAATCCAAAAATAAGTACACGGCTTATATATATATATATATATATATATATATATATATATATATATATAAGTTTTGGTGAACTTTACAGACAATTCTTGTCGGACAAGTTTTTGGTTGATCCTTTCTAATTTGCGGGCTATCTTTTTGGTGTCGGGGTGGAACTGGTGTAACAGTCTACCAAAGGTTTCAACACGAGCGCTTCGGCAATACAGTTTGCCATCATCAGGTAGGAAACGATGGTAATTGTGTCTCGTTACACCAGTTATACCCCGACACCAAAAAGATGGCCCGAAAATTAGAAAGGATCAACCAAAAACTTGTCCGACAAGAATTTTCTGTACAGTTCAACAAAACTTGTATAAAAGAAAAAATGCTGCCAAAATACACTTATATATATATATATATATATATATATATATATATATATATATATATATCGCTAGTCTTTTTTAGTTTTGGAGAATTGAAAATAAAGTGCTCAATTACGTGTGTAAGATCTGTATTTATTTATTATAGTGTACAATACATTTAAGGTGCAATTGTTACCATTGATTTCCAAGAAACATGTTAGCCACTTTTCTTCAAAACAACGCACTTATTAAGAAATGCAGTGAATGTCAATTCATTTATATATGTGTGTATTTATTGCATGTGGGCCGAATCCTTGCATTTATCCGCGTTTTTTATATATCTCCACATTGTTGCACCCACGAAATTTCTGCAACCCATTTCAACAAACACCCACCAGAGACCTAAAGAAAATTAGAACATCAAAAAACATCTGACAAAACAAAACAATCTCTACGAAATAGACAGGAATAAACACAGACAGCTAATGCAGAACAGCATCACGAACAAATAAAAATTATCCAGTCCAAACACTTACAACAACATTAACGATGAGGCAAACAATTTTGACAATAAACTAAAAATAGATGACAGAATAGAGCAACTAGCCAAAAGAGAAGCCTTCATCACATTAAAAGACCACAAAGCGGACTTCAGCAATAGATCTACATGCAGACTAATAAATCCAGCCAAAACGGAATTAGGACTAACAAGTAAAACATATTAAGGAAAATAAACACAATAATTAAGGACAACACCAGGCTACTCCAGTGGACAAACACCGCAGCAGCAATTTCCTGGTTCAACAAAATCCCACTCAAAAAACACACAAATTCACCCAGTTTAACATAACAGATTTCTATCCATCCATGACAGAACCACTCCTCTCTAAGGCACTAGAATTCGCTAAAATAATTATAACACGTTATAAAAAAACATTACTATTCAACGAAGGAATAGCCTGGGTGAAAAAATCCAACCCCAACGATGTAGCGATGGGTTCTTTTGACAGGACTGACATCTGCAACCTAATCTGGCTATACATACTTGATTCTCTAGAAACAACTTCCAAGAACACCAATTCGGGAGACGATGGTTTGTGCCTATTCCGAAAATGCAATGACCTACCTTTTACCATAACCCCTTGCAAACCAAATCAGAATCAATAATCATGGTTCTTGATAGATATTAGCTTTATTCTAACCTTTTTAAATCCAACACACACACACACACACACACACACACACACACACACACACACATAGGCAAGGCAAATAAAAAATGCAATATATATATATAAATATATATATAAATAAATAAATAAAAGAATATAATATAAATAAATAAATAAAATAAGATAAATATATAAAAGATAAAATAAAATAAAATCTAGCAGAATCTATAATTACAATTTTTGAACAAGACACGCACACACATACAAATAACACACACACACACACACACATGGTGTTGGGACTTAAGAACACACACACACACACACACACACACACACACATGGTGTTGGGACTTAAGAACACGCACACACACACACAACAGGTGATTTTGATAGACATAAAAATTACACCCCCCTCCACATAGACAATCAAACTGACCACCAATAACAACAACAGAAAGAAATGTTAGACCAAATTCTGGAATTTTAATCGCATACACACACATATATATATATATATATATAAAGCGAGCCAGATCTGGAATGATAATCAAAAACTGAACAGGCTCACACGCATAAGCACACACACACACGCGCACACACAAACAAACACCCACCTACACACACACACACACACACACACACACACACACACACACACACACACAGAGAGAGAGAATTTGGAAGGCATGAGACAGAACCAAATAGATAGTCACTAGCAACAAGTTCAGTTCTGGAGATCTGTAGAAGAGATTTTTATCTCGAAATATTAAGAATAAATATTAACAAACAACACCATAGTTACCTTCTTTTTCTTTACACTTTCATTGTGATAGCTTTCAAAACCAATCAACAAACCATATATATATATATATATATATATATATATATATATATGCAATTCTATTTTTGTTACAGAAATCCCATTCTAATGAGTTCGGTGGTAACTAATGCCGGATAATACTTATTCATAGCGGAAACTGTCTATGCAAAGCCATAACATATAAACATAAAGTCATTATCGCGCGCGTGTGTGTGTGATAAAGAAAGCAATAATCTCACGCCTTTAAACGGAAGATTCGATGTTGATATTTCATTGAAAATTTAATGGATCTATTTTCTGATCACTCTGGCCGAAAATTCTTATCCGCCGGGATGGAAAAATCAACTAGATCATAAGTTCTTTTCTTCTTGTTAATTAACACTTTGTCTGGTCTTCTGGTCAGGTTAGGTGATCCGATTATATCTCATAGTCCCAAATAATTGTTCTCATCTTATTGTCTATGACAGGTCCCGGTTTGGTAGTTTGGTTAAAATTTAATTTCTTGCACGATTCTCATTGGATCACTTTTCCCATCCAGTTGTGCATAGTCTTATACTCCATTATTATCATTATTATTATCATTATTATTATTATTATTATTATTATTCACTCCTTTTGAGTTTTCACACCAGTGTTAGCTGATGGTATTTCACTGGAGTCTGAGTGGCAGCAAGTCTCCTCAGGTCTCCAGGACTATTCTGAGTATTCTGGTAGATTGCAGCAGTGCAGTGTTCTGAATGGTTTCAACCCTTCCTCTGACTTCCAAACATTCCAGACCCTTTTCCAATCCTTTTGGGACTGTTCCAAGTGCACCAACTACAATTGGTATCACCTTCATTTTCATATTCCATTACTTTTTTAGTTCTCTGGCACGGTCCAGATATTTGTCTATTTTTTCATTTTCCTCTAGGTCTGGTCTTCTTGCTGTGATGAGGTGTATTATCATTGTTATTATTATTATTATTATTATTATTATTATTATTATTATTATTAAGATGGTGTGCATAGAGCTTGAAATATCAATAAACTCAACTAACCTACAAGCATGTTTTCTTTAAAGTCATATTACCTTCATTCATATATGCCTGAAGGAATTTGTAATTTTTATGAATACCTGTGCCTCGTAAAAACTTTTTTTTCTTTTTTTAGTGGGTATGGATTTGTCGGAATAATAATTCACCATCAGCGAGAGGAACTCTTCAGACACAGAAGTCGGATATATTCGCTGAACGTTTGCTGGATAGATCAGCTGCAGGAGACACCCATGAGGTTGCACGCCTATTGCAAAGTAAGAAACTGGTTATTTATTAAACTTACCATATTCTGGAAGAGGGCTGATCGGGTGACTCGAATTAATTACATCTAGTCAACGAAACGAAGCATCGAACTGCTTTCGATTGGAGAAGAAAACTATTTAAAAAATATTTTCTTAAAAAGAAAACTTAGAGACTACAACTCGTAATGTTTTACTCAATATATTTCTTTTAATAAACAACGTAATTATTGGTTATGGAATACTAGAATATTACTAAATAATGAATTGGCACTTATTATCTGCAAGTGTGTTTCCCGTTATTTCACAATTTTTTAATGTTGAGCATATTTTCTATGATGAATAATATCAGGTTGTCATTTTTGGTCATCCATACAAGAGAATCAAGCTGCTTGTGATTATAATCAGGCTTCCAATACATAAGAATTAGGAAAACTAAAAACAGCGTGTGTGTATATATATGTATGTGTGTGAGTGTGTGCGCGTATATATATATATATATATATATATATATATATATATATATGAAAGGTAAAATGGATAATGAATCCGACAATATGTGTAGAAAGTTTTGTAGAAAAAAACAACAAGATGTTAAAAGTTTTGCTGACAGAAATCTGTTTCGACATTATGAATATGTCTTTATCAAAGCAACGTTGAAAACGGAAAAACGAAAAATGTTTTTTTGATATGTTGCTTTGATAAAGACATCTTCATAATGTCGAAACAGATTTCTGTCAGCATAACTTTTAACATCTTGTTTTTTCTACAAAACTTGCTATATATATATATATATATATATATATATATATATATATATATATATATAATGATAATGATGATAAACAATATCGGTGATAGAGCATATATCTCTAAAGATAGCGTAGACACAGCCACCAGCGCTTGATGTCTCTTAGGTTCTCCCTTATGCAATCATTGCTATCCTAACTTTTATACACACATGCACACACACAAAACACACACACACACACACACACACACACACACACACACACATATATATATAATATATATAATATATATATATATATATATATGAGTGTAAGTAAGTATATGAAAAAATCATAGGATGTTTTTATTTATCAATGAATAAATAGTTCTAAGTTCAAACGTTTCTGTTTGTTTATATATATATATATATATATATATATATATATATATATATATATATATATGTGTGTGTGTGTGTGTGTGTGTGTGTGTGTGTGTGTGTGTGTGTGTATTCATACTCTATTAAACATGACAGACATCTCCTGTCTGATAAGTTTTTTTTCTTGACCCTTTCAAGTTTCTGTGCCAATTTTTTTTAACATCATTATGGAATCTGTTAATAATTGCACCAGCTTTAAGAATTTAGAGATTTGCTTGTTTCTTTCTTTCTGTAGTATGTGTGTGTGTGTGTTCAATAATAATTGTTTTGTTATAAGAGGGGGGATTTATGTGTTTTAAGTGTTGGGAAATAGATCTGGTTTCAGATGATGAAATGTTAATTGGTGCGACAAGGTCGTGTTTGCGAGACCGATATATGAATTCTAATTTTTGGAGAAGCAATCTGTTAAAGGTCATTTGAATATGTACTCTACATTATCCTCAACAAGACAACCAGTAGAGAGGGAGGATTTATTACTGCTGACAAGGTGAGTAGTTTTAAATTTAGAATAGTATATGATTAATTTTACTTTATAATCATAAGGAGCAACGTTGTTACAAATTAATTTTTAATAGTATTTCATCCAATGTATACGTTTTGTGTATCTGGTACAATAATATATTACATGTAGAAGTGTTCAGTGTAGTATTTTCTTCTTTGCAAAAGAATTTTTAATGGTCTAATTTGTTCGTCAACAATATGATTTGGGAATTGTTGATGATATACATACACACACACACACACACACACACACACACACACACATATATATATATATATATATATATATATATATATATATAAGGCATATGTTTACTTTAAAATTTATGAATTTAAATAATTTCTCTAATCTAAACTCTTATTAATCATATATCTAAATTGTAATAGAATTTTTCGAATACTCATGACGTCACTACTCTTAAAAAAGGACGCTGTAAATGATAACCAAATAAATTATATATATATATATATATATATATATAATATATATATTATATATATATATATATATATATCCTTCAGAAATATAATTTCGTTACATCTCACTTGGAAATTATATTTCTGAAGAATTATCAATCAGCAAGTACGAAGATCTTAAAACAGAACTGGAAAAAGAAGGGTATAGCGTGCTTGGAGGTTGGAGAAAGAGAATTCGTCGCGAGCTCCCTGTATCAATTTCTGGACCTAGTTGGAATCAAAGGGCGCAAAAGAACCAAGTGCATAAAATGCCTCACAGAAATAACGGAAAACAGCTCGATGTGGTTAGGAAAAAAAAGAAATGTCCTGTGGAACAATTCACAGTAAAAACGTTATCTGCTCACGAAAGCGTAATGCGATTTACGCAACATTTCCACAACACGCGCTGTTTAAAAACATCTTGTCGCCGTTATTCAGTTGTATATTTGATTGTACGATACATTGGATATACTAGCAACAGAAAACACCCTCCGGGCGTCGTAAAAATTAATTTTTGAAAGACATTGCCTGGGAGGGTGGGAGTTAAAAATTCAATGTCAGAGGGTTTGTATCATAATTAAGACAAATCCTCATATTTATTAAAGGAGTAAAAAAAAAACAATTTGAAATGAAAACTGAGCCCCGTCCCTCTCAAATAAAGTGTTGCGTGCATGTAATAATCAAACAATTATTTTGAATATTTTCCACATCAATTTTCCACAAAATCGTACTGCTTTATATTTATGGTGAAATTAGATAAAAACTTTAAAATGAGTCTATAGATCGGCATAACTAATTTAGGCAGTTTTATATGAATAAATATTTACTTACCTAATGTCCAAAATTCTTTTTATAGCTTCTTCCCTCACTTCCAGTTCATCAGATTTCACCATTGAGTATAAAACATTTTCTGTCAGTAAGGCAAAACCATTATACTGTATTTTCTTTCAATGTAATCTGTTGGATTTCAAGTGGTTGTTTCCCAATCTTTGGATCATATAGAAAATGTACAGTTGCTGATTATGGAACTTTTTGCCTTTTTAAATTTCAAACCAGCAAATGGCATACACATCCACAATGAATGTTATCAAGCTATGAAGTTTGGTTGAAAGATTCTGTGGGTATGTACCACGTGTCCATAAACACATTAGGCTGATGGCCAAAGTTAAATATAGAAATTATTTGGGTAGCAGGGATAGATTTTCTATTTATTTGCTTTGCCTTCTGGAAGCATATGACGTTCAACTTGTTTCCAATAGTCATTTTATTTGATAGAGGTAAATGGAGGTTAACTGCCTTTCACATATCAATTACATCTTTTGCTATTAAGTTATCTATCAAGTAACTTAATATTCATTTAGAAATAGCAAAACTTGTCAGGTGGGGATAAACATTCATTAAGAAATAGCTGTATTGAATAATATGTCGTAAAACTGGGGGTTCTATTTTATCTAATGGTGATGCTGGACTCGAAAATTTTCTCGCATCTTTAATGCAAGTTGAATCTGCATTGTGTTTACCTGCCATTTTGATCAAAAAATCTGAAAAGAAAATATATGTATTGTCAGAAAATACACAAATGAATTTTTTTTTTAAATTTTGAAAATAAATTTGTAGAGATATCATTAAAGTAATTTAATCTAATGTTACTTATCTAAAAGAAATAAAGTAGTGAGATTAGCATGTAAACATCCTTTTTAATGAAAAACAATAACTTTGAAAATAAAAAGAAATTACAATGATTATTAAAGTTGTAGTTTTTAAATAGTTAAGTCTATTTTGATAAAAAATACAATAGGGTTATGGGTGATATACCCTATAGACTATAGTGGAATGCGTCGATGGTTACTATAAGTAACAGGAACAATTATGGTTTGAGGAAGCCAATACGAGTCAGCTCGTAACTCTATTTGTCAGACGTAATTCCCACTTCTCTTTACTGTAATTGTCTACTCTTTTGTTAATACATTTTCCTACATTTGATACCCGTAGTTTTGTCTTATTTTGACCCTTTGAAACCCCACAACAAATAGATATTATTATTTTTGTGCTAGTAAAATGAATCGAGATAAACAAACGTATATAGAGAAATAATTACTACTGGTGCAATAACTCGAAAAAATAAGACGGCATCCGTAAGTAGTTATTTGTATTTTAAATTAAATATTTTAGTAGGTTTTATTTCTTTCGTTAATTCCATTTAGTTTATTAAGAACAAAATGGAAACTACAATTAAAAGAATCCATTATTAAATGGATTTTCTTCTTTCGTTTTCTTTAAGACCCAGTTTTGATTTAATCTCCACATGTTTCCGGTGACACTGATATAATGGCGAAAATTAATTTTCTCTTTAAGTGCATTTCCTCAAAAAACAAAACAAACAAACAAAAAACGGCTACGCTTTGAAAAAAAATTGTGTTGATTTTTCACGTTAATTTGCAGCTTCTCTGAGGTCGTGCTCTTTACAGTTCCGTAATCGACCTACCCTAATATATATATATATATATATATATATATATATATTATATATATATATATATATATATATATATATATATGTGTGTGTGTGTGTGTGTGTGTGTGTGTGTGTGTGTGTGTAAAAATGGAAATTGGAAATGAATCTGACAATATGAGGAGGAATGAATAAAGAAAAGAAAGAACAGAATGAATAATAAAAGATGAATTTAATCAATATCACTTACACATGTGTTTCGGTCAGTTCATCCGTGTGAAAATATTCTGCACACAGAGAAGATTCGACCTTCATCAGAGTATATATATATATATATCTAATATATAAAACAGAGATTTTGGTATGTACGTGTCGACGTATAACTCCAAAACGGGAGGTCACTCTGATTTAAAATCTTGCATACACATTGATATCGTTCTAACTAAGAAACACTCCAAATTTGGTTATTGATTTTTACTGATTAAGGGATATAATTAATTAATCAAACAAAAATCAAACGATTTTTCGAAAGCCATAGCATAGCTGCTGCTGCTGCTAATGCTTGGTCTATCAGCAGGGCTCGCCTGACTGTTTATCAGCAGAAAGAAAGAAAGAAAGAAAGAAACAACGAAAATGTTAGCGACTCGCCTGGCTGTTTTAGCAGCAGAAAGAAAGAAAGAAATAAACAATGAAAATGTTAGCGACAAACTAAATTTTAACGTAAAATAAATTCGTTTTTTTTATAATCTTTCTAAATATTTATTTATATTTATCGTATGTTTTTGAAACTAACTTTTATTGTACAATGTACACTCACTTAATTTAAATTGTTGTCATGCACAAAAAATTGTAGAAAAATGAAAATTGTTTCAAAACACAAGTTTACGGTTACATTTTTTTTAAAATAAGATTTTAAATGTCAATAAAAATCAGTCACCAGTATAGGGTTGTATAAATGTAAATTAAAAAAATGATAAAACGAGTTGTTTTGTAATTAATACTAATGGTTTTAAAAAAAAGTCTTAATAGTTTAGAGAACTAATGAAGACGTTTTAAAATGTAAGCAAAAATAGATATTGCATTCTCTTTATCGTTAAGAACTAGATTTGAATTGTCATGTAGAAAAAATTCAAAGAAATAAATTACAATCTATTTCTAACTTATCAAGCAATTAAAAACTGAATTTAAAATTGTCCCCAAATACTATTATTATTTTCAAACTGGAGTTTCAGTGAAACTTTTCGTGAAAAGAAGAGAAAATAATCTTGCTCAATTTATAATTTGTACGAGTCTTTATCAATTGAATTATTTTTTATAGCGAGTTAGAAAAAAATTATTTTGCTTCGGACAGCAAAAGTATGTTTTAACGAAAAATCAAATCTTATTCATATCGCAATCTTTTTATTCCTGTCTTTAAAATATTAATTTAGTTAGAAATGAAATGAAATAATCTATCTTCCAAATATTTATTTGGTAAGAAAGAGCGAAGTAAAAAACAATAATAAGCGCTTATTATTTATTAAATAAATAATAAGCGCTTATTATTGTTTAATAATTTTATTTCGTTTATTTAATAAATATAATATAACTCAACTTTGTATATATACGAAAAAATTAAAAACAAAAGAATTTTAGAAAGAAAAGCCTTTTACAAAAATAGGAAGTTAAATTATAACTACTTATTTCGTAACTAAGTAAACATAGTTGTATTCGTATTGTAATAAAAACAAAACAAAAATTATAATAAAAATACGATGTAGTTAACATTTCGTATATAAACAAAACAGTGTATGATATGTTCTTACCTTAAACATAAAATAAAAATGATTCTAATGTACGTAACTTGAATGAGAAAATGTGTTCTTTAATTTATCATAATTCTAATGATAAATAAATAGGCAGATTTTTTTTTTTAAATTAAGGGCGGACCTGAACTTTTGGAACACCCCTCTAAAATTTTGTTTTTAATTTTTTTTTCTTCTTTCAATGGATTATTATCGATTGCACACCAATCTATCAGACTGTAAAAAAAAATTCAAAAAAGTTATTTATTTTTCGAGTTTTCAGGGGTGCTCAGTTTCCCGTATAAGTTTATCGTAAATTGAACCCCCTTATCGGAACCGCTAAAAAGAAAATTTTATTTATTTATTTATTTTTCCTTCAATGGATTATTATCGATTACACACCAATCAATCAGATTTTTTAAAAATTCTTGAAAGTTCTTTATTTTTTGAGTTTTCAGGGGTGCTCATTTCCCCGTATAAGTTTATAGTAAATCGAACCCCCATATCGGAACTGCTCGAAAGGAAACTGGCGCAAATGTGTCAAAGTTAGGGTGGCCCAGAAAAAACAGAACCCAAATTATTTATTTATTTTCCCATTAAACTTACCTTAAACACCAACCCCAACACCAACCCCTAACCCTAACCCTAACCCCCCCTAACCCCCTACTTGAATTTAACAGTTTTATTACAAAATTTGTGGGTTCTGTTTTTTCTGTGTCACCTTAATTTTGACACCTTAGTGCAAATTCAGCCCAACTGTTAAGATAGAGCGGTTTCGATATGGGGGTTCGATTTACTATAAACTTATACGGGGAAATGAGCACCCTGAAAACTCGAAAAATAAATAACTTTTTAGAATTTTTTTACAATCTGATATATTGGTGTGTAAACGATAATAATCCATTGAAGAAAAAGAAAAGAAATTACAAAGAAAATTTTTTTTCAGCGGTTCCGATATGGGGGATCGGTTTACGATAAACTTATACGGGGAAATGAGCACCCCTGAAAACTCGAAAAATAAATAACTTTTTTTAGTTTTTTTTTTTTTTTTACAATCGGATAGATTGGTTTGCAATCGATAATAATCCGTTGAAAAAAAAATAATTAAAAACGAAAATTTTAGAGGGCGTGGGGTTCCAAAAGTTCAGGTCCGCCAAATTAAGTCACCACTTTTTTCTCTCTCTTTCTTTTTTTAGTCCGGTCATGGACCGGGTACTTTAGCTAGTATATATATATATATATATATATATATATATATATATTATATATATATATATATATATATATATATATTTATATATATATATATATATAATTTAATATACCAAGCGTGTTGGTAGATCCTTGCGGAAAGAAAAAAACCGGCAGAGAGTTTGATTGTAAAAATATACTACCAAACATCAACCAGGAAGAAAAAAATTTTGAAAAAAAGAAAAGACCAAGATATTCGTACCAACAAAAAAATAATCTATTGGTATAGTATTTGGCCAAAAGAAAAAACAATTTATATGTATATATATGTATATAAGATATATATATATTCATATAACCGCTAGGAGAAGCTAATTTGTAAAAAGTGCTCGATACCTAAGTAGAGCCAAGTAATAAGGATATCTACTGAGTCAGACGAACCTACTATTAGTTTCGCATTACTAAAATGGGAAATTGTTAAAAAATGCAGGAAATATAAAGCTGGCGATAGATACTGCCAGCTTTGTATGGAAGAGAAATTAGCGATAGTAACTTTCCCTAATAATAAAGAAATTTTAAACCAAAGATTAGAAGTTCTAAACAGCTGTATACATAAAAAAAACATGGCTTCTCCGTAGTTGTTAACTTTTATGGATTTAGTATGGGTGAGCGCTCTTCAGTTGTTTTCATTTCCCTAACTTTGCCAACATTGTTCGTAATTTGCTGTTTAAGCATACGTTGTGCTTCCTTGGGTATAAAAAAACCCCGTTCGAATAAAGGGATGCATCCGACCGTTTTAAACGTGTGCCTTTCTGATTGCTCGCCATATAATGGAGGTAGTGGCAGCAGTGGAAATTAACCTCCTTGTCCTCAGGGGTTTGGTAGCAACGGGGGAAAGGTATATTGGCATATGTACCAGCAACGGGAGTCATGCCCAATCCCCTAATTCATTTGCTGCTTTTCCCATGATGGGTTTCGGGATGTCGAGGTTTAAAGAATAAACCCCGTCTCCCTAGATTTAGTCGTATCGATGGATCGTTTAACTACGGGCAAAGAGATGGACAATTGTTGGCGTGCTGGGTTCCATTTGGTTGAGGGGATGAGAATGACGACGGGGTGCTTACACTTAATTTTTGTTTCAATTCTGCTTGATTCTAAATAATATATAAAAAAAATAAATAAATAAATAAAAAATCAGTTAATATAGAAATTAAATATTTTTTAATTAAACAATAAACTAATGCGTTCTGTGTTTTTATTGGTCAGTATGATTTGATAATTTAAATGATTAATGTGGTTAGTAGTATTTATTGGTCTTGCTCCTTTTTCTTCTTCAGTCAGATTTTAGCCCTGAAGAGCTTTATGCGAAACTAATAGTAGGTTCGTCTGACTCAGTAGATATCCTTATTATATATATATATATATATATATAAACACATTTTTGGTACAGCTAAATTTATATACAATTTTGAAAAGTATCATACTTTATTTATGATCAGCAATTTAAACGAATTAAAAAAAGAAAAGAAAGCGAAAGATAATAGAAACTTGAGGGTCCTTTCGACCGGTGCTTTTTCAAAAGTAACAACTGGCGGATCGTTTAAAAGTCAAATTGTATATATTGGGTAAAAGAGGGGGATAAGATTATGTAACTGTTCGAGCAGCAAGAAGGAAAGAGAAAAATAAAAGAAATTATACATTTTACCTTCCCGTTACCCCTACTTCAGCAACCACGTCCCCTGCAAAAATTACAAGGGAGTATTTTAAATGCAAGTTCGGACAGTAAAAAAAAATAGTGACTGCCTCGAGGACATTAAGATTGTGATTTGTCCTAGCCTTGTATAGAACAGAAAATTGCTGATCGCTATAGTTGATTTTGCAACTATTTGTACTACAAAGGTGATCACCAATTGCAGAGTCTTGTGCCTGTGAGAGTCCGGATGTTGTTTGAGGAATACTTCTTATTCCCCTCAGGACGTGTTGGTTTATTCGTACACTCATCCTTTGTGTCGTCCTACCATTATAACTGGCATCGCACCAGCAATGATACTTATAAATTACTAAACTTTGTTCAAAGGTTGGCAGAACATCTTTTTGAGTTGAGCGAAATGCAGATCTAGTAGTGAAAATTGTTCTAACTTTAACTGCATCAAAACAATGGAGGAGAAGATACTGGTCGAAATGTTGTAGTAAAATTATTAATCATGAGGATATTCGTTCGAAAAATTATTATATAAAATTGTTACTTTCTTCTGAAATATTTTCTGCTCGCAAAATTGTATTCTTCGCTTACGTCTACAAAACTAACAGGCAACTGAGATATTATAAAATATATTTTTCTGAATAATTCTTTTCATGTATACCATTTTTTAGAAACAAAAGAATCGAAAGCTGTTGAGTTATTTTTAATTTTGGATTGTATTTAGTAGCCTTATATTTATTTATCGCAACTCACTAAATAAATAAAACACCAGTATTGTTTTTCCTAAGGCTGTACATATCTAATGTTTATTGCATGGCTGGATTAGATGCTGAACACACACACATGCATACACACAATCTCTCTCTCTCTCTCTCTCTCTCTCTCTCTATATATATATATATATATATATATATATATAATATATATATATATATATATATATAAGATCTATGACGTTTTTTCTCCCTTGCTGAAGTTGGATTTTCCGTACACAATTTCAACCTCTGGGCGTTCTATCGTGGTTTAATGGTTATTTAGCTAGTATCGCAGATCCATTACTACAGAATAGTGAGTTCGATCCTAGATGGATACACCATACTTGCTATCTGAGTGAATGGATTGTGTTAATACCTACTCATTTACAACCTATTTTACATTTCAAGATGCTCTCGAGGATTTGATTTATCATTTAATTCAAGAAAATACAGTCAGCGTATTCTAAGCCCCACATGTCAATCAAAACCCTGTGATCGGAACAATAAATATAAGGATCTTAATCTTATTATCGTATTATAATATGAATATATTATTACAGAATTTCGAAGAGTAAAGAGAGTGAAAGTCGAGATGTAAAAAGGCGGCTGGACATGAAAACTGTACGTAAATATCGTTATTTCTGCTTGATTCTTCTACACCGAAAAACTCATACACAGAATTTTCTTACACAGTAGTCAGCTGTATTTATTACTGACAATACAAATATCACTCCCCTTGAAATTCAAAACTGATATCGGAGCAATATAAAAAGAAAAATGCTTTCGTCACCAGAAAATTAAAGATAAAAAAGGAAACGGTTTTTCCTTGATTTTAGAAAACTTCTTTATGAAGTTCATATAAAACATTGGTCAGCATTATTTAAACTCTCTCTCTCTCTCTCTCTCTCTCTCTCTCTCTCTCTCTCTCTCTCTCTCTCTCTCTCTCTCTCTCTCTCTCTCTGTAGATCGTTCGGCTAGAAGCCACAAGGTTTCTAGTTCGATACCGGTCCTCGCCAACTCAGCGTATGAGTAGCGCAGGGATGTGTGCGGTAAAGTAAGGAGCTGATGGTAGATGTGGCGCTCCACTTCAGACACCGAAAAACAATATCCTTGGTCTAGCGCTATTGAAAAGGGGATAGACTCCCTCGCTGACTGGCTGATACCGACTTTAGGCCGCCCCGACGACTTATATATATATATATATATATATATATATATAATAAAAGGAGTTTGGTGTGTATGTGTCGACGTATAACTCCAAACCGGGGGGTCACTCAGATTCGAAATCTTGCATACAGATTAATAACCTTCTAACCAAGAAACATACCAAATTTGCTTATTGATTTTTACTGATTAAGGGATATTATTAATTAATCAAACAAAATCAAACGATTTTCGGAAAGCATCGCATATTTGCCACTGCTGATACGCCAGCAGTAGGAGCTTGCCTGCTGCCTGTTTTCAGCAGTAATTCAAAATGTCCACTCTATTTCTACTAATAAGTCAACTAAGTTGAATACGATTGTTTTGTAATTTAGTACGAACTGGGTTTTTTGGGTTTTTTTTTTTAGAACTACAAAAACTGAATTTAAAATTGTCTTACGCACGAAGAAGTTTTAGAAAAAAATCATTCAAGCGATTAAGATAAATGGATATAAAAAATGGATACCCACATACTATTATTTTCATATTTCTTAGAATGAAATATGATTAAATATATCCATTTCAGTGAAACTCAAAACGTTTTTGAAAGAAGAATAACGAAATTTAAATTAAAACGCGAAATATAATGTTTTGTTGGATTCTTTGTTACTTTTGTTTTAGGGTCCCCCAAAATTACAATGTTACATTTTATTTCTAACTCAACAAAAAAAAAAATTGAATTTAAAATTGTTTTACGTACGAAAAAGTTTTTTTTAATATTATTTTCAGTGTTGTAAACAAAAAAAAATCGCAAATTCTTAGCGATTAAAAAAAGGGGATATAAAAAACACATACTATTATTATTTTCAAATTGCTAACTGGATTTATATTTAACACAATGAAACTTGAATAAAGGTTAATATTATCTACAAAATGTTTGAACCATTCAAAAGAAGAAACATTAAACCAACTCCTGATGATTAAAAAAAATTCAGCTTACGGAAATAATGAAAATTATGAACGAAAACAATATTTACCTTTTTGCACCGTTAAATCAATTGAAATTTACAGTAGCCAAAAACAAGTTGACTATCGGTTTTTTTTTTAATTCTATGAAAAATCAACAAATAGTCAAATTTTCACGAAATTTTCAGTAAATATTCATCTGTTGATGAAATATGTTGGAAATAGTTTTTTTCTTAAAATATATTTATGAAATAAAAATAAAAAATGAACAGAAAAAAACGATTTTTTCTATAAAGATAAGAGTCTGAATGATTAATCAGAAGATTTTCATGAGTTTTAGTAAAAAAAAAATTTTAAAAATTTTAAAAAAGAAGAAACATGAATTCTAAATTCTGAAAAAATGTCAATATTATTAGACATAATTCCGTAAGTATATGACATCCAGCAAGGATTGAACTCACTATTCAGTAGTAATGGATTTAAGAGACTACCTTGTTAACCATTACACAATGATGGCACCTCATTTTCTTTACCCAAATTGTTCGTCACAGGTAGGATATGGTACAAGATCGAAAGCAAAGGGCATCTAACGAATATTAAAATCGCTATTCAGTAATAATATGAGTCTAACTTGCAAACCCTTACACCACAATGGGATGCTATTAATGTTAAAAAATGTAAACATCAAAAAGAGACAATTCCTAAAATAAACTAATATTATAATACACAAACTGTTAGCTTTGTTTAACATTAAATATCCAATAAACGAATAATTTTCGTTCTAGTTAAAATTCATTTTTTAATCAATTTAACCAATAGATGGGTTCCTAACAGGTACTACAACTCTGGATCAAAATGGCAATGAAGGAGTATTCCACACTACCCAGAGCTCCAGAATTAGAACTTCAACATTAGATGCACTTTAATGTCATACCCTTTTTAGGAACACTCCCTGATGTTCCTAAAAATGTTTTTGTCCGGTCATAGACCGGGTACTTTTGCTAGTATAATATAATATAATCTATATATATATATATAGAAAGTTAGGTGTGTACTTGTCGACTTATAACTCTGAAAAGAGAAGTCACTCAGATTCGAAATCTTGCAAACACATTAATATCCTTCTAACTAAAAAATCCACCAAATTTGGTTATTGGTTTTTAATAATTAACTAATTAAACCAAAATCAACCGATTTGCGAAACTGGCCGTATACCAGCTGCTGCTGATAATAAGATATTGATCGCTACCTGCTTTAGCGATACCAGCAATTTAGTTTAATTTTAGTAAACAAAATCACATTCTAAGCAGTTCAGCTCGAAATTTCTCGAATCTTTAAGATATTCATTTGGTTCGAAAGAAAAAAAATAATCTTTCTAAATATGTAATTTGTATGTGTTTATCCATTGAATTATTTTTTACAGCGAATTAAAAAAACAAAATAACAAATTAAACGAAAACATTTAACGATAACTCAACTTTTTTTCTTTTTTCTTTTTTAGTCTGGTCAAGGACCAGGAACTTTTGCTAATATATATATATATATATATATATATATATATATATATATATATATATATATATATATATGTTGTTCTGGTTCCAACGGGAGAAAATTCAATATTTTATAAAAAAAGATGTATTATGTTTTCAGAAAAAAATTGTTTTATTCTTTATATCTTACATATGCAACACGTGTTTCAGATCTTCTGGGATATGAAAACGTGTGTGTAAGAAGCCGATATCTGGCTATATACATTTTGCGGACCTTCATATATATATATATATATATATATATATATATATATATATATATATATATATATATATATTATAATACGCCAAATGTCCGTACGTATTTTAACGATTTTAAACTATACAATGGGATATGGCTCATGCTGGTCTTTAGATAGTATCTGCCTCTTACTCTTTATGTCTTACTTTCCATCCCGCTGTTAGTCACACCCAGCATTGGTAACCAACTCTCTTGATAATCGTTACAATAAGCAGATGGTTCTCCTCCCTTATGTACAATGCTCGGTCGGTTTAAAAATGCTTAGAAACGCATTAAAAAAACATTTAGGTTAATACTACTTCTCCAAGACTGAAAAATAAATCTAAATATTTCTTAGAACTATTTATCAATTTTTAATGATTTTCGTGATCATCTGAGATCTCTGAACGTACACGAATCCGTTTTCCATACACCATGCTTCGTGTAAACAAGGCAAGAACCCATAGTAAATAAACGATTAAAAAACAAATAAATAAAACGTCCTTTAAATACGAATAATTAACATTAACTTTAATAAAAAGCAACCCTATGTCCTTTATTTTTAATAATGAACATCTTACAACATATGTATTCTGGGTAAGTACTGCTAGTATATATAAATTAGTGGGAAAGGATCAAGCAGTATCAGATAAAATTTAAACTTGCCAATTCTATTTTCTGGCCTCATATCTTGTAGTTGACCTTGTACATCTAATTAATTAATCTTAACTATATTAGATGTTTCAAAACATTTGCGATTAAATGAAGTGGATATTTAGAAAGACATCAAAGCGTGCCTCTTCCACTCACCCCCCCCCCAAAAAAAAAGGTGACATTCCCCAATAGAGATAAATGTAAATAAGCATTTTAAAATTTGAATCAATTTAATCCAAATATAAGCAACACATTTTTTCGCTGATTTCTTTTGTTGGGAAGGATGTTTTATTTATTCGTTTATTTATTTGTTTATTTATTTTTATTCATTTACTTTTTTAACAGCTACGCATTTTGTTATTGTAAAGAAACAAGACACACCCAAAAAGAGAAACTGACATACACAGATGAATCTGACTAAAATGGGGTTTGGTTTTATTTGTTTTTTCATGGAAAATAAACAAAGAAAATAAAAGAGAATAAGTAATATCAACGATAAAGTTGACAGCAAAGCAACAACAAAAAAAGCAATAATTTGAAATTTGAAGCCGTAATTATAACCTAAATTCTGTTATTCCATATAAGAATCACTAAAAGGAAAGAGTTTTGCAATATCTAATAGAGTAAAGCATCAAGAAGATATGTTTGTGTATGCTACTTTGATAGACGAACAAGGAAGCCCAATGGCAATTTTAAATATTTGCATATACTGATTGTTCCCTTTGTCCTAATTCTTTTTGGAAAGGCCTGAATGCACTTCTTGGATTTTGTCTCATCATCACAAATCTTGACAAAATTTGTGATTTGTCACTGATATGCCATACTGGTTGATGGAGAATATTATACATTATCACCCAGAAAATAGTAACAGTAAGAAACTATAACACTCATTATCAACCTTAATAGAAGTCAATCATTATATATACTAGCAAATATATGCACCCTCCGGGTGCAAGTATTTAAGTTTTGATATAATAAAATATCATATTAAATTAGAAAGGCTAATGAAACTGAATAAGAATGCAGATAAAAAGATTTGGAACAGAGGGGGTATGATTGAAAAATAGAACAACTTTGAAACTAAGTCTTCCACCATTTTCCCTTACTCCCGTCTTTCATTGGTAAATTTTCCTAATTTAACTATTTAGTTAAAATGGGAAGTAAAGAATAATATTACAGTTATTTCATCTTGTTAATGGATTTATTTTAAGATTTATCCCCGAGATTTTTGCTCATATTCATTAATATAAAACCAAACAATTAGAAATCAATAATACTAAGCATATATTTATTAAAATCAAATTTTAAGATCAATATGCAAATTAGCCTTCCAATTCACACTGTAAACCGCTATTTTGTTGTATATATAAATACAATTGCATGTTATTAGTATGTAGATAAGGCCAACAGTATTAATGATGTAAAACAATTTTACTAATTATTGAGGTTTAAATGTAAATAAAATCATGGAGAATGTGATGTAAATAACAAAGGGAATTGTGACTTGAATAGTAATATAGTTTCGGTTACAGACATACAAACCCACAATCTCCATTATAATAAGATATATATATATATATATATATATATATATATATATGATAAGTTGTAAACACGGTTTGTTTGGAATGGCTTTTTGCCGACAATTTTTGGGAGAATAAGTGCTTAATTGGAGTCGTACCTAATTTTGAAAATTAATTAATTAATAATGAATTAGGCGGGAATACCTATTTAAATGTATGGCTAAACAAATCGAGAAAAATCAATCTCTGTATGTACATTCGGCCTATTAGGCCTCATCAGCAGAGCTATAGATCGGAAGACCGCCCTGTGCGTGATTTGAAACTGGACTGCCAAGCTGAGAGGCCGATCCCATAACCCCTACACCAAACGGACTTCTTAGATTTTACGATTTGTTTAGAGTAGGTTAATATTCCTCTTCTAGTGACTTTTATTACACGACGATATGATAAGTTGTAAACACGGTTTGTTTGGAATGGCTTTTTGCCGACAATTTTTGGGAGAATAAGTGCTTAATTGGAGTCGTACCTAATTTTGAAAATTAATTAATTAATAATGAATTAGGCGAGAATACCTATTTAAATGTATGGCTAAACAAATCGAGAAAAATCAATCTCTGTATGTACATTTCGGCCTATATATATATATATATATATATATATATATATATATATATATATATGATGCATGCATGCATGCATGAACGTGAATAGGCGGAGAACGAAAAGTTAACAAGGGTATGACGTATTTCACATGGAATATTAATGTTAGAAAAATAAGAAGATTAAAACAGTATATAAATACATATAATCCATATATACACATATCCACATATAATCATACATAGACATATATATATATGAAAATTTATCTGAAATACGTCATATATTTGTTAACTTTTCGTTCTCCGCCTATTCACATTCATGCATGCGTCATCATATGATCTTCACCTTCCATTTTTGCACATGCATTGATATATATATATATATATATATATATATATATATATATATATATATATATATATATTGTCCCGGAGCTGGTAAGGATATCGACCTCGCGAACGGTTTAAAATGACGAATTGAAATGACACAAATTGGGGAAATAAGAACAAACACGAAGTTTTAGGTTTAATAGAAATAATAGGTTTTATTCGTATGTCGGTTACAACGCAAACAGAGCAATTACACGTTCGAGTAGTTGACGTTGACTAGATTGTCAATAGCGCGTGTCTCGAAAGGTAAGATAGGTTGGTGTCGTCGGTTGACATTAGCATTAGTACTGGACCAAGTTGGCAGGAAACAGCTGGAAGAGGATTATTAGAGAAATCTCGCCATGTTAGAGCATCTCAGGACTAGAAGGAATTTATAGGTGCGGAAAGACATTCATTTTTAGGTTTTGATCTAAGAAGGACAGTTTGTAAAGTAGCTGCCCGAGGAATTAGGTGAAAAGAACTTTCGTTTGGAGATCGTCTTGAAAATGAGTTTCAAAAGTTGTTGTCCGAGGGTTCGGGTGAGAAAGAACTTTCGTTCGGAGATTGTCATGAAAATAACAGTTTACGGGTAACTGGATTTGAGAAGCTGACCCTGAAGGCAGAATCTGGGGCAGAACTGGTGCTGGAGACAGGAACGGACTCGTTATCAGCAGCCGAGTGGTAGAGGCCTGGAGACCAATAGTAATTGCCGGGATCTACTGATCTCTGCGACTAGCTCTGGTTTGATGCTACTTGATGGTTTATATGGTCACTTCGTGCGGTTGGCTTTTGCTATTTCTAGGAAGAGAAAATTCTCTTCATCTGGTTCGGGTCGTATTCCACTTTAAACAAGTTGGAAGCACTATTAGTTAGTGCTTGTTAATATTATGATTGACCGGTATCTCTTATATTATTCATAAACTGAATCTTTATACGTTCCGTTCTTCGATAGGAGTGGAGAGTCGCTTAGGTTTAGCAGTATCTGTTTGCTGATGACTTGAAAAATCGGAAAGGTGAAGGTCGCGTATATTTTGAGCAGCAGATTTGTGCTGCGATATATATAAAGTATTAATGCCTATTAAATAAGTTCAAACTACCATTTTTTTTATAAAAAGTTAATTTTCTGAAGCCCCCAAAATATTAGGATATTATTTCTAGTGGAAAATAATACAATAAAAACAGTTACTATTAGGTAGTATTTATGTGGCGATAGACATTCACCAAATTCAAAGCAGCGTTGCATTACATGTCTCGGCGCTATTTGCAAGATGTCCCGGATGCATGCTCAGTGTTGCGCTTTTGTGTGGGTGGCGGTTGGTTTGAATCGTAGCGTGAAAACCCAGGATGTTGGGAGCTGCCAATTCAGACACACATATGGAGTACGACCGCTTGCTTTAATAATGTGGTACACGGCGAAGGTTGATAGAGAAAATTTGGAAGTAGTGAGAGACCTTGCGGTTCTTCGTAGGCGAGAGACTGTGTGATTCGATAGGTGATTCTTCAATCAATCAGCGTGCTGGGTTGAAATGGCTTCAAGTCTTTATAATCTATTGTTTAAGGGGAGTTTGTATATAACTCTAATATATATCTCCGTGTGTGTGTGTGTGTGTGTGTGTGTGTTCGCACTTTATACACTTTTATTTGTTCGTTTGTTATACCTCCTTTTTCTATCTTCTCACGTCAACTTTAGAAAAAAGAAAAAAAGATAGAGAATCTTTGCACAGAACATATACAATATTAATTCAATATATATACACAGATCAAATACTGTTGAGTAATTCATCCGATAGTTCCCGAAAATGCTCTCTTAAATTATTCTTCGTACCATTATTTCTGAAATCATTCAAATTAATCTCAGAATTGATGTTTTTGATATGATTAAGCAATTTATTCCAAAAAATACTTTATTAGCCAAAATATCCAATTGGTTAACAGAATTAGTTTTTGAAATTCACTTTGACAGTAACTGATTGAATTAACTGATGTTTCACAAGCGTTATCAGCCATCAGAAGAAATGACTGATGAATTCTTTTTGGTGGGAAGGCGGTAACATTCGATGTGGGTCCAAGTTATCTGCCTCCTAACATCAACTTTAATGATTCACAGACCTCAGTACATGTGCAATTGAAAAATCAAAACAGGTTGATTGGTTGATTGATTGATTTTAACGGCATATCAACCCGTCTGGGGTTATGTCATGCTTAGCGGTTAGGAAGTAATATATATTGTGTATCTATATTTACACTTTTGTAGTAATTGATTTTAACAACGTGTTTACATCATTGGGGATTATGTTGTATGGCATTGATTAGGTTTATGTCTATATTCTATGGTATAATTTTATTTCCTTCAAAAAGGACTGAATGTCTTCTATGTAAAAAATTTCAAATATATTTTCATATTGTTTGCATAAGAATAACGGTTTCTGATGTGAGCAAAAACCCTGCATTCTATGAGTAAGTGCTTAATAGTCAAAGGTGTTTGACATGTTTCACACTGAGGTTGTTGTTCTTGTTTGAGTACATAGGATTGCGTTAGTCATGTGTGATTAATGCGTAATCGGGACACAATGACTTTTTTCTTTCTATACTTCCTAAAAGCTGCTCTCCAGTCTCCCAAGTGGGTTTGATTAGAAAGAGTTTATGTTGATGTTGTTATCCCAGCATTGTTACCATTCTGTATGAAAGAATCTATTAATTTTGGGTTTCAAGTCAGTATATGAAATCTTGAACTTGTCGGGGATAAAATCTAAAGCCGATTTAGTTGCAGGGTCCACTATTTCATTCCTCCTCATTCCAATATTGTCTTGGGATCCAGCATATCAGAATTTCCTTAGAGTTAGACATCGAGTCTGATCTATCCAGGAGTTTAATGATGAGTTTTTTTTAATTTCTTAATATTAGTAGGACGGAGAGCGAGTCTGAGAAGATGATAAAGTTTTTGTGGTTGTTTTCAGAGATGATATCAAGTGTTAGATCTATTGCACGAGCTTCAGCTGAAAAAATTGAGCTTTACGATTTTTTTAATTGAAAATAGCTGCGCATGCTGTTTTGTTATTGTCCATAGAGCCACCTGTAAAAATGTGGAGGTGGTTGGGGTAGTGTTCTAGAATATTGTGGAGTTTATCTTGGTACTGATAATCATTAATAAATATTTATATATTTAGAAAAGGAGTGGAACAAAGAAATGTTTCTCAAACATACATAAATGTGTATGTAAAGCATTATTATTTATCTATTATGATTTCTTATATGCACATAAATATCGTGTTTAAGCCGAATTTCCAAGACCTAATTTTTGGGGATGGTGGACAAAAACATATACATGAGTAATAATTATCTAACGTTGAAATTCAAAAATGAGTTCAAAAATCCATAGATTAACGATATCGTGACCATAGATGTAGGATAAACATGGAGAAAAAAAATTTGATTCAATAGAAAATCAACGCAGAGGAAAAAGTATCTTCAAACCTTCATCACACTACTTAGTATACTCATCAGCTTCAACACAGTTTGTGATCTGAATTGCCTTACTCTTCTTCAAACCTATAATCCTTCCTATCTCTTAGCAAGGGTCTTTGGGCACCATCTCCAGTACTCATATGATTATAAGCACTACTTTGGCTTTCATAAACCATAGTTTTTACAACCTTCACATAAGGTACTAATATTTGTTTCGTTCCGTTTCATTTTATGGACACTTGGGATGTCTGTATCCCATACTGGACGCAGTATCCTATGTATGTTTACAATAATTCATCGGCCTATAAATGTGTAGGCACAACGTTCAATGTCTGTAAGGTTCACTTCATTTGAGAAAAATTATGAAACGATATAAGTCAAGTTTATGATTCTTCAGGGTTAGAAAAGTGAATTGGTAATGACTTCTAGGAGTGCTTGCTTGTTCTTCTTAAGTGGTCAGCGCAGAAATTCTATAAAAAAAGAACACACTCACATACGTAAGTATAAACATAAGAGAGAGAGAGAGAGAGAGAGAGAGAGAGAGAAGGGGAGATAGAAAGAAAAAGAAAAGATATTCGTGGGAGTGCAATGAATGTCTTTGGCTTGAGGGTCAGTCCCTGTTGAGACACACGTCATCACTTGACCTCAGATTGTTTACTTGTTCAGCAATCTACTTTTTACACTTGTTTCAAAGTTGCTCTAACAAAGGAAGTCATTGGATTGCTTGTCGCTTGATAGTTCCATCATTCTCTTCAACTTCCGCCTCTTCTTTTCCGATGATAACGGCGCTTTGTTTTTCATCTAAAGTTCTCTCCGTACATTTCCTTTTTTTTATTTTACTTCATTGTTGTTCTTTCTCGGTGTTTATTTTTATCATGAGTATTTTTATTATCTCATTAAGTCTCTCTATAGCATTATTTTCCTGTTAAATTACATAGTCTCATTCTCTGTCTTTATTCTCTCCGTTACTTCCTCTTACTGTCCTTTCCGTTATCTCATCCAATCTCTCTGTATTCAATATGAATACAAACCTAAACGTCGGATAGAGGGGCTATTTGGCCGACGAAGAAAAAGAATTCGCGAACCAATATGAATTCGATGTGAAATTAAATAATATGGAAACAATGTCCGCACAAACAAGTGAATTTAAAAATAAAATAAAATAAAATAAAATAAAATAAAATGTTTTTAAATATGTGGACACTGTTTTTCAATGAAGTCTAATGATAAAGCCTCTCCATTACCTCTGTTGGCCTATTAATCCATTGAAATTCTTTTCTGTTAAAATAGTTAAACGGCTTCCAATTGATTTGATTATCACTTTCGATTTTCACAAAGTCAGAATCTATTTATGTATTATATGAACTAAAATATCTCCCGGTTAATTTCATGCATAAAGTACAATTTCTTAGTAATTTTTATGCTCATTTTTCTTCATCTAACAGGAGGCTAGATGTACCGATCAATCTGTGAGAATCGATTTTTTTAATGGTCTAACGACCACATTTAAGGTTCATAAGTCAAGCATTTTTTATCTTCTTTTTTTTTTTTTGTTATGAAGATGTTTTAACATTTCGTTTATTTTACTGTTTTTAATTCAAATTTCCAATATTTTTAATGGTTTAACGATCATATTATTGGGCTTTTTAGTAAGCAAAATATATTTTCCAATTCAAGGTTTTCATCGGTTCAGGTGTTATTAAAGATATCTTTGTTTTAAAAACGACGAAGAAAAAGAATTCGCGTACCAATATGAATTCAAACCTAAACTTCGGATAGAGGGGCTATTTGACCGAGGAAGAAAAAGAATTCGCGTACCAATATGAATTCAAACCTAAACTTCGGATAGAGGGGCTATTTGGCCGACGAAGAAAAAGAATTCGCGTACCAATATGAATTCAAACCTAAACTTCGGATAGAGAGGCTATTTGGCCGAGGAAGAAAAAGAATTCGCGTAACAATATGAATTCAAACCTAAACTTCGGATAGTTTCATAAGTGAATATATATTTGGCCGAGGAAGAAAAAGAATTCGCGTACCAATATGAATTCAAACCTAAGCTTCGGATAGAGGCTATTTGGCCGACGAAGAAAAAGAATTCGCGTATCAATATGAATTCAAACCTAAGCTTCGGATAGAGAGGCTATTTGGCCGACGAAGAAAAGGAATTCGCGTACCAATATGAATTCAAACCTAAACTTCGGATAGAGGGCTATTTGGCCGACGAAGAAAAAGAATTCGCGTATCAATATGAATTCAAACCTAAGATAGAGAGGCTATTTGGCCGACGAAGAAAAAGAATTCGCGTACCAATATGAATTCAAACCTAAACTTCGGATAGAGGGGCTATTTGGCCGACGAAGAAAAAGAATTCGCATAACAATATGAATTCAAACCTAAACTTCGGATAGAGGGGCTATTTGGCCGACGAAGAAAAAGAATTCGCGTAACAATATGAATTCAAACCTAAACTTCGGATAGAAGGGCTATTTGGCCGAGGAAGAAAAAGAATTCGCGTACCAATATGAATTCAAACCTAAACTTCGGATAGAGGGGCTATTTGGCCGACGAAGAAAAAGCATTCGCGTACCAATATGAATTCAAACCTAAACTTCGGATAGAAGGGCTATTTGGCCGACGAAGAAAAAGAATTCGCGTACCAATATGAATTCAAACCTAAACTTCGGATAGAGAGGCTATTTGGCCGACAAAGAAAAAGAATTCGCGTACCAATATGAATTCAAACCTAAACTTCGGATAATAAGTGAATATATATTTGGCCGAGGAAAAAGTTCGCATAACAAATGAATTCAAACCTAAGCTTCGGATAGAGAGGCTATTTGGCCGACGAAGAAAAAGAATTCGCGTACCAATATGAATTCAAACCTAAGCTTCGGATAGAGAGGCTATTTGGCCGACGAAGAAAAGAATTCGCGTACCAATATGAATTCAAACCTAAACTTCGGATAGAGAGGCTATTTGGCCGACGAAGAAAAAGCATTCGCGTACCAATATGAATTCAAACCTAAACTTCGGATAGAGAGGCTATTTGGCCGACGAAGAAAAAGAATTCGCGTAACAATATGAATTCAAACCTAAACTTCGGATAGAGGGGCTATTTGGCCGAGGAAGAAAAACAATTCGCGTACCAATATGAATTCAAACCTAAACTTCGGATAGAAGGGCTATTTGGCCGACGAAGAAAAAGAATTCGCGTATCAATATGAATTCAAACCTAAACTTCGATAGGTTCATAAGTGAATATATATTTGGCCGACGAAGAAAAAGAATTCGCGTACCAATATGAATTCAAACCTAAACTTCGGATAGAGAGGCTATTTGGCCGACGAGAAAAAGAAACCAATATGAATCAAAAAACTTCGGATAGAGGGGCTATTGGCCGACGAAGAAAAAGAATCGCGTAACAATATGAATTCAAACCTAAACTTCGGATAGAAGGGCTATTTGACCGAGGAAGAAAAAGAATTTGCGTACCAATATGAATTCAAACCTAAACTTCGGAATGAAGGGCTATTTGGCCGACGAAGAAAAAGAATTCGCGTACCAATATGAATTCAAACCTAAACTTCAGATAGAGGGGCTATTTGGCCGACGAAGAAAAAGAATTCGCGTACCAATATGAATTCGACGTGAAATTAAATAATATGGAAACAATGTTCACACAAACAAGTGTATTTAAAAATAAAAGAAAAGAAAATGAGAACAACTGAGTGGAATAACAGTAACAATTATATTCCACTGTGAGGAAAAAAGTGTAAGCCCTCTGCGTGAAGAGGCAGACAAAGAAAGTGAAAATACTGAAAGGAAAAACAGTATAAAAAACGTTTCAACTCCCGACAACGAGAAAGAAAATATAAACCCCAAAAAATAGGAAAAGGAAACACTTTACTGCAAACCCTTTAAAGAAGACAAAGATAAATATATTCCCTCAAGATGAGGCCAAGAAAGAAGAAAACAAAGAAAAGGCCTATCATCAACAATTGACGTGTGTGATACAACGTCTACGGTTAACCCAACCCATATCTCTCTCAGTGTTACAAAGAGAAGGAATTTGACTGTTTGTTCGTAACAGGCAATCAAGAGTCCTGTTTCTCGGAACAAGTGTTCGGAAAATTAAACACTACAGAATTGTTCGTTACCACAGTGAAATACGAATTAAGGACATTTGTGGGTACAGAGAGAAATACATTTTATGAACATGTCGAGGCAAGTCGGACGGAAACAAATGGCTTAGAAAATCATAAAAAGTTAACCGGATCCATTTATAAAACCAGACCACGCTTATCACCACCCCAATCTGAGGAGAACTAAAAATGAAAGGCAAAAATCAACGAATAGTATAAAAGGAATATTACACCAAAAAGTAAAAGTTAAAAAAATAAATCGGCACACCATAATCCATCACCAAAACCGGAAAAAAACGTCGAATTGGAAAAGAAAAAAAGAAAAATATTTGGGATTTCAAAAATTCATTCCCCAGTCAGTTTATGCATGTGTATGTATGTATATGTATATATGCAGGTATATGTGTATATGTATGTATGTATATATATATATATATATATATATATATATATGTGTGTGTGTGTGTGTGTGTGTGTGTTGTGTATGTGTGTATGCGTGGATATGTATATGTGTGGGTGTGTATATGGATATATATGCATAGATGTAGTATCCCCCAAATTTTGATCAGTATAATGATTACTACTATTAGAATTATCAGGATATATATTTGTTTACATATATGTATGTGTATTTATGTATATGTGTGTATATAAGTATGTGTATGTATATGTATATATGTATATATGTGTGTATTTGTATATGTATATATGTGTATACGCATGGGTGTAGTAGACCCCATCTCTGATTAATATTATGATTAGTACTATTAGTACTATCAGAATATAACTTATGCAGGTCCACCCTCCAAATGAAAAGGAAATAATATATACTTTGAATTAGCTAAATTATTAAGTAGAGAAAACAGGTTTTCTTGGATCTTCATATATATTTTTTTATATGTATATATATATGTATATGTGAGTGACTTTAAAAGAAAATAAAAAATATAAAAAATAAAATATAATAAAATAAAAAATAAATTAAGGTAAATAGGAAAATATGAAAAAGAAATAAACTACTAAATAAATGAAATCTAAATAAACTGGGGTGGCCCATTTAGTTGAAATCTGGAATAGATTGATTTAACAGAAATTCCTAACAAATTACTGACAAGTGCTCAGATGTCTTTTTTATTACCCTACAGCTGAGCGAGACAGGACGATATAAAAACATCTTTTTTTAAAATCTGTTTTCAAATGCCTTAAAAGTAATAAAGAATTCATCATTCGCATCTGATGAGCTGGGAGAATTAGACACTTTGTCTAAGCTCCCCGAAATAGACTATAATGCAAAATCACTAAGTCTTTTTTTTTTTTACTTATATATATATATATATATATATATATATATATATATATATATATATATATATATATATAAGTTAAGAGTAAAGAAATGGATCGGACGGTATATGTATAGATAAAAGGGTATGAAATACACACTTTGTTGTTAAAATGAATATATTTTTATATCTTTTTCATTGCTGATATTGACAATATATCGATTTATAAAATCAACATCAGAGTGTAATGATAATATCAGCAATGAAAAAGATATAAAACTATATTCATTTTAACAACAAAGTGTTTTTCATACCCTTTTATCTATATCTATATATATGACTCTGCCATCGGTGATCACCTGTGTAGTATAAATAGTTGTAAAATCCAACTATAGTGATCAGCAATTTTCTGTTCTATACAGGGCCAGGACAAACCACCACCTTAATGTCACCATTTTTTACTGCCAGGGAGTGTTGTAGATGTCTTTGTCTACACAGGGTCGCTGTGTAGATAAAGACATCTAAAACACTCCCTGATAATTTTTGCTGGGGACATGGTGACTGAAGTGGGGGTAACATGAAGGTAAAATATATACATTATTTTATTTTTATTTTTTTTAATTTATTTTTTCTTTCCTTCATGTTGCTCCAATATTTATATGGTCTTATCCCCCTCATTTACCCAATATATATACAGTTTGACTTTTAAACGATCTACCAACGATTGTTACTTTTGAAAAAGCACCGGTCGAAAGGGCCCTTCTTTCGCTCTCTTTTCTTTTTAATTCGTTTACAATTGCTGATCAATAAAATATGATACTTTTAAAAATTATGCACAAATTTAGCTGTAAAAAATTGTATATATATATATATATATATATATATATATGTGTGTGTGTGTGTGTGTGTGTGTGTGTGTGTGTGTGTGTGTGTGTTCATTGTCATGGAGTGATGCTTCAGGGTAATCTCAAGAGCTGCTTCCTACTTTATTTTGACCTTGTGCCAGACTAAAATAAGTTTAATATATACCTATTTATGACACACACACACACACACACACACACACACACATACACATGCTCAATTTAGACAAATTTGTAACTATGTTTCAATAGTGGAACATCCAATGAGAATCGAGCTCACAAGTAATGTCATCGTTCAAGGTAAATTTATAAATATTTATCCCTCTTGTCTATCGTATATTTTACGAATTCATTTACTTTAAGAGGGATAACACAGCGTCACATCAAACTGTTTTGCGCAGATAAAGAAAAGCAGCATTCAATATTTTCTTCTTTTTTAACATTTTTTATACTAGAACTTATCCAATTAACCTGCAGTTTTTTTTATAAATTTTAATGCGTTTTCTGCATAAATTGGCATTCAGCTATTTATGAACTTAGTCTAAAAGACACACCAGTTTCTATGGACAATTGAATAGAAATATATTCAGAACACATGAGACAAGACAGCCTGGCCAATAACAATTTTTCAAACCTATTTGGATAGACTTGTTTTGATTCACTACTTAAATTATTTTTTGTCGCTGCATCTTCTACGATAGGAAGAAGAAAAAATTAATTTTTCCCCATGTACTGACTCACCGTTTCTATTTTTTCAGCTGGAGTGACGGCAGATGTTCAGAATGAGCATGGTTGGACTGCCCTAATGTTTGCCGCCAAAAATGGACATAGTCGAATCATCGACATGTTGCTTGAAAAAGGGTGAGTAATTTCATGCGCGACTTCTTGCTCTCTCATTAGAAATCCTCCATTGAAAAGGACGAATATATGTTTTTATAACTCTTCGCGCTCAAATAAGTTTCCTAAAAACATAAGTTGGCAAGTGAAAATATTTAATCAGTGAACACATCGTTCGATTCCACAGCTCGTATTCTGACGCTTAGTTCAACATTTCGATCTGCAAGTCACCAAAATTGAATTTAATCGAAACTTAAATTCTTTCTCAACTTAACTATAGAGACCTCATTTTACAAAATTTAACTGAATAGATACTAAACAAAATTTCAATCTTACTTAACATATGTTTTTGGTACCATCAACTTATATATATATATTACCACCCCAACGCCTTTCTAAGGAAAAATAAGATTTTAAATATGAATAGCTGGAGACTCATTTTCGGTGTTATTTTAATACCTTATATAAAAAAAAAACTTTATAAAATACTTATTTATTTTTGTAATTGTATTAGAACACGCTGTGGCATTCATGATTAATTCACTAAAAATAAACTTGATATTTTTCTAGAACCAAATTAAGGAATATGTTTCATTTTATTTGCAAAAAGTTAAATTGAATTTCAAGAATTATTAATATAAACATTTCGATGGATTCCTTCAAACAAAAATAGTGAAAGAATTATTAAATTGAAAATAGGCTAATTGGATAGTTTTGGACGGTTTATTTTCGAAGATTTTTATTATTGCTAACAAAAATATCTAAGTTTTAATGTAATAATAGATTACTAATTCCTTATTTAACTATTAGAAATCAATAAAACTAAGCAAATATTCATTAAAATCACATATTTAAGATCAATATGAAAATCAGTCATTCCGTTTACACTGTAAACTGCTATTTGGTTGTATATATACAATTGCATGTTATTAGTATGTAGATATGGTCAACAATATTAATAATATAAAAGTAAAATAAAATCAGGAAGCATGTGACGGAAATAACGAAAGGAATTGTAACGTCAGTGGTGACTTACTTTCGATTACAGACACATAATCTCGATTATAATATGATATATATTATATATATATATATATATATATATATATATATATATGTGTGTGTGTGTGTGTGTGTGTGTGTGTGTGTGTGTGTGTGTGTTTTGTTAAACTCTACTGACAATTCTTGAAGGACGAATTTTTGTTCGGCCCTTTCTATCGGTTTGGCCATCTTTTTAATATCCGGGTGGAATTGGTGTAACAATCCACCAAAGGTTTTGTCACGAGCGCTTTCTGCACATCTTTGTGCCATCATCAGGTGTGGAACTGGTGGAATGTTTCCGTTGTCTCGGTTTTAAAAGCAAGTAGTAGCAGTAGGAATTAGTAGTAAGAGGTGCTCACAAGTTCCGTTTAAACGAACAGTGGCAGTAGAAATTTGTAGGAGGGGGGTCACAAGTTTATAAGAATGTCAGGGGAATGGTGGAAGGAGGATTGGCGGGAAATTATAGGCATTAGAGGAGATGTTGACTGGTTTGAAAGTGTATCTTGTTTAAGGTGAGCTTGTTTTGTTTGATATATAAGGCTTCGAGTATTTGAAGTTTTTGTTTGTTTTTTTGTTTTTTTTCTTTGTACAATATAAGCGTATTTTCAGTTAAAAATTTCCGGTATGGGGCATGAATGTGATTTTAAGTGTTGCATTATGGAGCTTGTATCAGTTAGGTGTAGTGTTAACCGGCGTGACAAATGTGGTCGTCATGTGACCAATATACGTGCTTTTAACTTTGGAGTACGTTTGTTTACGTCTCTAATTGTCAAGCTCCTATGTGCGTTTATGGCAGCAACTGTTTAAAATTTCGAATCTTTGGTTCTGCAACTTTTTAGAATTATTATAGTAAGCGATAACTAATTTTTATTCTGAGTATAATAGACAGAATTTATCGCCCAAACTATATTTGCGTGTTTGTTTGTTTTGGGTTTTTTTTGTTGTTTTTTTTAAATTTTTTGTTGTTGTTTTTTTTTAACAATTTCCTATTTTACGATTGGATCTATACCGTATCTATTTTTGATGTCCCAGGTGTATTTAGAAAGAGCTGTGTTATGCATATATTTTATATTAGTAAAGCTAGACTTGTGGTCATAAAGTGTTAATTTGAAAATATTTCACGTTGAGCTTATATATATTTTTTTTCATTATCACATTGTACATAACATTATATACTAAACAAATACTTCATTATTCTCCATTTAGGGGACATATACTTTCTTTATTATTAAAATTGCAAGGAAGGATATTGTTATAATGCTTCTTTTTTATTCTAATGTTGGATTTGCTGATATATCGATCTACATTCGGCATACAACAATAAGTTAATTTTACAGTATTTTATTAAATATCTTATGTAATTTGTTTTCGGGATGACAATTTTTTTTTTTTTTAAATTTTGAAAAAGATTTAGGTTTAATTGCTATATTAAAAGGAGGTGCGAATCAAAGAATAATTATCGATCTATTTCTTCTTTTCACCCCTCCTCGTAGTTGAATAGGATGTTATCAGCTTTATATGTAAGGTTAGTTTTGAATCCACTATCTTAAAGTGCTTGTTCATATTCACCTTTTTTCTTGCTAAAGATGTTGCTATCGGAGGAATTATAGGAAATCTAGTCGGTATGCCGATAGGAATATGTTGGAACACCTATTTTGGGTGATTAGAACCTGTGTTAATATAACAAGGTGTGTGGTTGTGTTTTTGAAAAGGGGATATAGATCCATCGTCGCGGTTTAATGTAAAATCTAGGAAGTTAGTGAATTTTTAATTGTTTGGATTTCAATTTCAAAAACAAGTTTACGAAATAGCCAATGTATTTTTTTACGTGTGATATCTCCTTTTCTCGGGATGCTGATATCTAATATAAGTGAACCGTCGTCGCAATAAAGAACGTGGTTACTATGATGTTGATGTTATGTAAGAGTAAGCAACCCCTTTAGCTCACACATCTCTGCCCCATCGTAGACATTGGATTGTCGTAGTTTTTATCGGTACCTTTCTTAATCCATATTTCCTCATTATCGTATAATATTGTTTTACGGGAATGATGAATAATTTGGATGTTTTCCTCCTGTATTTTCAGATATTCTTTAGCCACGGATAAAACTTTATTTACAGAGTTTTCTGTTATCGAGGAGTAGAAATCCTTAATATCATATTTAATAAATAAACATTTTTCATATGTACTAATATTCTTAAACCACTGTATAGTCTTTAGTCCTGCGCCATTTTTTTTATGTTTAAGTTCTTAAAGTGGCAAAAATATATTGTAGAATATTTCTGCTTATCTAACCCATTTCTGTTTTTGTATGAGTTAATAATCTGCACGTCGGGTTGTTGATAAAGTTATCCTTATGATCTTTTAGAGTGATAAAGCATTATTTTTTGTTAAATCTATCAACTCGATCCGCTATTTTTAATTTAACAGCAAGTAACTTGGCTTCATTATATATATATATATATATATATATATATATATATATATATATATACACTATGAGAACTACTATGTTTGTTGTGGAATTAGGAGCCTTACGTGTGAGAGTAATGGCGGAGGAAATATTCGTACACATTTAACGTACACAACATTTATCACTTTGAATTTTGGTTATTATTCCTTATCTTATATTTTTCCATGTTTCTGATACAACTAAAAACGTTTCCAACATCTATCACACACATATGTTTTTTTACCATCTTTATTCTTTCGACCATTTTGCTGGTCGTCCTCAGGGGGATTGTTGGTTGTAGTGATTATTTGTTTTTTCGTTAGGAGGGTTTTTTGTGCTTTATTCAGTTAGGAGAGTCTATTGCCGGAGAGTTGCTAAGGTTAAGGCGTTAATTATTAAAGATGTTTTGTGGCTGGTGTTAAATGCTATTTTTTTTAATGATGCCAATTGCCCCGAGGATTTGTGGGCGTTTTCTTTTATTATTATTTTCATAGGATTTTAGTCCTGTCAGTGAGAATCTTCCATATGTTAGAGGATGTAAGTTTTTCATTGTTATTGTTATGTTTTTGTTATAAGATCTTATTTTACGGTGCTGGTGTCTGAAAGATGGTGAATAAGGCGGAGAGTGTCGTTGTAGTGTGTCTAATGTAAGTTAATTTTTAATTTGTTTTTCGAGAGGCATTCTCAAAATGGGCATGTAAATTTATAAACTACGTTGCTTTGGTTTAGGAAGATTTTAGGCAAATTTGCCGAGTTTGTGTTATTTTTAACTATGAGATTAGGTATTTTAAATTTAGTGTAGTAGATGATAAGTTTTATTTGTTTTGGTTGTCCAATGGGTTTAATGTGTCTGTATATGATGTTTGTTATTTCTTGTTCGTCTGATTTGTAGTTATTGTGCATTTTATT
The DNA here is from genome assembly GCA_023376005.1 of Doryteuthis pealeii. Lineage (NCBI taxonomy): Eukaryota > Metazoa > Mollusca > Cephalopoda > Myopsida > Loliginidae > Doryteuthis > Doryteuthis pealeii. The sequence goes on along the minus strand of CM042139.1, from coordinate 34,186,033 downwards.
CCTGTAATATAGAGTAAATCTGTTAATGTTGTTAAAGTCAGCAAGCCACCTCTTAACCGTTATTTCCGACAGAACGGAGTCCGAATAACACTTATCTAGCCATTGCTTTGCTTGAACAATATTTTTCCATCAGAAAGCAATGCTTTATCAACACACGAAATTCAGATTTTTCCATTGTTTAGAAATTTTGCAACAGTAGCTCAACTTAAATAACTATAGTTTGTAAACTAATAATCCGATTGGACACAAATTTTGACACGTGCTATTTGAAGATTAGTACTTTATAAAATTCATATGAATTTTTTTATTAGTGGTGCCATCTATATGTCAGGCCTGGCACTTATTGAGTGATGTGTTAAAAATTGGACAAAAAAGGAAATGAATTAGACTAATACATTTCACTTTAAGTCAACAAGCTAGGTAATCTTTCTTTCGTCCAGTCTGTTCATGTCTCTCTCTATATATATATTTCTCCTTTCTCCTTTCTCCTTTCTCATTTCTCATTTCGTCTCTCTCTCTCTCTCTCTCTCTCTCTCTCTCTCTCTCTCTCTCTCTCTCTCTCTCTCTCTCTCTCTCTCCGTATCTATGTTTTTCTTCGTAACTATCTCAGTCTGTTCGTACCCCTCCTCTCTCTCTCTCTCTCTCTCTCTCTCTCTCTCTCACACACACACACACACACACACACACACACAGTCTATTCATGTATTTATCTTTCTGTGTCTCAATCTGTTTGTATCTATATTAGGTACTAACATTTTTGACGTCATAGACGTATTTTACAAAATCATATCAAACCCCCGATTAAAAAAAAAACATTGCCAAAAATGAGGGAATTATCCGATTTTAATGATATTTTCTGTGTTGATTTATTAATAAAGACACATGTTGGTTGGTTGGTTGGTTGGTTGGTTGGTGGATTTTACATCATGTCCACCCTTGGGTTAATTTAAGTCGAAATCATATTTGTTTTATTCATTATTATTGGGTATTCAATTTTTTAACTTTGTTTTTCCAACGCGTTTTTGAAAACTCATTTTATGATCTATTTAACCAATAGATGGGACCCTAACACCGGATCAAAGTGGATCTGGTAATAATGGCAAATAAGGGGTACTACATTTACAATAGTTCCAGAATTGGAACCTCACCACTAGATTAAAGTCCTACCCAGGACACTAAGACCCTCAACCATCGCCTTTTAGCAAATATTATGATAAAAAGGCATGGATGTTTGACATAATAACAATACGATAGGGACAATCATATAGGTTCTAGGGCTTGATTTGAGCAGCCAATTGATTGGACGGGTCTCTCCGACTGCCCGTCGAGCCCAAGTAATGGTCAAAGGAAATTGTTGCATGTCATGGACTGCTCAGCCACCAGGATTCCGTCCATAAGCATCACGAGTCATCACCCACATACTACAGGTGGCTCAATTGGAAGGAGGTCTTACTCCTCAGCGGAGGTACAATTGGTGTGTTCTACAGGCCCGGCTGTAGACACGTTTAATTCATAGCTCCTTTTAATTGTTACTCTTTTAAGGATAAAAAATAAAATTAAAATAAAATAAATCAAACGAACTTTTTTATTACTGTAACGCAACAAGCAATTTAGAAAAAACAAGCAATTAAGAATTTAATTTAATTTTTTGTCATATGTAAAAAAAAGTTTTTAGAAAGATGAAATTATGTTTTAAAACACAAGTTTAGAATTACATTTATATAATACATTAAAATAATATTTTAAATATAAATAAAAATAAAAGCATTTCCTAAAAAACAAAAAAAACATTGTAATATACGAATTCTCAGCAATTTTTTAAAATTTTATAAAATATTTTCCTCTTATTCCCTCTTACTCCTGTTTTCTCCCTTTCTTACTCACTCCCTGGTGTGAATAATTTTTAGTCAGGTTATGGACCGGGTACTTTTGCTAGATATATATATATATATATATATATATATATATATATATATACTAGCAGATGTACCCGGTTTATGACCAGACTAAAATAATTTTAGGAACACTCAAGAATGAGAGTGAAAAACCCGGGAGGAGTAAGAGAGGTTGTAAGGGAAAGATCATTTAGCAAATTCCTTATCAAATTAAAAGAAATCGCTAAGAATTCCCGTATATTCGTTTATTTTTGGAATTATTATTTTTTCTCTGAATTTTTTACATGGAGCTTGTCACACGATGGCTTCTTTTGTTAGCGTCAACTAATTTTTAACGAAAAAGGAAAAGTGTAGAATACTTTTTTGTGTGTTAGTGTCATTGGGTTTGTTTAGGTGCAAGATGCAAAAGTCAAAAATATCAAGTACATTTTTGGTTTTGCTTATACAGGAAAGGTTTCATTGTTAGCCTTAAAATATTTGACATGGCAGTCAGATCAAAAGGGTGACCTTGGGGTTCAGACTTAGTTCACCTCAGCCCGATGACACAGATATAGATACAATTGTTTATATCAAAATAATTCTCGTTTTAAAAAGGGACGAGCAGTCAGGAAGTAGAGACCGAACGTAGAGACGCACGGGCAGACGCCGACACAAACAGTCGGGCCCCGGGGATGGTCGAGTTTGGATCGAAAACAAAAATTTTTACGGGAAATTCTTAATTAAGAGGGTTGCAACTAGAAAAACTGACTTTTGCTTCTAAAATCGATTCCAGAATTTCGCATAAAACAAAACGCCAATCGAAGCTCATCGTGTTTTTATTTATCCAAACAAGTGTGCAAAACATATTCATATATTACTCCTATTCATCATATATGAATAAAAACAATTGTTATTGTTGATGTTGTGTTGATTGATTTTTTTAGAGTTGCCAGCAAACACTTCAGTTTATATCTACTAATTTCTCAACCCGTCACAAAGACACTCCGACCGAGTTGCGTCGATCCCAATTCTACAGAGGGTATTGAAAGAGCAGCTGACCGGAGGCTTATCTGGTAGTCACAGAAATAATTCATACCGTTACCACAGCATACTATCCCAGGGGACCCAGGATCTTATCACATACGGTATCGCGGCAGCCCAGTATTATTATATTTAGTACTGTGCCCCTGAGAGATTACCACGGCATATCTGTATCACAATTGGTACCGTGACCCCAGGATCGTACGGTCATATTTGGTACCGCGACACAAGCTTGATAATTTGTATTATTTGTATTATTCGGACTATTGTCCTCATCTTTATTGTTATCAACACAACGGTTCGGCCGATGTGCCCTACGGCATTCTTCAGGTATTTTTTTGTCGGACTCGGGAACCATCTTGAACTCGGGAATCCCTTCTTCGAACTTGGGAACCTTCTCTTCGAACTCGGGAACCTTTTTCTTGAACTCGGGAGCCTTCACATCGTAATCGGGAGCCTTCACAGAACTTCGAACCGAACCCTTTATACAATCCATGGGGGTAGACTGTTCTCATTCCGTTAATTATGACCGAGTACAAGTGTTAAGTTGTGCAAAATATTCTATGTCATAATCGCCCTTGGCCAGGATTGAACCTAGAGATGATTGTTACTAAGAACCTTATTAACTCAACCCTTATATCCATTGCGCCATGTGTCCACTGTCTTGAATGGGAATAACCTGGTTTACAACGGCTTTGAATTCAGAGTTTTCCTTCTCCTAGATCGGTTGTCATATCAAGTTTAAAGAGTACAGTCAATCCTATTATACTGGCCTGCGTTAAAAAACCCCAAAGGTTTATCAAGTGATATATGGATGTGCTTGAATAAGTTTACATAATAATAGCACTTATTCAAAAGCCTGTTGACGCTACTTGTCTCAGATTTACACTGTTTTATACATTTCAAGTATAGCTTGCATCTTAAAAATTTGATCTGATTAGAAAAAAATGAGTGTGACTTTTGGATTCAGCATAAAAAAACTTCCGTAAATCAGCTATTATATATTCGACCTTGAAAACATCGCAGACCAGTGTTATTTACTCATATCCGGAAAGAGAATAGTTAGATTCATACCTTTCCCAATAGTATTAGCGTTATAAAAATGTAAACTGCCTCGTTCAAGATTTAAACTCAGGTAACCGAGTCCACTTCCTATAACGATAATTGTAGATATCTTATGCGCACCGATGCATTGACTTACAAAAGATAGAGAAGACTTTTTTTTGCTCTGTAGAAAAAAGCAACTAATACTAAGAGAAAAAATATTTTTAGAATACACGGCCAGTTCTAACAGCACTGAGTGATTGATACAGAAGGAGTTCATTCCTAGTGTCTTGATCTTTGGGCTGCTCACTAGGGGTGCTATATATCTTTCTAATCTCGACTTGTCTTTGTTGGAGGTTCATTTTATTCTGATATCTTACTAATATGTAACAGCTGTCAGTCCGAAAGAATACGTAGGCAAAAAAGCTAAACCTTTTACGTTGAAAAATGGAGCGCTATCTTCACTATAAGTAGTTCATCATAGTTCCAAAACTGTAGAGGTTATCTGATGAATAAAGAAAAGTTTCTGGCATCGGTTCCAAGACGATCCCATAACAGATAGGATCTGTTGCTAAGAAATGTAAGAAGTGCCACTAAGAGAGGTTATTTCGGTCAGGTTTGGATGGATTTTCTTCGCTTCAGCTAGTCTCTTTAGAAATGGTGCCAACAATGTTGTTGTTGTTGTTGTTGTTGTTGTTGTTGTCATAGAAATGCGGAAAGATTATCTTGACCTATATTTAGAAGTTCTACCATTTGATATGACCGGGTCTCCATTTTGTTATAATGTTTTACCATAAAGATAAGTCAGCTATGAAATTCAATTTTCATTGATATCATTTATCAAGCATAGCTTATCATAGCACAACACACGAGCAACAGTCTGTGATCTAGCTCATTAACCATTACACCACACAAGGTGGCCAGATTCCAGTCATGGATATTGACAAATTGAGGTACAAGTTCTAGCAGATATGCCCAGTTTTTCCCAAAAGATTTAAATAATTTTTGAAAGAAATCAATCTAAATAGCGTACCAATCTTGATTAAAGAATTTTTTTTAAATATTTGGGGGCCCATTTCATTTGAAAGCAATTTTACACAACAAATTACATAAAAGTTGGGATCAAGTTTGTATTAAAACTTTTCAAACAAAAAAACATTCCAATTTTTAAACACAAAAAAATCAAACATTTGTTGATATTTAATAAAATATCAAATACTTATTAAACAAAGGAAGTATTTATTAACAACGATAACATTTTTCTTATGTTATCAAAAGTCGTGGCGCAAAATGTGAGGGCATTGTGCGTCAATATTTCGACCGGTGGACTCTGCTCACAAAAGATTTTAATGGTGGTATGACGGTCGATGCATCTTGGCGTGCCAGTGGGTGCTCTGTGGTAAAATGCGTTGAGCCACAATCCATCAATATTAAGAAATGGTCGCCATTGAAATGGGTTATGTCCATACCCAACCGGAACCAGTTACCATTCACTTCGAGCTTTCCTGTTTGTCAAAGGACTGGGACCGGATCTACCGTCTGGCACTCTTCACAGGCACGTATGGCCAACGTTCTTCGAACGAAATGCCTTGATGTCCGCTTTTTTTAATGTATTACCCGGATACACCAGTGTAGGCTGTCCAGCAAAAACCTTTTTGCGGATTCTGGATGATGCACGGAGGATCTCGCGGGGGCGATGACCGATAGTGACGGTTTGAGAGAGAGAGAGAGAGAGAGAGAGAGAGAGAGAGAGAGAGAGAGAGAGAGAGAGAGAGAGAGAGAGAGATCCATACTGCAAGCGCGACCTGAGAGAAAAATGACAGTTATTTTATTTTATTAGAGGCTTAGTCAAATCCTTATGCAAATTAAACATCCTTGACAGTAATAAGCGCCATATGTTATATAATACCCATTATATTTGATCATGCGTATTAAGACACCGCATGGCGTTCGCATCGGGTTGCAAGCCATTTTTTCTCTGCGGCAAAAGAAAGCAATACGTATTATTTTTGGGTCATCTCACCTAAATCATGGACCTACACGCGAGACAAGTCCTTGCCTGTTTCACTCGTTCTCATCTCTCACTTCAATAACCTTATTAATAACAGTTGTTTACATAATTGGATTGACTTTGGCACACGGCTACATTAGTAGAGTACCCACCTAGGATAAGACATACTAAACTTTTTAAAAGCCATTGGAGACTAGTTTGCTGATTCTCGACTTCAAACACTGAATCCTTGACATTAGTAAAGTCACATGTAAATTCCATTGGTAGGAACCTTATTTATTAGGCTTATACGCTAAATACTTGATATTTATCAAAATCGGAAATACCCTATACTTGTAAAATCGACCACACAAAAGTGGTGTGACTATTTACGTAAGAATTTGAATTATTTTCGTCAAAACATAAATCTGCCGTTTGAGATAAATAAACCTTATGCGTTTAACATGTCGGATCAAGTCTTCAATAGGCACCTCAAATTCTTTCATTAATAAAAAGCTCACGTTTGCCTTGTTACCGGTAACTTCCGCTTTCAAATATATTTGTAAACAAACCGATAGATGATTTTAACCAGAAGGTTATGGAGATTTGCACTTACGATAAATTAAATAAATAGTTAGTTCATGTCATTATCAACAAACAAAAGACACGTTTTTATATTAAAATAGTTTTGGGGTACAAATGCAAAATAGCACACAAGAGATAGTAATATCATTATAATCTCATTTTACGTATAAATAGCATTAGAATTCGGGAACTCCCTAAGTAGCCTAACACTAACCCTAACCCTAATCCTAGCGTCTCAAAGGTTTCGGGTTTTTCCGTGAAGTGTAATGCTTTTTATACGTAATCTAATGATATTTTCTCTTGTGGGCAATTCTGCATTGGAACCAGTTTTTGATTTTGATAAAAATTATAATTTTGCACTAACGATAAATCAATATTCTTATTGTTGTTCTTTTTTTAATAGATTGTTGTGGTCGGGTTAGGGGCCAGAATAAAGACACAAGAGAGGAAATGAGTAAAACAAATACATTAACAGTAGTACAAATATATACCAATGAGTCGGAGACACGCGAGGCTGTCTTATCGGCTATCCGCTGAAATATTAACTCGCACTTGAGTGCAGAACCTGCTATTATTTATAGTTGGAAGAGTTCATAACACCCCTCCTAAGTATTAACTCCGCAGGAGTTTTAATACCTTTTCCTCTTTGGGTTAACGACGATAAAGTCCGTGATTTTTCTTTTCCTCTTTTTACGGCGTTGTTCCGGGGCCGCTTGTGGTATTGGCATGTCAAAAGTATCGTACATGACATCTATGACTTCTTTCTCTTCCGAATGGCCACTGTCAGCATCATCCGACAGGCGTTTTCTGATTTGGTTCACATGTCTCTTGTGAGTAAACCGGGGACCTTTAATTATGTCGATCATATTTCCTACTCTTTTCTCAATTATACCCATTTCCCAGAAAGTTTTATTATCACGATACACCCGGAAAAAACTTCTCTCTGGGTTCGTATCGTTTTTTTGGTACAGTGTTTATTCGTCCGGGTTTTGTTTATTTGGGGAGTAGCTTGTCGAGCACAGACCTGATTTTACGCGCAAATATTACCTCGGCTGGTGTTAATGATGATGGTGTGCGTAGCATAGTGTCCATTACTTGTTGAAAGATTGCCGACGCGACTTTGACCCCGAACGGTAGACGTTCGAACTTGTACAACCCCTGATGGGTGTTGATACAGGGCAACTTAAAACATTCTTCCTCGACCGGAATTTGAAGATACACGTCACTGAGGTCGAATTTTGAAAAAAATATTTCCTTCATTTAGTTTCACGAAATTTTCTTCTGGGCTTGGTAAAGGATAGTGATAGTCTTTGAGTGCCGCATTAAGCTCCGTCGAGAAGTCGGCGCAGATCCGGATCTCCTTTGACTTCTTTTTTACATAGACGGTCGGTGAAGCTCATTGACTGTACTCAATTTTCGACAACATTTATTTGTGGTAAAGGGCACTCTTTTTTCTTAAACATTGGCTGGATGTTATCTTTTAACTCGAATTTTGCTGTCATCTTATTATACCGACTAAGGTCCCCAGAAAAAAAAAGCTCCCGAAAAAGTTTCTTTTAAATTTATTAATTTTTCTGCCTCGGTGGTTAGGTTTTCGAGATTTTGGCAAAATGAATTAATTGGCATATCCCACAACTTAAATTTCTCCATCCAGTCGGTGCCGAATAAATTCCCTGTATTCTTTAGTACGGACATTTTTAGTTTTAACGTTCTTCTTTGAAAGGTTACATTTGTGATAAGTTCTCCCTCAAACTTAATTTTCTCCCCTGTCACGGACCTAGCCATTTTATTAGATCTTAGCAATGTTGGTTTTCCCAACTTTTCCTAAGTGTGAAGACTTACGAATGTCACAGATGACTCGGAATCCAACTGTAATTCTATATCTTTATTTAGAATTTTTACTTGCACGTATTTCCTAATGTTTAACCCGTCTCGAGACCGAAGCGACTGTAACAATTATTGAGGTATCTCCCTCCTTAGCATCATTGGAAAAACTTTTGCTCGCGTTTCACTGTCTTGGCTACAGACGCTTGCCTCTCGCATCTACCCGGAGTCTCAGTGTGGTTTCCGTTTTAACCGGCCAACAGTGGACATGATATTCTCCCTACGCCAGCTGCAGGAAAAGTATCAGGAACAGCAGATACCACTTTACATTGCGTTCATTGATTTAACGAAGGCGTTTGACATGGTCAGCCGAAGTGGTCTCTTTAGACTGTTGCAGAAAATTGGCTGCCCACCCAGACTACTAGAAATCATCACTTCCTTCCATGCAGATACGCACAGCACAGTCTGTTTTAATGGTACAACATATGACGCATTTCAACAGCGGAGTGAAGCAGGGCTGTGTCCTTGCGCCTACACTGTTCGGGATTTTTTCTCTATGCTTCTCAAGTATACCTTCAGGGATTGCAGTGAACGAATTTACACTCACGCAAGAGCTGACGGAGAGTTATTCAATATTGCTCGTCTTCGTGCCAAGTGTAAAGTCAAGAAGGTCCTCATTCATGAAATGCTATTTGCTGACGGCACAGCCTTGACATCACACACTGAAGAAGGCCTGCAACAGCTTGTAAGTCGCCTCACAGATGCTTGTAAGGAGTTCGGACTTTCCATAAGTCTAAGTACGACCAAAGTCATGGCACAAAACGTGGACTCTCCTCTAAACATCAATATTCATGGGTGCAACCTTGAATCCGTGGAGTGTTTTAAGTACCTCGGATCCACCATCTCCAACTCAGTCTCCTTTGATTATGATGTCAACAGCAGAATAGCGAAAGCAGCAGCAGTCATGGCCAAACTGAGCAAGAGAGTCTGGAATAATGCCAGTCTCTCAAAAAAAAAACCCAAGGTGCGTGTCTATAAAGCATGTGTTCTCAGTACATTCCTCTACAGTAGCGAAGCGTGGACAACATATACAAGGCACGAAAGGAAACTCAATAGTTTCCATCTCCGATGTCTACGACGTATTATACACATCCGCTGGCAGGATAAAGTGCCTAACACAGTCGTGCTGGATTGCGCCGACACGAACAGCATGTTCTCCATTCTCTGGGAGAGGCGCCTTCGCTTAGACATGTCAGGAGAAAGGAAAATGGCCGCATCCCAAAATATCTTTTGTACGGCGAATTAGTAAAAGGCTCCCGATCGGTTGGTAGACCATGCCTACGATTTAAAGGTGTCTGTAGGTGTGTCATAAGGATATGCCATATTGACACAAACACCTGGGAGGTAGATGCAAAAAATAGAGCGGCCTGGCGCCTTAACGTTAAGCAAGGCACGGAGAGGAATGAGGCGGAGAGTAGCCTCGACAGCAAAGAGAGCCAGAAAGAGGGAGAAAAGACAGCAGCCTCAGAAAGCATCACAGTTTGTGTGCATTCAATGTACTAAAACTGTGACTCTAGAATTGGCCTGCAGAATCACTTGCGCAGATGCAGATAATTTTTATTTTTTTATTTTTTAGACACTTTTCCATCGTCCTTAGAGGACGGAAAGGTGCCAACAGCCCGTCTCGTTCGACCGATTTTGTGTTTTTTTACGCAGCTATTAAACTTTTTTTCTCTTGCTCGGAAATGTGAGCGCTAAAAGTTAGAATTTTTTATTCCTGTAAGGGCAATCCTTATACCAATGTAGTGACCCACAACTGGAACACGGGTTAAGAGGCAAGTTGCCTTGTTTCTTTTTGTAATGGTTTGATTTAGAGGGAGAACTAGATTTTTTATTCTTTTGACGTATCTTTCTTATATGTGCTATGCCAGATTCCTCGATATCTTTCGAATCTTGGCGTACGCTTACGGGCCACTGACAGTCTTCCGCTATTTGTTGGAGAGTAACGTTTGGTTCGTTTTCCAATTTATTCAGAATTCTACGTCTAATTTCAGCGTCTTTAGCTGAAACTAGTCCCTGAACATATATCAAACACTTGAAATTATTCGAACTTAATTCTGACAGTTTAAAATGGTCGCAATGCTTGTTCACGACTGTCGTTAATGTAGTATAATCTTCACTACCCTTTCTGGTTAAATTCATACACTTCCATATCTTATGAAAGAGTGTAGTTTTAGGACTAAAAAGTTATGTAAGAAGTTTAACCGCTCCGGTAAATGTCAGTTCGCTTGTTTCATGGGGTAAGATATAATTCACAAATTTTGTGTGTTCCGTGGTGCGTAGTTTTCGAAGTAGTAGGCGAACCTTAAGAGTCCTCGACGCCAAGATGTTGTGGCCTGGTTAGCGGCCAGAATAAAGACACAAGAGAGGAAATGAGTTAAACAAATATATTAACAAAAAACAGTAGTACAAATATATACCAATGAGTCGGATACACTCGAGGCTGTCTATCCGTTGAAATATCAACTCTCGCTTAAGTGCAGAACCTTCTGCTATTTATAATTGGAAGAGTTCATGCGTGCGTGGTAAATTAACATAATATAAATGAATACTTGTTTTTAATTTTTGAAAATATTAATTTTTTAATTTAATTTTTAATTAAAAAAATAATAGCAAAATTGTTTTTAAATAAATACTTTTTAATCAGAAGTTTATGAATATTTTTTTAACACTTACGATGAATTAAAAAAAAAACGAAAGACTCTAATGCTAAAATAGTTTTTATTTAATCTGAAGAGAAATGCAGATGTATTTCTGTAAATAAAAATACAGTTTTTATTTACAAAATATCTATTTACGAAATATCTTTTTATGTTTATTTAAATAAAATGATGTTGTTCAGAAATAGTATCATACAACTTGTAAAATATGTTTTCGTCAGATACAAGTGCAAAAAATCGTCTGTTGGTTTGTTTACAAATATATTCGGCAGCGGAAGTTACCGGTGACACAGCTAAAGGGAACCTTTTTTTAATGGAAAGATTTGGGTTACCTATTCGAGACTTGATCCAATATGTTCGTAATGTGAACTCGGTGCGCTTGAAAAATACAAAGGACGAGAAGAGAGATATTTTATTTATTTATGAATAATGAATCCAAGTATTGTATTTGAAAAAAATTCTACCAGCTTATCTGGTTACATCTGTTTGAGTGGTCTTCAGTAAAGGAAGTAAATAAGTTAGTGACGAGTCGGACAAATACAGATTTTGGGATCTTTAAAAAATCAATACCACAAAGCATTTCATGACTCCAATTATTATAAATAAGTAAACAGTTGAATTTCTGCGAACTTCCATAAGAGAGATAATTCGATCATGTCTGGTTGTAATCATTTATCATCTTCAATGTTGGATTCAATGGAATCTTACTATTGTCGAAAATATTTCGACCGTGTGGGGGTGAGAAAAAGAAAAAGGTTCAAGGGCATAGAGTCCGTGGTCAGTTATCCGGCTCCTTGCAAAACAATGCCAGTTTGGCGACCCTCTGTAATAATCAAGGGTCAATTAACCATCCTTTCGAGGGTAACATGGCTTCTTTCTGTTTAATGTATATCAATCTCAAGAAGACTGGTCAGGTAACAAACGATCAGTACGACGAGAAAACGATGAATGACGTGAAACGATGGCTGCGCTCTCTGTCATTAGAAGTCCATTTATACCAAATGCAGACCTGCAGATTTCGTCTTCGGTATTTCGTACTAGACACTGCCACTCCAGCCGACGCCATACGTGAATAGAGGGCCTACCTCAAATATTTTTCCACACTATATGTATCCTGAAACAAGGAACAAAATCCTTTGATTCGCACAATATTTCGCACAATGTTTTATACGTAAGAAATAAGATAAATTTCTAAATAACACTATGTAACAAAATTTGTCCTTTTTCTACTATCTGAGCAGAAAGTATTATTCCCATTCACTTATGGCTAAGGTAAATGTAAGTACTTATTTTCTCTGTAAACTTTGTTGGTATGACCTGGGTAATAAAAATTTTTAATGTCCCCATTTTTCAGAACGTGCTGAACATTTTTGTTCATGTCTTTATGACTTTAGCATTTTACATGTAAATTCCTATATTATCCATTGGAACTTATATAAATGAAAATTTGCTAATTTGCTTGATTTTATAGAGAAAATAGGTTAATTTCTAAATCTAACTATCTAGGGCAGAAAAAGCAAAGTTTAAATAGAATCGACATTTTCTATACTTATAACATAAGGAATTAAGAAATAACATTATCAAGGGACAAGCGTTTTGTTACATAGTGTAATGAATCAGTAATAGGTATTGAATAAATACACATCTGATTCAACTATATAAAGAGTTCATTCTCAGTATTCCATTCCCAATAGCAGGGACCATAATAGTGAAATCTGATTTCCGAAATAGTAAATATATCTGAATCAATACTTATTGCGAGACTGGTATAATTAATTAAAAATTATTGTAGAATTATTCTATTGGTATAAGTATAATTTGAAAATATAAAGAGAACATTTTCATAATTTTCTATCAAATGTTTCAAAAAAGAAAACCTTTATCTCACATAATTTTCCATTTGTATCTAAATGCATTTAATTTTCACCAAAAATTCATTAAGGTGTAAAAACAATAATCTCGTTGAATTTTATGCCATGCTTGATTACTCAAAAAGAGTGTCCGCGTTATCACCGAAGTTGAGCAATAATTAGTTCTGAGATTAGTGATATAAATCCCACCCATCCGAGCAACAGCAGATACAATGTACTAGACTAAGCAAAAATATTGCAAATAACAAATATGTTTTACAAGTCAGACGTCCAAAGTTAAGCTTGTTAAGTTCTAAGATGGCTGCCACCTTAGCAATAGCAGGAGCGGTAAGCAATCTGAGGCTGATGTACAAAACTATGCGAACCTTAAGTAAATAACAAGTACGTTCGTCATTTTCTTTTTATATACAAAAAGCAGATGACGCCGAATTGTCTTGCTAATTTAAATATACATATAGATATTTTCAGTTATTTATGACCGTTATCATTGTAGGATGCTTTTGACTGAATTTTTTACCTATTCTATTTTCTCCAATGGTGTTGGAAATTAAGTTCTTGTTAGTTGATAAAACTGACATCTTGAAATCCGTATGAAAATACTCAGAATAACGTATATTAAACAAATTCCCGACTGACTTAAGCGAAATTGTAAAATTCCAGAAAGATTCCTGCTATTTGTGCTACAATAAAACAGGTTATTTTTGTCCCTAGCAATAAGGTTTATGTGTCGACTGCTCGGGGGTTCTTTAGCGCAGTGTTTATGGATTTACCACCACTGCTGGGGCCATATCCACATACCATCTTTATCAGTAGCATCTGGAAAAATATTTACCGAAAAACTAACTGAGCTTCTGACTGATATAAAGCATTTTTCAAACACCTTTCCTTGCCAACAAGGAAATCAATCCCTTAAAACATTTTTTTCTTCGGAGATCAAAATTACAAAATCAGTCTAGTTAACAAGGTTTGCAAAATGATGTCTCAATCTAAGGACACAAAGCATACATAAAAAAGAGCTGCAACATTTGGAGAAGCAAATAAAAATAAATAAATAAATAAAAACAAACAACGAAAACAAGAAAATAGAAATGGGAAGAAAAACAATTATATGGATACCTCAAACAACAAATTGGGGAGATAGCAGATGAAAAGACCTGGACAGGGTCAAGAAGAGGACATCTCAAGAGAGAAATCTAGTCACTAATAATTGCTGCACAAAACAATGCCGTAAGAACAAATTATATCAAAGCAATAATTGATAAGACACAACAGAACAGCAAATGTAGGGTGTGTGGTAACAGAGATGAGACAATAAACCAGATATTAAACGAATGCTACAAACTAGCAAAATGAAAATACAAGGCTAGGCATGACTAGGCTGGAAAAGGGATCCACTGGGAATTGTGCAAAAAACTAAATTTTTACCATACATGGTATATATATAAACTGGAATCTGTTCTTGAGAATTAAATAAAATTCTCTTTGAGATAAAGATGGACCGCCTTATCCCAGCAAAAAGAGAATATGTCAACTGGTAGATTTTGTAGTTCCAACAGATCACAGTGTTGTATACTCATCTTTCTTGGACTGGTATCTATCGGTCGATCCTGTCTTCTTAACTGTTTCTATCTGGTTCTGAAAATCTTCTTAACATTCTAGGCTGGCCGAGACGTCCAGGGTTGTTGTTTGTTTTTAGTAACAACACAAAACATTACTTTGGTGAATTCACATTTTTATTATAGCCCATCCGACTTAAAAACCAATCCAGGAAAAATGCCGAGAGCTATATACAACGTTTGCTAACTTGACAAAGGGAATCGTCCTCGTAAGTAAGTCCATCTTGTGGTGGTAGTTTGTCTACGGCACAAAAGTTTGTCTGATCGGAGGCAGGTGGCGTTAAACCAGCTTTTTGGGGGGTGCTGCTTCCAGGATTTGTTCAAGACAGCACGCAGCATCCTTGTATATTTTCCATCTAGCTTCTTCTCAAAGCGTATTGTTAGAGTCCAAGTGGTGCATCCATAGAGTAGCACTGACATGGCTAGAGCTTTGAAGAATCGTCGCTTTATCGTATCAGGAATCAGATTTCGATGTGCGTAGTGTATAAATAAATGAAAACATTAATCTATCAGAAATAAATTTATTTCGGCTACTTTCGTCTCTTCATGTCTAATTTCATAATGGATAAGATTTGCTTATTAGGTATATTCAAAATATTTTTGTCCTTTCAACGATTTTGATTTAAAATTTTATTTTCGCGTCTATTTCTTAAAAGCACCCCCTCTCTCTCTCTCTCTCTCTCTCTCTCTCTCTCTCTCTCTCTCTCTCTCTCTCTCTCTCTCTCTCTCTCACACACACACACACACACACACACACATCTAAATCCGGAATTGTTTTTTTTAAATTGTTTTGAAATTACGTGCATTCACGTCCACAACGCTTAGATTTTCAAATTTAGCTTTTTATTTGTTAATATGTGCACATCCCAACGTCCATCTATATACATAAGCATATACATATTATATACACATATATATTCAAACGTTTCCTGATTCAGGTTTGGAAATAGAAAAAGAAAGAAAGAAAAATCGGAAGTTAAAATCTTCGATCGTTTGGGTCAGAATAGGCCGCGATCGAGATGTGACCTGATCTAGGTTTGAAATTAGAAGAAAGAAAGAATTAATAAACGGAAATATAACTCGCTGGCCGACTTCAGCCGTAGATTCAAACAGATGGGCGATCCGAAAATGACCTCGACCGGGGGGGGGTCGAGGCGATGGTGGCCGGTAGTAAAATCTCAAGTAGGTCGGAACTCCCAGAAGTGAGGAAGCCGTTCTTAGACGAGTCTTTGATGTATCCACTTTTAGTCGCGGGAAAAGATAAATCTTGTTTTATAGATTACCGGAACATGAAGAAACCAGGATTAAGAGAATCTATTGTTTTTATGTTTCCCTATTGCTGGAGAATGGAGATAAACTCTTGTTGGAAATCGACATTAAAAAAGGGTCGAATGTATTTAAAAAACACATTCAAGTGCCGGAAGAGATGGTACCCAGATTGGTGAGCGAAGTAAATTTGATCGTTGAACAAGAGGAAGGCGGTTACCCTTCTTGGGTGGTGGAGCAGAAAAATTCCCAATGTCTTCACGAAATAAATTGTTCCGATCGTTACTTAACTCAGACGTTTTTGGCTGAGAAGCAGAAGAGGCCGAATAGGCAGATGAGGCCAAACGGGCAGATGAATTGTGATCGCTTGAGAATCGGCTAGCTGACAAGATTAACGCAATACTGAGAGCCGAGAGTAACTGACTTCAGCTAAGACCATTTTGAAACTTAGTCAACTTACGAACTGTTTTGCACAATACTTTGCAGAAGACCAGAAGTACGGGCACATCACTCCCACAAATATTCCATTCGTTATTTTTTCATGTGACCAATCGGCCGCCATTAATCTCGGAAATCAGTTTCTATAGTTCTAGTCGTTTGAGATCTTACGTGGGGCAACTTCCAGCAAATATAGAGACCCTGCATATCCGATCTTGACGGCCAATTTCGGAGAAGCCCTTTAGCTCGGGAGCGACCGACGGGTTTTACAGGTAGTAATCCTCGCATTAAAAAAAATGTTTAATTTCTAGTGTATATCTGTACGTGTGAATGTATTTCTCAATGTAATCGGTTTATAGTTTTGATATTTGGCAACATGTGTGATTTAACTTTGACATTTATTTTACAATTTGTCTCAGTTTATTTTTTGTATGTGTGATTTTTTTTGTAGATAAATTAGGATACCCTGCATTCGCAATAATAAGTTTCAAAATAATTTCGAACTTAGCCTCATCATTTGCAATTATTCATATGCATATACTTATATTCATATCTATACCTTCACATATACATTCACACACACCCCACACACACACGCAAATACGTTCATATATATCTACTTGTGGGTTTATTCAATTTCCTTTTGTGGTTTATTTCACGGTTATAGATTAAATGAATTTTCTAACATTTTATTTATTTATGAGTGCGTATACATTCTAATTCTAAACATACATATCACATATATAAGGAACACATACATACATATGCACATATAGCCGATCCACATATACTAGGTACTACCAATTGTGCGCTCATTTTCATTTTAAAAACGAATTAAAATTAATTAAATCGATTATTCAAGGTCAAATTTATGTTTTAGTCGAAAAGTAGTAACATAATGAGCATCAGTAAAAAAAAAAAAAAAAAAAAAAAAAAAAAGCAAAATAATATTACATATGTAATTTATTTTTAATACATTTTAAACGATTAAATTCAGCTAAAAAATGGATAAGTGAAGATTTATGATGCACCCAAAACAAACCCTTTTATAACAATTTTAAAACATTTTTAAAAGTTTCTTCTTAGAAAACAATAACAAAAAGCATTAAATACTTTATGTACAGAAAAATTACAAACTTGTTGATATTTATTTAAATGTAATATATTTGTTTCGTTCCAAACACGCAGAAACAAAACGTCCGTAAAACTGGTTCATCTTTAGTAGGGAAAGATATGGGAAATTTTACGGTATCCCAAATAGCGATAAGAAAGGAATGAAGACAAAGACAATTTTAAAAATTCGAAGAAGGTTTAATGGTGCGTAAGGTTGCTAAAACTTATTTCTTTTAGCGGTCGTAAGTCGTATATATATATATATATATATATATATATATATATATTATATATAATATGTATATATTAAGTAAAAAATTACATAGACACTTATTTTTTGGGTAAAGAGTCGTTGTGGCTCGTTATTCGTTCTTGGGCGCTGCTTCTACGTTGGTTTAGTTCAGTTAGACTACTCGTTGTAGTTGTTGTATCAACGTTTCTGTTCGACTGTTTTTTCTGTTCTGAAGATTTCAAGGGCTGTGGCCCCTCCCGGTTTCTTACTTCCGGGTTCTTCCTTTCGGGTTCAGTGTCAGGGGAAGCTAACCCATATTTTTCATAAATCTTTTGTAGGGTAAGGAGTTTAGCGTTATAATCCCGCGTCTACGAGAGGTCATAAATCATTCACTAACCCATATTGATAAACAAAAAATTACCAAATATCAGGGAATTATCTGATTTTAATAAAATTTTCAGTGTTGACTTATTAATCAATGAATTCTTTCTTTTAAATTACTGAATCGTTTCAATCAAACTGATTCAATAGAAATAAATCAAAATTCTTTAAAATGAATATTACCATTTGCCTCACTCATTTGCGCCTAGAGAAAACAATTTATATACCTAATTAATAGATAGAATTCATTTAAAATATGAAACGCCGAATGTTAAGTTTTAAATTTTATATTTTTAGATTCCAAAAACAAATATTTATTTAATAACAAGCTTATGATATTGCATATGTCATTTATTTTTAATACCTTTTAAACAATTAAATTCTACTAAAAATGGCTAAGTGAAGATTTATGATTGTTATCAATTAAGTTCTAGAGAAAACATTTGAAAAGTTAGGCCTCCACCCTTTTAAACTGAACTAATATCGATATATAATTTTTCCATGATAATCTAAATGTCAATTATATACATAAACAACAGAGTTAAAAATAATCTCCAACATTTTTTTTAGTTTAAACATTTTTATTTTTTTCATTTAATTTTCAAATTTTCTACCAGATGCGCTCTTTAAAAAAATATTTCTTCACACCTTCGGTCTTTTATCTTTATTCATACTGTAATTAGTTTAACTCTTTATCGATATTTTTCACCCCAAAAATAGGTGGGTTCAAAATTCCGAGACCTGAAAAATATCATAATTTTTTAAAATAGAATAACTAATGCATTATAAAATCAACACGGAAAATTTCATTAAAATCGGATAATTCCCTGATTTTTGGTAATCTTATTTTTAATCGGATTTTGTAAAATATGTCTGTGAAATCAAAATTAGCAGTCGCTAACATATACAATCACCAGTACCCCCCTCAAAGTTCGAAATTTATTTTGAAACTTATTTCTAAGTAAACTGGTTATGGCATATTTTGCTATCTGATGATCTTTAGCGACTACAGATGACCTTGGAGGTCAACCTCACATAGTCTGTTCTTGGGGTCTATTGTCAAAAATTCAGGTACCGGGGAATTTTCGTTTGGTGGTGACACACAAACGAACAAGATTCTGTATCGTAGTATAAGCGAAAGGAATGTCTATATATAAACTAAGAAGGTTAATATAAGCTACAAGTAGCCCTAAAATATTTCTAATGAATGTGTTGAGCTTGTGTCTCCTATTACTTTTGCAACATTACATATCCATGTGAGTCTTTCCGGTTTATAAATAAATATATCCAAATCTACGCCTCTGCAAATGACTAAACTATTCCCATAAGCCTCATCTGCTGTACAGGAGAGTCGAACAAAGTCAGGTTTTAATAGAAACCAGTAAAAAAAATAAATCTTTAAAAAGTTTAAAAGAGGGCGTGCAAGCAGACCAGTGAGATTTGTGTCTCGGGGTTCTGATAACGTTTATGCCTGGGCGTAGGAGGTCTGTAAAGAACGCGCACATCACAAGGACAGCATTAGATAAAAAAGAGGAGTGGAGCTACAGACGCTTTGAGGGAGTTGGTTGGGTGGAGAGAGAATCAAGTCATCAGAGAATAAGGAAGGAAAACAGCGAGGGAGTGGGGAGTTTGGAAGAAGAAATGAAAAGTGAATGAAAGAAAATTTGTCCAGGAGTGTAGAAGAAATATATATTTCCTTAATCTAGTTAATTCTGGCACAGTGGTAAATAGAAGATGGAAGATCGTGTTGCATCAATCCTATAGATATTGATTGCTCTCAGAGATTCTGACTCAACTATTTCAGCCATCTAGTCAGATATGAATATAAAAAATTAGAAAGTGATGATGAATGTCTTTGCATGTTACTCTCGCAAAACATTAGTGGTGAGTTTATTCATGATTATATACTCCATAATTGGTTGATAACAATGAACAGACAAAAACCATCACGCAAAAAGATGAAGAAAAACAAACAAGTAAAAAGAAAAAGGAAAAAAAAACATGAATAGATTCCTTTGGAAGAAAAGAAGAAATGAAATACCTAGAAGAATGAAAAAGAGAATAACAAAAAGGAATTATAAATAAACAAAAGAAAAATGAAGGAAACCATTTAATGGGAAGGGAGGAAAATGTTGGTTGAGAAACATGAGAAGAAAAAAAAGATAAAACAAATAATTGAGGATAAGTCAAACTAAAAAAAAGGCATTAGAGTGGAAAAAAGTCCACTTGATAAAAAGACGGTTTCAGACATAGTTTGGATTTTGAAGGAAGTTGTAAAAGTAGTTATAATATAGCTAAATAGGTCTTTCTTCCTTTAGAAATAAAAAGCAATAATTTATTTTATTCATTTATTTTGCTTTGTGGCATTTTCTACCTACCTACCTATATACATACATACTGCCGTCCTTCACTATCCTACAATCCCACCACCAGAACCTTTCCTCTCATGGGCCCTCAAATGACTCATCAATCCTGCTGCAGATCCACAAAGTTTGAGACAAATATGACATAGGAAGGACGTCTTTCCCACTGGATAGGATGGATCAGATGATAAGATCTGATGCTTATGCACCACCATATGCCTCTTAAGCCGACTCACAGACTTTGTTACAGATTCCACAAGAGACGTTGTTTGTTCTTGCAGTGTGCACGAATTGTCCCTAATGAGATTTCCTATGATTGACATATCCAGCCTTAGAAAGCAGAATTCGACCACATGTTTGACATTTCCAACCCTCCGTGTTATAATAGGTGTACCCCTTTTAAAGTTGGCGCTTGAGGTTTTCATGCTCAATTCTTTCACTCTCAAAACTGATACAGCCATCATCCACATGAATTCTCCAGTCAGTTTTCTTCAATGTCAGTTTTTCCCAGTTATCAGGATTTATTTTTATTTTCACAAGATTGCTTTTTAAGCTATGCTTATACTTCTTCCAATGCTTATGCTGTGGCATTTTGCCATCATGCAGCTGACCGTAACGGAGTTGCTTCGGCGTTCTAACATCACTCATACGCACAACATGACCTGCCCATCGAATTTGGGCCGTTATGATGAGAGTTTCGATGCTTGTGCATCCTACTCTTGTAAGGACTTCAGTGTTAGGTGTGTTGGAGTTCCCCCTTGATGTTTAGAATGCGTCTCAAACATTTCTGATGAAAGTGTTCAAGGATTTTCAAATGTCTCCGATATGAAAATTTCCTTTAAAAAATCAAATCAAAAATGACTAAAGTATATGTCAAAAAAAGAAAACGCGAATTTAAATGTATATGAAAATTTCCTTTAAAAATCACAATAAAAACTTGATTAAAGATGACGTGTCTATTAAAAATATGTCCCATTTCTTAACCCGAAAGCCTTGGGACTCTAAGGCGCCAGATTCCAGTGCCCTTCTGCTACGTCATCGATCCCCACTGTTAACGAGAAAACAGTCAGTGGTCGGTTCGGCTTAAACCTGTAAGGACCTGAATGAGTTAACTCCCTCAGACTGAATTGGTAAATAAGTTGCCACTCGCTTCCAGGAGCAAACCTTGAAATTCGACAAATTCAACTTGAAAGAATTATACTACAGAAATCATCTCAACTCAATTAGGGTTTGCAACTCAAAGACAGCTTCCCTAAAAGCAACCTCTAAAATTCATCACCAACAAAACATACGAAATTTCAACCTGCCTCTGCCGATAGGTTGGCGGGTCATTCTTCACTTCAAAGAACTTTGTTAACTGGACTCTGAGTTAAGTTCTCCGCAAATCACACCAAAATTTGCAAAAACTATCCTTAAATCTATCTTTCCCCTTTTTTTTGTTTATACATATTAAATTTGTTGTTAAATATACTTGTCTTGTCTTTTCATTCAGTGTCCGAACTTGAAAGTTGCGGTAATTCCCCCCACAAGTGAGAGTTAATCCTTTTACAGTTTTAATTCCCATACCGAAGCAATGTCCATGTTTCCGAGGAGTACAATAGAACACTCAACACGCAGGACCTATAAACCTTCAACTTTGTTTTGTGGGTTATTAGATCATAACCGTTTTTCGAGCTTTCCATAGGCCACAGATGCCTTCTGGATGCGTTGGTGAATCTTAGCATCCAAAGAGCCATCACAAGTCAGTGTACTTCCCAAGTATATGAAGGTTTCAACAACATCCAAACGAGTACCATGAATGGTGATAGTTGGCTTGATATACGGTCCACTCTTTACAGGGGTGAACATTACCTTTGTTTTCGTCAAGCTTGTTTTTAATCCAAAACAGTGCACGAGGCTGCAAATAGGTTCACAATATTTTGAATATCAGCCTCCGTCGTCGACGTAAAGGAACTCTCTAATGAGTGTGTATGATGTCTTATATACATACATGCATAGATGTATTATTAAAAAATATATGCGATTCAAATTCGAAGCCAGATAAGCTGTCCATTTTTGAAAAAGTTTTCTATTGATAGATATTTTGGGCAACTTTTGCTGAAGTTCAAACCACTGAACCAAAAAGCATGGAAAATAAATAACACTTCGTTTATTGGGAAATTTTTAGAGATGAATTTTATTACTTTGTCGGATATTTTTTACATCTTCAAACATTCAAATATACAAGTTTCTGGGACATTATTATTATTATTATTTTACTCCTTTTGAGATTTCACATCAGCATTAGCTGATGGTCTTTCACTGGAGTCTGAGTGACAGCAAGTCTCCCCAGGTCTCCAGGACTCTTCTGAGTATTCTGGCAGATTGCAGCAGTGCAGTGTTCTGAATGGTTTCAATCCTTCCTCTGATTTCCAAACTTTCCAAACCCTTTTCTAATCTATTATTATTATTATTATTATTATTATTATTATTATTATTATTATTATTATTTAAATTTTTTCACAACTGTTTTAACTAATGGTTTTCTACAGCAAGTCTATTAAGGTCTCCAGAACTCTTCTAAGTATTCTAGCTGATCTTAACAGTGTGTTGGTCTGGATGATTTCGATTCTTCTTCTGATCTCTAGTTCTCTTACTATTCCCCATGTTTTAGAGAACTTTATCAATGACATCAATTACAATTGGTATCACCATCACCTTTCTCGGCTCTCTAGGAAGAACCAAGTATTTGTCTATCTTTTCGTCTTTTTATTTTCACTCTCTGAAATGGATGGAATGTGATGGAATGGCAAAATCCTTAGTATTATTTGCATTATTCGGACTATTGTCCCCATCTTCATTGTTATTTGTACAACGTTTCGGCCGATATACCCTCCGGCCTTCTTCGGGTATTTCTTGTCGGACTCGGGTATATCGGCCGAAACGTTGTACAAATAACAATGAAGATGGGGACAATAGTCCGAATAACGCAAATAATACTAATCTTCAAGCCTCATCTCAAACATTCAGAGAAATGGCAAAATCCTTGTTTTCTTGTTGATTAATACTGTCTGTTCGGGTTTGGGGGTTAGGGTTAGTATCTCAAAGTCCCAGATAATTGTATGCATTTCCTTTTCTGTAACATTTTGGTTTCTTACCATGAGTCAGCATGATAAGATCTTAATCTCTTGCACAATTCCCAGTAGAGTACATATCCCTACCTACTCATGCCCACTATTGTATTCTTTTTGTGCTAGTTTGCTGCATTTTCTTATGATGTGACTAATCGTTTCATCTCTGTTTTAGCTTTACTTTAAGTTTCTTACAATCCTTAACCGGCTCTTCAAGATCTCGGCTGATAATAGACATTCGGTGTATTTATGTTTTTGCCGCCTCTTTTGCGTGTTACTTTTCTACTCACATTTATAGTTACTCAAAGTGCAATTCTTTGTATTTTATATACGCTACAACTGCTAGGTATCTATTAATAATGGAGATTCGCTTCCGGTTTTTGTCTGTAACAAAAACGATGTCACTGATTACGTCACACTACCTAAAACGTTATAACGTAGAATAAATACATTCAAAATTTGAGCATGCAATGTTAGACAGTCCTCATTGGTTTTTGAAACAAGTTTTAATAAATACATATTATACGTATTATATAAATACGTATTATATATCTATATATAATTTGTTTTATTTTAATATATATTTAAAGTTATCAGAACTAAGTTTCCATTTCAATTTTTTTTTAATTTTTAACTCCTTTAATAAATGTAATTCATTTTTTTACTCCTTTAATAAATTTGATGATTTTACTTTACTTATGATACAAACTCTCTGATATTAAATTTTCAACTCCCATCCCCTCAGGTAATATTTATTTTACGTCGCCCAGAGGGCGTTTTTTTATTTTGCTAGTTTTGTTAATGTATTTATATGTGTCTTTCTTGATCATACTTTGGGCTCCAACTATTACTGACACGGTGCCAGTTTTAAGGTGCCACATTTTTTCAATTTCTCTTTTCGGGTTTTTGTATTTACATACTTTATTATACTCTTTAACTGATATGTTATTATCTCTTGGCACTGACATATCAATTTAAAGGCATGTTTTTTTTTTTATAGCTCTTAACCACCCTCTCTAGTCTATTGCTCTTTATTTTTCTATCAGTCTGGATAGCACAATCCCAATCTGTTGTAGGTTGTGGTTGGTGTCTATACCATTTTTCATATTTCTGTATTCCACAGTATTTGCACGTTTTCCAATGATTATTATGTCATATATTATTATGCATTTCGTTATATTCTGTTGATGCTAATATTGGGAAACTGGACACTAAGTGGTCAATTGATTCAGTTTTTGGTTCGCTCAGTATACATATTGGGTTTGATCCGATTTTTAATTACATTTGCTCGATATTTTCTAGTTGGTAGACTCTGGTCCTGTGCTACTATTATTACCCCCTCTCTCCCTCTCTCCGCCTTCAGTATAGCCCTTTTCAGCCATTGATTATTATTATTATTATATTATTATTATTATAATAATAATAAAAACACCCCTCACTCACTTCAAATAACTAGTCTGAAAAGACTATAAATAGTGCACATATTTCGAATAAAAAAATAGTTGACCTCTAATATTGTCATTACTTTACTGTCGGAATACGATATAACAGATTGACGACGAGCGACTAATTTTGTATTGACCCATGCGGTATCAACAAAAATACGAACGAAGACACAATGAAAGTTCACCAGGTTGAAAAAAAATAATCTTCAACAGCAATTTTTCTCCCCCCCACCACCACCACCACCAAAAAAAGGAAAATAAACATGGAGGTCCTTAAAAGTTTTATATGAGAATTGTTAAACCAACAAGAAAATCGCATGGAAAGGCTCGAAAAACAGCGAAGACCTCGAACGATAGGGGAAATGTTTTTCAAAACTCTTAGAAAAATTCTCAAGAGAAAGTGACAAAAATAACTATTTTTCTCAAGATTCTGTAATTAACTCAATTGGAGAATTTAAGTAGTCACATTTGCAGCATATTTTAGAAGATACGAGGTTATTTTCAAAAAATATACTTCTACATTTTCAGACGAGAAAAAAGTTTGACTATTGCTTGGTAAATTCGGAGCCACTATATATGAAAAGTATGCTAATTACATTCTACCAAAAATCCAGGAGATATTTCGTTTCAGGAAATGATTTTGCTGTTAACAAAGATTTTTGACGAAAGGAGTTCGCTCTTCAACACTTAATCTGACCAAAAAAGATTCATAAGATTATATCAGATTTGCAAGCGTAGTGAATAGAGAGTGCTAGAAATTCAAACTTAGCGAACTCACTACAGATATGGTCAAATGTCTCATATTTGTACAAGGACTGACCGCACCAAAAGACTCTGAAATAAGAACACGTCTACTATTAAAACTTGAACAAGATCCGAAACTAACATTACAAAATATCGGTGAAGCATGTCAACGAATAATAAATTTACGCCATGACCAGGGCTCGACATTAACGCCGTCCCATCGTCCCGGGGACGATAAAAATTGCATCTGGGACGATCAATACGTCCTCCGGCACAGTTTGTCGAGGACGGTAAAAAGTTTTCCTAAAAGTTAGTACTACATTCCAATATTGACCATCCAGTGATCGAATGATGACCTCAAAAAAACGGTCTAGTTCTAAACTTAAAATTACTAATGGCAACAACACTGAAGAAATGGACAGTCACACAGTATATATTTTTATGATTGGAAAATGTCTGTACAAAGATGGAAATAGAATAAATTTTAGTTTATAAAATTATTCTATTCTTGATTATAAATAAATGTTTCTGTCAACTGCTTCAGTTTTTCTTAATATTTTATTACATGTTGTTATGCTACTGATGACTGACAAGTATAGATGATGCTAATGAATTAAACAAAAATATTTTGATTTTGGGACTGTTGATAATTTTTGTTCGGGACGGTCATGAAAAAAGTTAGTGTTGGGGCCTGGCCATGACACTGCAAAAATAGAGGAGAGATATTTCGCTCGTACATACCGTTGAAACTAAAGGAACACTGTAAAAAAACATTTTCTTTTCGAATTAACCATTGTTATGGTTGTGGACAAATACACTTACATAAAAATTGTCCATTTAAAAATAAAGTCATAATCGGAGTAGGAAGATACATAAGTTCTCATATTGTAGAAAAAAAATGTAAAAATACGGTTAACTCAACAAAAATAGAAAACGCATTTACTACGATAAAAAGAAAACCTATATGATTTTCCCAACCCCTTTTTATGGGTGCTAGAAGGCGGTGGCTGCGGGTCTACGTGTCCTGGGAATGACGTTAAACTCTATCTGATGGTGAGGTTCCAGTTTTGGAGGTTTGGGAATGTGGAGCACCCCATTCATCACCATTGCTCCCTGGTCCACTCTGACCCGGAGTGATAGTACCTGTTAGGGTCCCACCTATGGGTTAAATAGAAAAATGTATTTATAAAAAAATTGTATTATCAATTAAGAATTGATTTATTTCAAAACTTTATCGGCATTAAATGACCCACTGAGGTTGATATGCCGTAAAACAAAACAAAAAATAAAGAAAAAGAAAATTCGTAAATGTGCAAATGAATGTCAGAAATATTAACTTTCAATTAGACACAGGGTCTGATTTGATGATGAATTGATTAACGTGGATAAAAATCAGCAGACCAATACTAATTACTTTTTGAAAAAATTGCCCGCGGAATAACCGGTAAAAAGTTAACCTTTTTATGTGAATACTAATGTATCATTTATGAACAAAAATTTCAAACTAAAAGCATTTGTCACGGATCGATCTCGAAATTTATTCGAAACGGGCTGGATGGAGTCATTTGATTTATGGAACCTGCCAATAAATACGTTTTGTAACAGCGTAAAGGCAACGTCGGCTGATGCAGAAAATTTAAAATGAAAACTAAAATTAAATTTTCCCGACTTTTTTTCTGAAAAGTTAGGAATGTGCACAAAAGTAAAAGCAACTTTCGAATTAAAAATTATGCACAACTGATTTTTAGACCAAAAAGCAAAGTACAGTTTACAGCTCGAGAAATAATTGAAAAAGAAGTGGACCGTTTAAAAAAAATTGGAGTACTAAAACCGATTACAGTGCTTTGGTGAGTCTCACAGTTTGTAAAAAATGAGCAACAACATTCGGGTTTGTGCTGATTACTCTACTGGACTAAATTGTGGATTGTTTAAAAACAACAACTATCCATTACCTAGCTCTTAAGAGATATTTGCAAGATTAAATGAAGGAAAGATATTCTCAAAAGTCGATTTATCGGATGCATATTTACAAATACCATTGGAAAAGAAATGTGTTAATTTATTAAAAATAAACACACAAAGGGTTACACAAGTTTAATAGATTGCATTTTGGTATAAAGGTCGCGCCAGGAATATTTCAACAAATAATGGACGCCATGTTGGGTGACCCAGATTTTGCAGTAGCATATCTTGGCGATATTTTGATAAAAAGCAAAAATCTTAAAGAACGCACGGAACATGTGAAATGAGATTTTTAATATACAAGAATACGATTTTAAGCTAAGCATCAATAAATGCGATTTTTAAAAAAATCCCTGTGACACATAATTGATGAAAAGGATCGAAAGCCTGATCCCTAGGTACCACCAATTTGACCCTGTGCAATTTACCCCCCCCCTCTACATTTAACGCAATGAAACTTGCAGAAAAAATAATATTTTCTTGAAACATTTTTTCCATTCGAAAGAAAAAACATTAAACAAACTCCTGATGATGATTTTTTAAATTTTTTATCAGCTTACGAAAATAATGAAAATTATGATTGAAAAACAATGTTTTCATTTTTGCACTGTTAAATCAACTGAAATTTAACGTAGCTAAAAACAAGTTACGATAAGAGGATTTTTTACAAATTCTATGAAAAATCAATTAATAATCTGATTTTCCCGAAAATATCCATAAATGTTTACCATTGGATGTAAATACATCTGAAATAGTTATTTTCTAAAATATATTAGGGGAAATATTTTTTACGAAGTCTGTCCCCCCCCCTATTTTATTTTATGAGATAAAAAAAAATGACGCGTCAGAAATTTTTTTTTTCTTTTTTTCTATAAAGATAAGAGTCTGAATAACTATATCAATGAAATTGTATGAATGTACGAGGTCCAGTTTTTTTAGGAAAAATTAATGAAATCGGAAATGAAAAGTGCAAAAAAATGTCATAATATTAATATTTGAAAACTTTTTTTTGCTTTTATAATTGGTATGTACTATATTCTATTAAATTGTAAACAAAAAATTTTTTTTTTTTGAGAAATTAATTTTTAAGAGATTTTCAATCTTTTGTGTGATTAAATATTTTTATTTTCTGCGTGAAATAAATAAAAAAAAAATTTTCCTGCGTCAAAAAATCGAATTTTTCACGGATATTTAAAAATATGAATTTTATAATTCAGGTGAACTAAATATTGGTCCGATACGAGCTCGATTAATATTTTTAAAAGAATTTGTAATTTTTATTGTTGAATAGTAATGTGTGATCCTTAGAATGTACGGAAGAGCATTGCTGACATATTTGTTTTACAAAGAGACGAGACGCTTCTAAGTAACCGAAGTTTGTTCCTGTTAGGCTGACAGTGTTAGCGTGAAAAAAATTATTTTATTTTACTTTTTTCTATAATTAAAATAAAAAGTAAGTATAATAGATTATTTTATCAGTTTTTCTCTTAGAAAAAATATTCAAATTTTCATTCCATACTTTTACGGGTTAATCGTAAAAGGGAAATAATTTGTAACTTTTCTGTCTATATTACGGTCTGAAAATTACCCTTTCGCATGTAATACGGGCAGGTTTGTTTATTTTTTAAGATAACGATGTAATTTTTCCCAATCGGATAATTTGATCTTTGAATTAACTATTTTTCTTTGTAACAACCCTGTACGATCTTTTTTTACGAGATTTTTGATAAACAAAGTTCGGAAATATCTATTTCCGTTTTATTCAAGATGGCCTGAACGGTTTGGTGGTACCTACTGATCCCGCTAGATCTACAGCAATAAATAAAATGCCTCCACCAACAAGCGTATCAGCATTTTTGAGGGGCTTGCGAATTATTACAGCAACTATATTCCTAAAATTCACTCATTAAGAGCTCCAGTAAATAAATTATTAAATTAGAAAATTGAAAGTTTTAAATAAAGAAAACAACTTTGAATCATGTAAATTTAGGGTTCTACAAATATTTTTTCTTTACTGCCAAAATGCCACAAAGGTAACAAATGTGCTTGTTACATATGCACACCAGCTTAGTAGATATTTGCGCAGGCAATAATGTTTTTTTCAATGATATTCTGTCTCCCTTGTGCGTTTTCAAACAAGTAACCGTTTTTTTTTTCATTTCCCCAAGAAATATCTGATTAATGTACGCAACTGGAAATATATTAAAGTATATTCTTTATTTGTTGATAAATCATAGTAACTAAATTGAATGAAAATATTACTTTTAATCATTAAGAAAGTTGCAGTTGTAGTTTAAATGTATAATAACATAAAAGTAGTCCAATGTTACTTTAAAAGCAAACCAGCACAAACAAGTTATAGGAAAAGAATGATTCAAATTTGTAATAACAATAAAAATTTCAACACAACTAGCCAAAGACTAGCATACCAAGCAAGAATGAACTTGAATAGAAAGATATTCTCGGATCTCGATAATAGAAATATGTGGGAAGGAAAATCAAGGAATACATGATCACAAAGAAACACCTAAACAAAGTGAAAAACAACACACCTACAACCAAAACATTTTACAACCTAACATTACAACTCCGCAACTAACACAACAACAAAGAAATGATTTAGAAATAAAAGAAATCATGACTGATAAGAAAAGTATATTACCATCCCTAAGAAACATAGAATGGAAAAGAGTCAGGATAGAAACTGAAAACTCAAAATATTAGTGAACATGTTGTTGTATACCCTTTCTTACTTCTTACTCTGGTCGTATTTTCTTCTGGCCGGCTTTGCTATTCTGATCGTCTATCTTCTAACATCTTGGTCTGGAATCTTCTAAGGTCTGGACTTTCTTGGGGCCTTCGGGTCTGGTTTCTGTTATGGATTTCTCCTTATCAGTATCCCCGTGTCCGTGTTAGTTTTTAGGTAATAAACACAAGACTTCTATTTACTTTGATGTTACTTTATTTGTAAATCCCCAAACCAGACATCTGCGCACATCCTACGAGCTCGGCTCCTACTTGCTAACTGACTGAAACTTACTATCCTTAAACCGGAAGACAGGGTCTTCTATGCCTTCCGGTTCTCACGATTTATCCCCGGAAGGCAAGGTGAGAGTGAGGTCAAGCGCCGTCACTCACCCTCAAGGCCATCAGCTGCACTAATCGCCATTATGATTTCTACACTATTGCCATAAATATTAGGTCTCTAATAATTTTGTAACAATCTCAACGCACAACATCACTGATCTAAATAACCTTATTTATGCAGGAGCAATATTAGTCTGTGATAGAATTGGAGTACACCTACGAGACACAAACAAAAACATAAAAGCTGTATAGGAGTTAAGACTGGAAGAACAAATAAAAAAAACTATGACAACAAACAAAAACATTTAAAAGAAAAAACGCAAATACACTTTCAACTAAAACTTTGAAAAGACAACAGCAAATTAAGATTGAAGAAATAAATTTTTTAAAAATTAGCCATAGAAGGAAGACTCAAAAGATACCGAGATAGAACCAAACAATATAAACAAAATAGGACCTTCCGAAACAATGAAAATAAATTTTACGAACAAATTGGTGAACAAACAAAAACACTCAGATGCAATAGAAGCCAAACTTTTTGGGAGCAATATATTAGAGAAAACAGAACACAACAAAACATCAAAATGGATAAGTGATATTAAAAATGAAGTGATGGAAATCGAGGAAAGACTTGTAGCGAGTATATATATATATATATATATATATATCAGTCGGTAGAGTGTTCGGCTAGAAACCACAAGGTTCCTAGTTCGATACCGGTCCTCGCCAACTCAGCGTATGAGTAGCACAGGGATCTGTTCGGTAAAGTAAGGGGCTGATGGTAGGTGTGGTGCTCCACCTCAGACGCCAAAACAATCCCCTTGGTCTATCGCTATTGAAAAGGGGATAGACTCGCTCGCTGACTTTAGGCCACCCTGACGACTTTTATATATATATATATACGCGTGTATGTGCATATGTATATATATTTTTTACGTATATGTACGTATATCCTTGACTTCTGAAATGTCAGACAGGTGAATAGCCGACAGGTGAGAAAAGTCAATATCTCACACACTTAACAGTTAACATTAATGATAAATAAATAGTGAAAGCCAAAATAATGGAGTAGGGTAAAGTTTACTTGTTCCCGATCTATTTTGGGAAGATCACGTGAATATGATCGTTCTCTCTCTCTCTCTCTCTCTCTCTCTCTCTCTCTCTCTCTCTCTCTCTCTCTCTCTCTCTCTCTCTCTATATATATATATATATATATATATATATAACTTGTTGGTAAATCCTCGCGGTGAGAAAAAACCAGCAAAACGTTTGATGTAAAAAATATACTACCAAACATCAACCGGGGAGAAAAAAATTTTTTGAAAAAAAAGAAAAGACCAAGTTAATCGTACCAACCAAAAATAATCTATTGGTACAATATTTGGCCAAAAGAAAAAACAATTTATAATATATATATATATATATATATATATATATATATATATATATATATATATATATATAAAACCGCCAGGAAACTAAAGCTAATAAGTAAAAAGTGCTCAATACCTAAGTAGAGCAAATAATATTCTTTATATATATATATATATATATATATTGAAAAAAAGAGTCATCGGGGAAAAGAAAAAGAAGAAACGAGTCTCAATACTGACTTCGTCGGAAAACAGAAAAAGAAAGCCGAGTGGGTGGAAATGAATAAATATTGGAAAAGTGTTGAGCCGATTTAGAAAACCGAATAAGTAACAAATAAGTAACAGAAGCTTACTACATTGATTTCACTGAAACGGGTAAATATATACAAGAACACAGTAGAAATTAGCTTAGAGGTTTAATAAAACATATAAATAGGCATTTAATTTTGTATCTACATCCGTTCAATATCTCATATCTTTGATTTAATAATTCTTAAGATTTGGGATTTCCCCCATCTCTCAAACTATCCAAGTGAGACGGACAAGGCATGCAGGACACTGCTGGAGAAGCAAGGACGAGCTCATAAGCGACGTTCTCCTGTGGAAGCCAACACATGGACATGCAAGTGTGGGGCGCCCAGCAAGGACCTACATTGACCAGCTATGCGAGGATGCTATATGCTCAGCAGAGGACCTCCCAGGTGCAATGAGTGATAGGGAGCGTTGGCGAGAGATTGTCATGGATATCCGTGCTGCAAGCGCGACATGATGATGATGATGAACCCTAGCCAGCTAGCAAGTCAAAATTTATCAACTGCCTAGTAATTTCAAGCTCTTTTGATATCCCTCTTCAAGATAGAGTCAACTTGTTTTTAATGATCCAGACAGGTTTACAGAGTGAGGTAAAATGCATATATTTGGTATGAATAAAACTGGTTTTAAGAAGTTTTTGGGAAGTACATTGAGTAGAGACTACGCATAATTGTTTAATGTTATTTTGCTCATCCACTTGTATACTAGCCTTGTATATACACTGCGTTTTAAATTATTAATGAAGTGACACTTTCCCCTCCTATCCACAAACTACTGGTTGGAATTTAACGAAATTATCAGAGAATAATGGCAGCTTGCATATATACCTACTCTGTAAAAATTGTAAGGTTTTACAAAAAGGAACAGAAGTTATGGTCATTTACCTAATTTACTTAAATTATTCATGTGTCAAATTATTAGCGAGGTGTAATAAAAACCCCGGTAAAAAAGAAAATAATATTTTTATTGTTTAATTTATAGATTTTATGGATACATACAGTAACAAAGATAAAATTAGATTGAAATAAATAAAAAAGTAAAAAGAATTCAAAAAGGATAGTGAAGTTAGTTAATATGAGATATGTGATCCATTTTTTAAAATGACTTGGAAAGGCACTGGTCCATCGAACATGTCAATTTCTGATGTAATTTCACGTGATACGTTGACTATTTCCTGCCACAAGTCATCTTTGCTTCTAAATTGGCGTCCATTCTCATAAACATGTCGCTTCAGAATGCTCCACAAGTTTTCAATTAGGTTTAAGTCTGGAGAATTGGTCGGTCAGTTCATCTTCCGAGGTTCACAGAAGCCTACTTCTTGCAGGTACTCCGTAGTTTTATGCGCTGAACGCGAAGGATCATTATCTTGCATAAATATGATGGTTCTCCTGGAGGTGATTCGCTGCCTTTTTAGCCAAGATTCTAGATGCTCTTTGAGGAAGGCTATATAAGCATCTGCGTTTACTTTTGTACCGTCATGCACTCTCAACCGGCCAACCATGATACCTGCAACAATACTTGCCCAAATCATAATACCTCCTCCTCCTTGTTGACGTCTAAAGAGGTGATGAGGATCTCATCCATTTACGACCCAACCTTTGCTCCAGCCATCAGAGCCATCAAGTGTTGCACGAGTTTCATCTGTGAACAGTACTATTGAGAAATCGACCTTCATGTTCTCCTTTGCCCATTTCAAACGTATTTGTATGTGTATTTTTGTCAATCGAGGCTTTGTCACTAGTATCACTGATGTCCCAACCTTTTTCAGAAGACGACAGCGAGTACTTCTGGGCACTGTTGCTTCTCCAATACTTCTGAAAAGGGCTCCACTCGTCAGGCCAAGGTTATTTACAGCTTCACGTTTCATTCGTGACAAAGAACGTCGGGAAACAACCCTAGAGTGACCCTTATCGGCCCTCTTACGTACCTTCGTAGGAGCTGCAACAAATCTTTTCACAGTTTGGTGATATCTTCCAATTATTTTGGATATTTCTGATGTAGACTTGCCTTTGGAAAGTTCAGATGTTATGATATCTTTCTCAGAAGGGGTCAAGTCATATTTGCGACCCATAATTGCACGACTCTTGTTTAATGTCTGGGACACTTCTATATCGTTTTTATATTGCAAATGGCCACTGTTTGTTTCCTGTTGCGCAGAACAATACAGTTTTTATACAGCCTGTGTATACACCTATTTCCATTATACTGTGAAAATTTTGTTAATTTCCCATCGGTATTTTTTGTACGAAATGAAAAAATGTCACCTCGTTAATAATCTGAAACGCAGTGTAATACATTCATTTTGACATTTACAATTGCTACTGTAGTGAAATAGTGTACATCTGACCGAGAAGGAAAAGCGACCGTGTCGTAGCGGCTGCCACAAGAAAGGAGACCATCGGGAACTTCCCATGGATTATACCAAGAACAACTGGACAAAGTCGGGAGCAAGCACGAAGATGAGGGACAGAAATTAGGGATGATCTCGCATGCAGGAAGATGACAGGGCAACAATGTATAAAAGATCCCGTCCGAGTGGTGCGGCCAGTGGTGAAGTGGTGTTCGTTGAGACCATACAGGTATTCATTTCGACACAGCTGCAAGGAAAGCAACGGAAGGATATTTAACTTCAGCAACATATCCCAATGCCAAAGAATTCTAATTCTATATATCAAATAGTACATTAAAATCAGCGAATGGTGGGGATGATTGTAATGTACAATTTAATCATAATCTATTCGACAAATGAGAGCCAAACAGCCCTTATGCCTTTATTTCATATTGTTACGTTCCACTCTTCTTAGTATTTGGGTTTCTGTTATATTCTTGGACGGGCATCATCTCTATATCTCATTTTCTTTTTCCTTTTAACAACATTTACATCAATATCTCTTTTTATTTTGTGTGGATTATCTTCCGATGTAGAACGAATGAAATCAGTCTGTTTGGGAAGGCGCCGAGCGATCGAGACAGCGAGCGAGCGAGCGAGAGAGAGAGAGAGAGAGTGTGTGTGTGTGTGTGTGTGTGTGTGTGTGTGTCTTTTAGACTCATCTATGACGTCACTTGAGATTTTCCTCGTGTGTCACGTGTGTGTGATGCTTAGTGCGTTCACATGCAATCATATTTAGAAAACCTGTCAAATCTGTTCACCAGAGACCTTTCCTTCTAAATAATAGTTTATTTAATTTTTTCCTATGAATTTTTTAAAATTTGAAATATCAATTTAACAACAAAGTAAATATATATATATACCCATTCACTTCCACCATATTTTGCTTTTTGATAATGAAGATTTGATTTATATTCGTGCAGATAATTAGAGAATAAAAATTGAATAGTACAGCAAGGAATTTTTTTTGCATCTAATATCTTAAATAGGAGACATTAATTTTTCTTTTCATAGTGTCTGTGTACTTTTTTCTGCCGCCCCACCAAGCCGGATCAACGCAAGGTCTTTTTTACGTAGGGATTTTAATGGGGCATCATGCGAGGATCTAACTCACGATTGAGTAATAATGGATCTACGAGACTAACTTTTTTGCATCCCACCTTCTACCTAGGCGACACCAGGTAGCCGCTTTTAAAGTGCTGAAAATTTCATTAAATTGGACAATTCCCTGATTTTTGGTAATCATTTAAAATTTTAAAAATCTCTATGTACCTGACTAATCAAAGCCTAACAAATAACTAATTAGGCACCAGAATTCACATTTTATTTCCAATAATTTCATTGACTTATTTTTTCATTTTTGTCAGGAAATTTCATTTCAATTCGCAAGGTATGGGATGCAAGTTCGAATCTCATTGGAAGCAAAGTTTTTATTCCAACGTCTTGTGAGTTAACGGTTTAAGAATGCATCGTTTAAAATCATAATAAAAAGAAATTCGTCGAGACTAGCAGTAAAAATTGATTGGTTTGATATTTTTACGGTATGTTAACCTTTGTTGAGTTATTCAATATCCAAGCCATTTTTGTGGGGGTACAGACAATTATACAGTTTCAAATAACTAATGATAATCGTTTGTTAACAATTATAGCTTCACACAACAATTCTTTAAATAAACAATTTGCTCAGTCATATGTTTTCAAGTAACTGTTCATTTTTAATAATCATCTATTTGCACACAGTTATACAGTTTCAAATATTCCTATAGAATACTAATAATTTTAATAAAGATCTACTTTCCGCATAGATGAGACTCCAACAAGTACAATCACTCCGGATCAGAGTGGATCTGGGAGTAATGACAACGAAGGGGTGACTGTACATCCTATAGGGATCCAGAACTGAAACTTCATCACGGAATGCGGTTTAGTGTCATACTCAGGACACCTTTTTGGGATGGATACCTTACCCCTCAGCAGTGGATATTTTTTAAGCCCTATCAACAGAGAAGAATACACAAAACCTGTTATAATTAAAATACTTAATCTGCAACAACAACTTGAATTATGCTTATATATTTGAACGAAGGGGGCTGAAGAGTGAAACTCTTTCAAACAATAAATGCAAATTCTTGATTTTGTTCAAAAAGACTTGGGTTTACCCAATCCCCTCGTCGCGGTCAGGATGTGACACAAGGTCAATTTTAAGCGGAGTATAGCTTGTTTGAATTCAAATTTTTCTTTCTCCTAGACTGGATGCCACACAAAGACTAAAGATTCCAGTCTGCTCTGTTACTTATCCATAGCAAGGGGCCACAAAAATTGATTCATGACTTTCACAAAAGTATTAGAGTATTTTCACAAGAGTATCTATAAGAAAAGTTTTTCACATAAACTCAATGCTCACAAAAACTACTTACATTTTATGTTATATTTTTTCCTCAAACCGGTATCAAAAGGAAGACCTAATATGGCTTTGGCATGTCGAAGGAAAGAAAGACACTTTTTCGTCTATAAGGGCAATTGTGGGGGTTGGATGAAGGTTCACTTAAGTCCCGAACGTTAGTCTTCAAATGACTATTTTCAACTGCTTAGAATTTGTATATCTCGAACCCCACGTGACTACCTCTCATCAATTACAAATGCCTTCTTTTCCCCCAGACTTTTCTTCGAGAATTATTACCTTTGAACTGTCACCTGTAAGTTATGCCTTCACAAATATTTAATACGTCCGCTATCCAGTGTGTCGAGAATGGCAAGAAAAAATTGGCAAAACACAATACACCGTTTTGTGGGCCGCGGATGGGGTAGCAGTTATCGTCGTAGGAAACGGACTGGCCAACCAAGTTCAAATCCTGGACGAGGCTGATTGCCTT
This sequence comes from Doryteuthis pealeii, assembly GCA_023376005.1. Classification (NCBI taxonomy): domain Eukaryota; kingdom Metazoa; phylum Mollusca; class Cephalopoda; order Myopsida; family Loliginidae; genus Doryteuthis; species Doryteuthis pealeii. Next base: position 34,148,380 of record CM042139.1, on the reverse strand, counting down.
TCATTTCGATTCTACCCTTGGAATTTATCTCTCTCCCTCCCCACCAGCTATGGGTAAAATAATAGGGGAGACAGAGTTCTTTGGACTTGATACGGCTACCAATCAAAGTGATGAAAAACTCTTAACGGTTTATCTATTTTTAAAATCCTGTTCTTTTTTACGCGTATAGTTAAAAAAACAATAAACGACATGACTTGAAACATTTTCCATCATGTTATGTTTCCCAGTACTGTGAAGCTTTCTCTGTCTACAGAAATTATCCTCAAGTTATGGGAGCTAAATATTCTAAATACTAAGAATAAAATTGGTTTAGAGGTTGATTTTGAAGGCTATCACAATGCAGGTGTAAAGAAAAAATAATAAGGTAACAATGGTGTTGTGTGTTAACCTGTATTTTATTCTTGAATTTTCGAGATAAAATCTCTTTTTCAGAAGATCACTGGAACTGCAGTCGTCTTGTTATGGCATTTCTAGTTAAAAAAATAATAAAATGCATAAAATGAATATTCGTGTGAAAATGCTAGAAGAAAAACTGTCTGAGCTCAGCTTATTCCAAACCAAACACAGATAATTACGATTAAATACGTATTATATGACGAGCTATCACTTTACACTATTGTAGTCGCATATCCGTTTACGGTCAGCGTGACAATGGAAATGTCCAACACGAGGTTTTTGTTGTATTAGAAAATACCCGTCTTTTGTCGTCGTTCATATGCAGCACTCGGCTAAAGGAAATGGCCAATCCGGTGAGAAGGTCAACGGCTGTATGATGTAACTAGATACATTAAGGATCGGTGCTTTTCTGTACTATTGTTGAACAATGACCGGAACTAGATGGGCAAATTAACTGGAGTCACATTTACAGAGGGTGACATCTTTACGACATTATCATACAGGTTCTTGCAAGCTTAAAATTTCATACCTTATCTCTCTCTCTCTCTCTCTCTCTCTCTCTCTCTCTCTCTCTCTCTCTCTCTCTCTCTCTCTCTCTCTCTCTCTCTCACACACAAACACACACAAACCTTTGAAACCCAATATCTTAAAAAACCTTTGAATTTATCCGGTAAAGTTGAGATACTTCTGATTTTTTCCTCTGTTAAACACCAAGTTTAAAGAAGTGATGGCATGTTCATTTTTTTAAACCTACAGATAAATATTAGATAGACAAGTACAAGTGAAAACGCTAGAAGAAAAACTGTCCGAGCTCAGCTTATTCCAAACCAAACACAGATAATAATGATTAAGTACCAGTACAGCAAAACTTTTTATATGATACATAGTAAGAAATTAAATTATTATTCGATAATTTAAGAGTCAAGTTATTTGTAAAATACCATGTATCTTTACATTAGAAAATCTGGTTTCTTTGTTTAACTTTCTACAAATATAGCCGGTTAGTAACGGTCTACCAAGTGCTGATTTAATAAAACTAGTTATCACTCACTAAGAAAAAGAAAAACATGTTTTATTTTTTATGACCCCCCCCCCCAAAGTCATTTTCGCAAATTCAATTAATTCTTAAATTGATCCATTCCTTATCAATTTACTCGATAAAGAAAGAAAAAAATCGCTTTTTGTCTATTATCATCCAAAATGACTAAATATAAATGCCCTTATACTCTGAAAATCGAGTTATGTAATTGTAGTAAAAGTATCTGGAATTTCTGTTAAATCTCATCAGTTCTTTTTCCAAGAACCACTATAATATATATATATATATATATATATATAATATATATATATATATATAGGGAAACATTTGAAAAAACACAGGTTCATAAAACGAGTGATATGTATTTCGCCAACGCTGCAGTGTTTCAATCTGTTTCAATAGATCTTCATCAGGGCTTTTGTTAATTTCAGGAAAAAATAAATTTATCACAGAGAAAAAGAAGACTGTGAGAGTCTTTTGTTGGTCAGTCTATTTTTAAATAGACTGACCAACAAAAGACTCTCACAGTCTTCTTATTCTCTGTGATAAATTTATTTTTCCTCAAATTAACAAAAGCCCTGATGAAGATCTATTGAAACAGATTGAAACACTGCAGCGTTGGCGAAATACATATCACTCGTTTTATGAACCTGTGTTTTTTTTCAAATTTTTCACTATATTACATACTGTCAAATTCACTTCAATTTTTTCTTATATATATATATATATATATATATATATATATATATATATATATATATATATATATATATATATATTTATGGAGATACTTTTCAAGAACTGGTTTAAGGCTTAAGAAAATTTAAGCTTACTTAAAGCGAAAACTAGTAAACGATCTTGACCAACATTTTTCAACAAATTGGATTTCTATCATAAAGTTTATCCAATCATAAATCTTAGTCTTTTAAATATAGAATATAGACACTATAAGAAATGGAATTACATCGTCTTTTACCAATAATTTTTCGATGTCTCAATGATACTAAATATTCCCCCAAAAGAGAAATGCTGCATCACCTATAAATAAGTATACCCCTAACAATTTTAGAAATAAAAAGTTAACTTTCTTCTAAACTAAATACACTAGTATTTTTATCATCTATAGCGGAACATTTTGCAGTCAAAACGGATATTGTTAGGTATTAATGATAACAAAACTCTGCAGGTTTGAAACTCTGTAACCCCAAATAAAATTGCATAAGTATATTAAAGGGTGTACTTATGTTCATATTCCTATTTTTTGGTTAAAGAGTTTCAATGCTGTAAAGTTTAGGTGGCGTATTTATTATGTAAGGTAAGTGTAAAATTCAAAAGTTAACTGGTAATTCGTTAAAAGGAAGAGTCATGGAAATAACCTGTAAAATTATAGAAAAGACTTTGGTTGGCATTTTTAATGGTAATTCGTTAAATGGTAATTCGTTAAAAAGAAGAGTCATGGAAATAAACTGTAAAATTATAGAAAAGACTTTGGTTGGCATCTTTAATGGTAATTCGTTAAATGGTAATTCGTTAAAAAGAAGAGTCATGGAAATAAACTGTAAAATTATAGAAAAGACTTTGGTTGGCATCTTTAATGGTAATTCGTTAAATGGTAATTCGTTAAAAAGAAGAGTCATGGAAATAACCTGTAAAATTATAGAAAAGACTTTGGTTGACATTTTTAATGGTAATTCGTTAAATGGTAATTCGTTAAAAAGAAGAGTCATGGAAATAAACTGTAAAATTATAGAAAAGACTTTGGTTGGCATCTTTAATGGTAATTCGTTAAATGGTAATTCGTTAAAAAGAAGAGTCATGGAAATAACCTGTAAAATTATAGAAAAGACTTTGGTTGACATTTTTAATGGTAATTCGTTAAATGGTAATTCGTTAAAAAGAAGAGTCATGGAAATAAACTGTAAAATTATAGAAAAGACTTTGGTTGACATTTTTAATGGTAATTCGTTAAATGGTAATTCGTTAAAAAGAAGAGTCATGGAAATAAACTGTAAAATTATAGAAAAGACTTTGGTTGACATTTTTAATGGTAATTCGTTAAATGGTAATTCGTTAAAAAGAAGAGTCATGGAAATAAACTGTAAAATTATAGAAAAGACTTTGGTTGACATTTTTAATGGTAATTCGTTAAATGGTAATTCGTTAAAAAGAAGAGTCATGGAAATAAACTGTAAAATTATAGAAAAGACTTTGGTTGGCATCTTTAATGGTAATTCGTTAAATGGTAATTCGTTAAAAAGAAGAGTCATGGAAATAACCTGTAAAATTATAGAAAAGACTTTGGTTGACATTTTTAATGGTAATTCGTTAAATGGTAATTCGTTAAAAAGAAGAGTCATGGAAATAAACTGTAAAATTATAGAAAAGACTTTGGTTGACATTTTTAATGGTAATTCGTTAAATGGTAATTCGTTAAAAGAAGAGTCATGGAAATAAACTGTAAAATTATAGAAAAGACTTTGGTTGACATTTTTAATGGTAATTCGTTAAATGGTAATTTGTTAAAAAGAAGAGTCATGGAAATAAACTGTAAAATTATAGAAAGACTTTGGTTGACATTTTTAATGGTAATTCGTTAAATGGTAATTCGTTAAAAAGAAGAGTCATGGAAATAAACTGTAAAATTATAGAAAAGACTTTGGTTGACATTTTTAATGGTAATTCGTTAAATGGTAATTCGTTAAAAAGAAGAGTCATGGAAATAACCTGTAAAATTATAGAAAAGACTTTGGTTGACATTTTTATCAGTTCTCTGATTGGTTGGTCTGGTCTTGAGAATGGGTTAGTTAATGATTCAGAGTGAAGTAGATGATCGCTTGGGACAGACGTAAATCTTGTCTATTCCCAGAATTCCTCTCAGCGTGTGATGGTTATCATTGGGAACTTGGGAAATAAAGACGTAGAAATGAAACAAAGTCGTTGTGTTCATTTATAAGAACAGAAAATAGACATAGTGGTTAAGGAACACCCTAGCAACCCTAAGACCAACACAAGAAGAAGAAAACCAAAATAGCAACATAGAAGATATAAACAGCTAAAAAGCTAAGATGAGTATAACATAAGAAAAAGGATAAGCAATATCCAACAATAATACCTAATAAATTTTGATTGTATAATGTTCCAATAGAAATAATAAAATTCTGCTATGTTTGAATTAGAAGATAATTATTGTTTTATTAAAAGAAATGCTAGGAATGTACTTATTTACGATAGATAATGTAGTTGATAAAACTGTTCTCTCGAATTAGTATATGAAAATAGTAACAGACAATATAGATTAGTGAATTTGAGCTGACTAAAACCGATACTTACAATGGTGGAATATAAACTCTATATTTTACTCAGTTTGTGAATAGACAGATATAGAGACATGATCAGACAGAGACAAACAGACAAACAGAGAAGTGGTGTAAAATTAAACGTTGCCATATACCCATTATCAGTTATAGTGAGAACCTTTGGTCAATTACTATTCTTGCATGTTAACCACTTATTATTGATATATTCTAAAACATATTCATAATATCAAAAAGGATTTTCTAATCTTCCGGGACTCTCATTAGTTTGAGTTCACAGAGGCTATAAACTAAAAAGAATATTGAAATTCATAGAAGAGATAGAAATGTTCAATATCTCACAACCATGATATTCAAAGATTTTATGAAACTGATTTTAATGTAATAGACATAGATAGACAGATACACGAGAAACTAACATTCTTGGTACGTCAAAATAGAATTGTATGAGGAAATACAAAAGATATTTCCATAATGAGTTATGTTGTTTCTCATAATTATTCAAATAATTGATGGATAAAAACCCAGGATCTCCGACCCGACAATTGTATCAAGTTTCTCCTTTTCTATCAACCACTATAATGTCTCTGTCATTTTTCAGTTGCACTTGAGTAAAACTCAAGTGATCAAGGTCTTGTTTTCAACATTTCACTAACTTCAATAGAACTGCTATTTTTATCATCTTTCTTTGAGAAAAGATAAAGCGTTTTGTCTTTTTTAAATTTTTCTTTCATTCTGATATTTTTCTTCTGGTAGAACGGGATTTTTTTTTCATATGAGAAGTTAGTGTGAATGTGATCCTCCAAACTAGACTAATAGTCATACAGAATAAGTGGTTATTTTCTAGTTCACATGTGCTCTTAATATTCAATTAAACGAAAATAGTTGAAAAATGTCTCCACACACCATTCACTATTTTAAGTGCTCTCTGAAATGCTGCAGCAGGTGGTCATGGGGAAGTAACTTACCTACAAATAACAAAATATTTTTGGGGCATTGTTTGACAAAGGTCAGCCATTATTTATTTCAACGCAATGACAAACTATCTCTTATTTCCTCTCTATTCATCTCTTGCTCTCTTCCTCTCTCCTCTCTATCTGTCTGTATATATATATATATATATATATATATATATATATATATATATATATATATATTCATTATAGTGTACAATACATTTAAGGTGCAATTGTTTCCATTGGTTTCCAAGTAACATGTTAGCCACTTTTCATCAAGACAATGCGCCTGTTAAGAAATGCATGGAGTGCCAATTCATTTATATATCTGCGTATTTGTGTGAGCTGAATCTTTGTATTTCTCCGCTTTATGGGGAAATTAGTTCGTATATGTTCACATACGCGAACACCATCGTACGCACATACATCTACACGCACTCTTCTTACCCTCCTCGTCACCTCGTTTATTCCTTCCTCCTTGTCTTCTCTTTTATCCATTTATCTTGATGAAGGTCTCATTAGATTTTGCCAGCCTCGGCTTTTTTCTCTCTTGATTTTTTTTTTTTTTTTGGGGGGGGGTCGGTTTTCATGGTTCTGACTGTTTCTGTCTGCCCGTTTGATTTTTGATTTCGCTTTTATATTTAGCTCATCTCAAATAGATCTGTTGTCGTTTTTGTGGTTATTTATGTGCATGATTCTGTTATTGTTTGCTGTTTGATGATGTCTTTTCTTGGTTACTCGAATATTTGTACGAGTGAACTCCTGTTTTTCTTCTTCTTGTGTTTATGATGGTTGTCTGTGTGTATCTTCCTCACCGGTCCCTAGACCATATTAGGGATTTTTCCTGTGCGAGCAGGTTCTGAAGACTTCTGATTTGGTGTTCAGGAATTTGTTTTGGGATGTTATTCCTTAGAGAATTCGCATTTTTTCTGTAGTACATAGTGAGCACTTTTTTGTGTGCGTATCTTTATTTGAAGCTACCTTGCACCATTCCCACATAACTTTCGCTGGTTGCTGGACGGTTTATATTGGTTGGTTTAATTGTCGCTTGTTAGATCACTGATTTTACACTGAGGGCAGTTTTCTTTGTCTCTGCATATGCAGGTTGGGTTATCTCTGGGTTTGACTGTTATTTTTGCTTTCATCGGCGGTCCGTATGAATAGCTAGTTTTTATTGTGTTTTTATTTGAGATCTTATGGTATCTGTGTTTGGGTGGGAAGTTGTTATTTACTAATTCAGGGAATTTTTTTTACTTATATTTGTTCTGACATTAATTGAATATGGGGGAGGGGACCAGATAATTTTACTTTTTCTGTTTTTGGATGTAGTTGGTGTGGTGTTTGAGTTAACTATGTATTCTATTTGGTCTTAAAACCCACTCACTTGTAACGCTTTGTTGTAGTAGGGGCTGCATTGTTGAATATATTTTTGTTTGATGATAGGCTAGAGATTCTACGGCTAATATCGGGGACTAGATTTTTGAAGACTATAGGGCGGGTGGCATGCACCTGTGTATGTATTTTAATTTTTCGTTAGACTTGTGGTATAGATTGTGTGTTCCGTTATCTAATTTAACATCTAGGAAGTCAGGTTAGTATCTCTTGTGATTTTTTAGGCCCATGTTGTGCATGTGTGCTGTTAAGTTTTTTCTCAATTTATCTAGGGTGTGTCAATTGCATTTGCGGAATAGGCACCAGCTATCGTTCTTGGAAATCTCAAATTGGTGTTCCGGGAAGTTGTTTTTTTAGTGAATCGAGGATCAATAGCTTGATTAGGTCGTAGATGTCAGCGCTGTCAAAGGAACTCATCGCTACATCGAATGCGTCGTTGGGGCAGAATGTTTTTCATCCAGGCCCTGCCCTCGCTGAATAGTAATGTTTTTCTAAAATGTGTTATAATGTCTGTCTCTAGCTGGCTTATTTTTGTGTATTTTCTAGCGAATTCTAAGGCCTTAGAGAGAAATGGTTCAGTTATGAAAATAGGGTTGGTCTTAACTAATATAAATCAATTTTATCTGATCTATGAACAACACACATGTTTCTAGTTTACTCGAGACAATTTATTGAAAAGAGGATGATCATTTGAAACAATATGAATCTTGCTTTGCTGTTTCTTTTTATAAACTGTGACAATTAGTCAAATGATATACTGTGAACCATAGTTCATTTGCCAGCCTCGGCTAATGTTAAGGTTAGTTGTTTAATTAGTTATATTAAGTTAGTACTGACATTTATCCTATTAGCGATAATGTAGCTTTTGTTCCATCTATTGTAGCCACGTATGAACTTTTTGTTTGGTACTTGTAGAATAGGAGTTTTAAATGGATATATCAGTACATAATATAGAAGATTAGATTCCAGACACTAGGCGCTAATTTTGTATGAATCTAAATATATTGTTAGTCAATAATATTATGCTGTGACTGAAATTAGTCACAACATAATATTATTGACTATCTTGTTTGAGGAGCGCACAGGCGAGAAACTGACAGTTACCAGGCGCCGTTGAACCTTCATCCAAACAATATAATAGAAAAGAAAAATATTTTTTGTTCAAACGGTGATTGACGTTTCTAAATGATTTGAGTAGGAAATATGTATGGAGAAAAAGAAGAAGAAAAAGAAAAAGAAAAAGAAAAAGAAAAAGAAGAAAACAATGGAAACAAAAAGTTCATACGTGACTAAGTTAGGTGTAAATCCTATAAATATTGAATGTGTAAAATATCATTATCTAATTATTTATATCATTAAGTAGTTTATGATTATATTATTAAATAGAACGATGTTTATGTAAATAAACCTAGCCACAATAAGGATGAGTGAGGGGATAGGATTGGAATGAATTTAATTCATAAGGCTACAAGGTTTAAATTTGTATGGATAAATAATTAATTTAGGTTTGCGATGTTGTAGCTATTTAGAACTAATTTTCCTAAGAAAGGGGATATGTTGAAAAATTCAGGACGAGTATTAAGGGAGAGTAAAAGCGAAATTGTACCGGCTTCAAAAATTTGTCTAAATTTTTTGTTATGGATATGAGCTAATATTGTGACATCATGGAAATTAATGTGATGATCTGTTTTGGATATATGTTGGACAAGTACGTTGTTAAAATTACTTTTATCTAATATCACGTTTGTGCTCATGAAAACGTTTTGTTACATAATTCATGGATAGTCAATGAATTATGTACGTACCTGTAGTAATAATATTTTGAATAAGATTCGCTAGATTTAAAATCGGAGGGTGTTAAGTGAAGAATTTCCATAACCGTTAGAGTTTTGATTGGCATGTGGCTGACCACGTCTTGAACTCTCCGATAGCGCTTGATTACAGGTTTGAGATAGTTTTAGGCAGATGCGACTAAATTTTCTTCGATAGCAGACGCTATTGTCGGTTCTCTAGATGTCACTCTCGATCCGCTGTGGAATATGGGCTGTGGTTGTTGAAATAAAAGCCTTATAAGAAAACAACCAAGTCTTGGTGAGTTATTAAACAAGAAAGAAGAAAGAACCAATAAGAGATAAAAGCAACCCAAGGGATCAGCCCGAGAAATAAAACTGAAAAACATGACAGCCAACAAGTTAGAAGCAGTAGAAGCAGCAATTAACAAGAACCTTCATCCTATCTCTACTCTGTCTGTCTGTCTCTCCACCCACCCTTATATACCCGAAATGTGGGTATACAACAGTTTCAGTGATATATTTTTGTCGCAGTCTTTACAAGGAATTATATAAACGCCAGAGTTGGATTTTATATGTTAGTCAGAGTTTGTGTTAAGCAAGTTTCACATTGTTTCCGAGGATAGACTAACCGGTTTTAATACTATTTAAATCATTTTCTATAAAAGAAGAAGAGTTATTAGGTAAAATTGTTTATCCATGGGAAGTTTTATATTATTATGTGTATGGATGGAGATTGATTTCTTTTGTGGATTTTGAGGACTTTAAATTTTGCAAATTGTATAAAAGGTTTGGGGTAAAGAAGGTTTAAGAAGGAATTTTCTATATACTTAAACTCATCGTCTAGGTATTTAGGGGTACAGATATGGAGGAACCAAAAATTTAAAAAAAACAATAAGAATTCCTCTTTTAGTGTTGGTGTTGTGGTGGGAATAAAAGTGTATGTGGTCATTTTTACAAGTAGATTCATGGTGGACTTGGAACTCTGATGTGTCATTATTTTTAATAAGTAATATATCTAAAAAAAACAAAAATGAATTCATGCGTAAACATTATGGTAGGTTCAACTTTATTTAATGTCAGTAATATTTACTAAATTGAGTCCTCGTGGGTAAATAAGCTAAATGTCGTATATGTATCGAAAGTAATTATTATTATTAGGAATGATATATTTAAAAGGTCCAGTTTCGAGGAATTCAAGATAAACGCATGCGAGAACACCACTGAAAGAACTCATAGGCCAACCAAATTTCTGTTTATAAAAAAATTTGTTGTGCTGGAAATAACGGTGTGATGTGCATAGGGAACAAATCGATATACAATGGAGATTCTATCACTATTTGTCTGTAACCGAAACTACGTCACTGCTTATGTCACAATCATTTCAGGAAATATCTAAGTTTATCAATGAGTATTTAATTCATAGGCAATTTCATTATTACATTAAAATAAAGAGCAATGTTGATTTTTATATATGCTCAGAACGAGGTACGTAACATTTCCTGGTCTACCGTGCTTTTTAAAACCAGATTTAATAAATACGTTCAGTATTATTTATTTATATATAGTTTGTTTTATTTTAATATATATTTAAAGTTATCTAACATTTAGAGTTTCACGAGAAAATTATTTTCAAAAAACAAGTCATATAAAGTTGTCCTTGCTTAGGAACAGGAAAACATAACCGGGTGTATTTCTACACATTTGAAAAGTATTGGTTACATTAATTTCAAATGTAAAACATGTTTTACGGTTATTTTTTTTAAATTATTCCTGGTGTTGGATCAGTAAAATGGTAATTCCGGGGGGACATGAGTCCGATAGGGTTATGTTCCCTTGCTGCAGTTATTCGCCGATAGTTGACAAGAGTATTCAGGTAGCAGCCCGGGAATTCTGAATTCCTTTTTTTCTCTGAGACAGGCAACCACTACACATGGCTTAGGCGTTTGTGCCTTTAACCATTATGTGGGGGGGGGGGCTTTGCCCCAACCAGCTATCAGTAAATGACATTCCTCAGGACGTAAGTCCTACACCTACTTTCTTTATGCATTTTTATATATTTTCCCTGAATGTATTTCTGTGTGCTCATGGAATAAAGTCTATTATTATCTTATAACTTTGTCGGAGTATTTCATGTACACACATGTACCCACGTTAGAAGATTACTCTAAGCCTTCCAACTTTAATATAAGAACTTTACATCTTATACTGTTGTTACTTTTCATTTATTTAAATTAATCTTAGCGAAATAATTAATAGTCGTATTTTGTCCACTCTTTAAAAACAATACACATTCATCAATAAGTATAATTTCCTTCGGTTTTTTTTTATTTTATTCATTTAATTTATATAAATTTTATTTTGTTCCTTAAAAATCAAATAAAGTTATTCAATTAATTTAATGCTTACTTCAATAAATAAATGCTTACTTTAATAAATATGAAATTTAATAAATCTCTAAGAAAATGAATTAAGAGCGTAACGACATATATTATTGTTTACATCTATTTTTAATGTAAAAACTTTTTTACGGTTGTTATTTTTATTACTGATGTTATTGTTCATCTGCAATATATTTATTTAAATTAGTTTTTGTTGGAATATTTTGGGTATATAAGGTGTGCTCCAATTCCTCACCTGAATTTATAGACTAGCCAAGGTCACGGTATCTATTTCTCCGGACAATCACTAGCCGTGGCTGATACACTACTTAAACACTGATACTTGTCACGGTTGTCTTGCAATCATCGAGGTGGAACTTAAGACGAAGGAACTGAGGACTCTTTACCAGAAGAACCAAAGGATTCATTATCAGAGGACTACCAAGGATCCAATTCCACTGGACAAGCACTCTGGCTTAAGACCTACAGGATGGCCCAAAATATTGTAACAGTTTTAGCGAAGTAATTAATAGTTAGTGGTATTTCGTTCATTCTTTAAAAACAATACATTCATCAATAAGTTTAATTTTATTCGGTCTTTTTATGTTTAATTTATATAAATTTTATTTTGTTCTTTAAAAATAGAATAAAGTTATTGAATTAATTTAATGCTTACTTTAATAAATATGAAATTTATTAAATCTCTAAGAAAATGAATTAAGAGCGATTTTAATGCAAAAGATGTTTACGTTAGTAATTTAAACTTTTAGAAACGTTTTGGAACTTTTCCTATTCTGTGTACATTTATCACACAAAATCGATTGGACGACCCTAACTGATGTTATTTTTCATCTGTGATATATTTATTCAAATTAATTGTAGTGAAGTAATTAATAGTAAGTAGTATTTTTTTCATTGTTTAAAAACAATACACATTCATCAATATGTTTAATTTTATTCGATATTACATTATTAAAATAGCTTTTTAATTTTAATCTATGTAAATTTTATTTTGTTCTTTAAAAATTAAATAAATAAAGTTATTCAATTAATTTAATACTTACTCTAATAGATAAATGCTTACTTTAATAAATATGAAATTCATTAAAACTCTAAGGAAATGAATTTAGAGCGTATCAACAACATATATTACATTCATTCATTGATTGTACAAACATTTTTTAAGTAAATTTTATCCATCAAAAATATTTTTTAAAGAATTTATTTTTCTACAGAGTTGACTTGCATAGAATTTAGATTATTGACATTGAATTTTTAACTCCCACCCACTCCAGGCAATATTTTTCAAAAGTTTATCTTTAAATCGCCAAGAGGGCGTTTTTTCTTATTTTGCTAGTTTTAATTAATTTAGAGACGGGTAGGGGTAACTTAGTGTTTGTTTTTAAAAGGTGATTCTCTAATCGATTTATACATTTGCCGACGGATATGTTAATGTATAGAGATTTTATATCAAGACTAGCTAAGGATTTGTTATTAATTATTTCATTGAGGAATGAGCCACATAGTTTTTATATGTGCGTCGCTGATAGTACCTAACGAGGATAGGGTTTTAGCTAAGAATTTTGCAATCTTATAGGGGAGGCAGAACCAATGCCAGAGATAATTGGTCTTAAAGGAATCTCAGGTTTATGTGTTTTGGGAAGACCCTAAATTTTAGGGATAGGGAGATGGTAGTTAATTAATGAAGGCCATAATTTGTCCTCTTTTAAAATTAATTTCTTATAAGCCTTATTGAAATAATTCACGTTTTTTATGATTTTTTGGTGGAGAGATTTGTTTGTAAGTGATCATACTAAGTTTCTGGTTATAGTCTGAGGTATCCATAACAACAACACCACCATCAGAAGGCGAAATGTTTGAAGACAGAGATTTTTTTTTAAGTCAGCTTTGTATCTCCTTGGTAAGATGTGTTCGTCGGTTTTACAATTAGCAGAGGCAGCGATTATACATTGTATGAAACCGTTTTGGACATCAGAGTCAGGGTGTCTATAATTCATAATTTTCCAATTTTTATACCAGTAACGAATTTTAATTTGCTGAGTGTAGTGTTAGAAATGTTTGTAACGAGATAATTTCTTCCAATTTTTTTCTGCTATTATTGTTACATAAAGATAAAGATAAAGATTGGAAGTATGGTTGTTGTTTAGTTTGGACACCTCCGATCTAAGTCTTTCAGCAGTTCTTTGTGACATGCATTTCATGACTCGTAGGTAAAGTCCGAGTTTTTCCAAGGTTTGTTCCTCGGAGAATTTTTAATTCTGTATTGAAGTTTCACACACACACACACACACACACACACGCGCGCACACACACACACACACACACACACACACAACATACATATATATATATATATATATATATATATATATATATATACTAGTCGTACTACCCGCACTTCGCTACCACGATGTTTTCAAGATACGGTTTCAATTTGCAATCATGCAGAAAAAAAACCCTGATAGATTTCGTTTTCAGACTTTTGTATACAACTGCCAGTAGAACTTGACTAAACTATATGGACTTACCATTATCATATATTTTTGTGTGTGCATGTATGTGTGTTCCAGTTTTTGTTTTCATTATAGTCATCATAATTTGTTCCCAATTTCTCATTTTATAAGTTAATTCATTTTTAATGGCTTTCTTATAAACAGGAAACTATTGCATATATATATATATATATATATATATATATGTGTGTGTGTGGTGTGTGTGTGTGTGTGTGTGTGTGTGCGTGTGTGTGTGAAAATAAAACAATATAAATACAAACGAATAACACGAGACAGTTATTAATTGAAACATACTTTTTTTAAATCATTACGAAAATTTGATATCCCTTGACTTTGATAAACGCTATTTGTTGATGAATATAATACACATGAGTAGCACAGGAATCTGTGCAGTAAAGTAAGGAGCTGATGGTAGGTATGGCGCTCCACCTCAGATGTTAAAACAATCTTCTTGGTCTAGCGCTATTGAAAAGGGGATAGACTGACTGGCTGATACCGACTTTAGGCCGCCCCGTCGACTTTACTTTTTTACTTATACGTTGATAATGCGCATGAACGATTCAACATGATCACATGTGCATTTATTCATATTTTTCTCATTTGTGGAGAATAAATGTAATTATTCTAAAGAAAGGAGACAGATGTTAATGTCATAAATCAAACCAGATATTTTAGAAAATATAAACCAATCGTAACTAAGAGTTTTACGTCCAATTGGTGATCGTTGGACCATTTAAAATAATATCCTTTATCGTATGATAATCGCCAGTTAGGGATGAAACTTCACATAATCAATGCATTAATGTCCTTCACCCTATCCTCCATACATACATAATATTATGTAATGTTAATGTTTAAAATATCTTTCTCAGAGTTTATGCTTGTATTGTAATAACTAGGTGCCTACGGAGAATGTAACAATCTCAGTAATTCCACCACATAATTTTCTCCAAAGATAATATCAAAATCTACAGTTTTCATTGCATTCTTTTTTTTTAATTCTAATTTTGTTTGGATGGTGTTACGCCCACACGCTCGTTGGGATCAACCAGCGTGCGCCTGACAAGCAATAATAAAAAAAACCAAAAAAATGTGCGAGATAGGTCCCAGTTATAAAACAGACAGTATCGTATAAAAGGGAGATGGGATTTCAAACACCTCTCTCTGCTCTCGTGAAAGGAGGGAGTGGAAACCGAATGAAAGTAACACAACAACACTGAATTACGACAAGCCAACCAAAACTTTAAATAAACATATAAAGGTTTATTTACACTAAATTACACAAGAAGGGGGGGGGGATAAAAATACAATATTCAAGCCTGTGTATTGACGGGGTGAGTGAAATCACTAGATAATTCTTATACCAAAATACGTGAGCGATCAATCGAGCAAATACAAATACTGGCATATGAACAATAATCACACAATCAATAAGAGTTTACAGAATACAACATAACAGAATGCATTTTGCTTTCAACTCACGATAACCGCATGGTCCGTCGAAATAAATGTTCTTTTTCCACAAAATTTCAGAGTCAATCAAAAGTTCCTGTCAAAACGACAATAATTCAATCTCTTTTCTTTTCTTTTCATTCACTCTTTTGTCATCCGTAGTTTCTTCTTTCTCTCTGTAACAGACTGGATTCTGGTTCGTCAGTAATCTTCTAATCGTCCATCCCTGTAATCAAATAAGTAGTCTTCTCTCGGAGCGAGGAATTACACGTCATATCGCTGGTCAGGTTTACTGAGTTGTGTCTTTTCTTTCGGACGTGCGTAAATTCTTGGCGTGAAACAAAACATAGGCGCCGGGTGGGTGTACCTCGGTCGTTACCATGGGGATGGGCCCGGTGTCTCCTGCACTCTTGTAGTCGCGAAGCCACCTCAAAGAAGGAGGGTTGGCAATACACTTGTCTGCAGTTCATACAGATAGTATTAGGAATGTCAACATTCCTTTGCACAGAAGGAAAATATAAAAAAGAACCGGACAGACTCTTAACTTTCTCGTTTGCCCGCCCACGCACTTTGAAGTCTATTCTTCAAACCGAATTGACTTACGATTTTACGTATGTATATTAGTTGATGTACTACTAGGGTGTCACAATGGAAACACCTTCTTATGGACAAAGATGACATCAAAGACGTTTTTTATAAAATCTCCCTGATTGAAAAAACCCAAAAAAATCAGAGAATTATCCAATTTTAATGAAATTTTCAGTGTTGATTTCTCAATTAATGTATTTTATAATGCATCAGTTATTTTATTTAAAAACTTTCTGATTTTTTCAGGTCACTTAACTTTGACACCCCCTTATTTTAGGTGTGAATAGAAAAACTTTAAAGAAGCGACTTTACCGAATATCTGAAAATTTAAAGAAGCGACTGAAAATTAAATGTAAAAAAACTATTAAAACAATTTTTTGAGATTTTTTCTTTACTTTGTTGTTTATAAAATATAATTTCTTTTAGATTATCAGGGAATACATTTCTTTGAGATTATCAGGGATTAAATTATACATCGATACTTATTTTGTTTAAAAGGGTGGGGACCTAACTTTTGAAATTGAGTTTTTTCCAAAAATTATTAGATAACCCTACTAAAGTAAGCTTGTTATTAAATCATCATTTGTTTTTAGAATTTAAAATATGAAATTTTAAAACTTAAAATTAAGCGATTTTTATTTCAATTTCATTGAGGCCAGATCAATTAGAATATTGTCATTCACTTTGATAAGTGGGTCAGGATAACGAATAGTATGACCATCATGTGTCACAAAAAATGGGATCCATTTTGTGAACATTTTGTACTTTTCTTACACGGCACAATTTGTACTTAGCTTCATTAGTTTTAATACGGTGAATAGCAAATCTACCCATAGCATCATAAATCAGGTGGAAATTCTTATTGTTTGTTTTTTTTCCAATGGTAATGACATCCATAAAGTCAGATGGATATGTGGGATCAGTCCTAACTTGGCCATCAACCTTAATCAATCTTTGCTTGACGATCTTTTTACTTCATCCGAAGTAAGCGCGTACTTCAGACGGTTTCTGAGAAACAAAATGAGGGGAAGGCATTCTCTTCATTAGTGTGGTCTGATGCTGAGTCGGGGAGCGAATACTCCACCGAGTTTAGCCAGCATCCAATGTTTGGGAGCTGATAAGCGCTTCACGTGCTTTCTTCGACCACGATATCCCATGATAAAGTGTTTTAACTAAAAGCCGATCAAAAAATAGCGGTGAGATAAAATCTCATTCACAAATAATAATTTTCTTTCAATGAAGTTCTTGAACATGAATCGAAATTATATTGACATTCCTAAGTGGACGAATCCTCATTTGAAACTGTAAATAATATCATTCTCTTTGGTATATTGTTATGGGAGTTAATTTGTGTTTCTTGAATTGTCAAAATGCAATCCAAAATTTTCAGAATGTGTTTATAAGTCCATGATATATCGCTTCGTTGACGAATAGCACAAACATTACTTTAGATAACAAATAGTTTTCGTTTATTTACTTTAATCAATGTTGTTTTTTTTAGATATTTTAAAATCATTTATTTACCATTATTATATGGTAAATCCTTCTGAATGGTTGTTATTAATTAATAATGGTGTTTTTGAAATTATGTTTGTAATTTAGAACTATTTTTTCAACTGATAGTTATGGAAAAACTTTCTTATGGTTAAGTTGCTAGTAAACACAAATAAATGAGTTTCTGCTTTTATTGTTCTGTTATAGATTTCAGTATAGTGAGTCAATCAATCATCTAATTAGCTGACACCAGACAGACGATTAAATATCTACATATAAAAATAAATACTTGAACTTTATGGTTTAAACTAAAGGAGGTAAATTACCCTCTTTATAAACAACTTCACTTTTAAATATGTTTTAAACAAAAATAAGTAATATTTTTTAAACTCAAATATGTAATCATTAGATTAATTATTTTACTTTGCATTATATTTCTAAGAGACTGACTGAAATTTTGGTATAATGTCGGATTTTTTCTACTGCAGCCAGTAGAAAAAATCCGACATTAGGGGAGAGGGACCTTCCGACTATTGGTAACGTTGGAACTATAGGCTCGATATGAAAACGAGAAAATTGTTGGTTGATCTTTCACTTCTAATCAAAGCTCTGGGTAACTAATAGTAGTAGGTTGCAAAGAATTGCCTTTTTGGTCACTGCTTACAAGCAGCGTACGTCTGACCTTGTAAAATTAACAGTTTAACTTGAGTATCAGACGAAATAATAGTCATAAAAATAAAGACAAGCGCTGGACGGGGGTGGGGGTTGAAACGCTTTCCTTTTATTCCTTTTCCCACTATCTTATGTAAATATAGTCTTGCCCAATCAAATGCGATCTACAATAATAAAAAGTGCTGTCGGGGAGTAATTAAATTCCCCGTTTCTTGGTTGACGACTACCATGCACCAGTATGGATTCCATTACCCTCCTCACATCGAACATCCATTTAAAATTACGACAACAATTTTAATTTTTTTTGTACCATCGTAGACGTCATAGCTTCATATTGTATAAACAATTAACAAAACTAACTTATGTGCGCATAATAGTTTTTCTTATTTCTTTACGAGAACTTTTCTGAGTCATTTAAAACCAACATTCAAACTTTTAAAAGAAGATATTCAAAATGTTCTTATAAGTTTTAAATATAATATACACTGAACGTGCCTCTCATATGTTTTCAAAAAGTAAATTTAAAATCAATATTGGAAGAGAATTGAATTTTAAATAATAATAATAATAATAATAATAATAATAATAATCTCTCACTTGTCCTCGTTTTCATATTATTTTATTTCTATCACTTTTCTATGTCACTTCTCTTTCTACCTTCCAACCCTTTCCCTTCTTTTTATTATTTCATTTTCTTTTTGTATCCCCCTCTCGGTCCTTACAATAAGTGAGTACCCTGACTAGTTGTTTGTTGATAATCAGCAGTCCACACAAACTTATATAGGCTTCAGATATTTATGTCTGTGTTTTTTTTCTCTCTTTCTGTTTGTTTCATGTGACAGACAATTTAGATATATTTTAATGTAGGCAATTTAAATATGTTTTAAATTCTAAAATTATATATAAAATATAAAATTACATAAATTATATATATAAAATATATTATATATATATATAAAATATAAAATTAAAATATAAAATATATATAAAATATATAAAATATATTATATATGAAATATATCAAAATATAAAATATATTATATATAAAATATAAAATATATATATATATATATATATATATATATATATAAAATTGCATAAATTGTTTAAATTGGGAGGACCTAGCCGAAATTCAAACCGCCTGACTAGTTAGCAGCATAAATACCGATATCTCGAGTAATGATAATTCCTTTTTTTCGATCTTTTCTCAGGTGCAAAAGCGAATTGCAGACAAAAGGTGGTCAAACAGCAGCAGATATAGCCAAACTCTGGGACCAAAGCAGAATTGCCGGACTTCTTGGTGCCAATTCAGCCGTTTCTCAACTCTCTCAAAAAAAGACCACTTTCACCGCAACTTCAAATACACTACTAAAAATAGAAGCTTCTCAAAATGTCTCCCAACAAAACGTACTACAAAGGACCACGGAAAAAAGAAAAGACGTCCTCTGGCTCGACAACATGAAAAAGGATGATTTTACCAAGTTTATCTTATTCTCCGATTTGCAAGTTTTCGTGTCTGTTAAGAACGGTACGAAAAAGAACGAGAGTTCTCGCCATCAACTAGTGACGGCCAGCTACAAAGACATTGACTTTTACTTAGAAATCAAACCTCTGACTGTATTTCTTGGGGTACAGTTAATCAAACAAAAGGGTGACCTATGTCCCAAAGAAAGGGCTTGGTTTGCTGTCGACACTTCAGAGATGGACCAAGAGAAACTACAAAGTATCTTGCCACGTGGTTATTTTATATCGCCATTTCCGGCATTCCTGCACTTAAATGCGCTTGAAAAGTCTGTCTTTTCGGCCGCGTGTTCTTTGATGTCATGGCACAGACAACACCAGTTCTGTCCGTCGTGTGGTTCTCTTACTGTAACTGAGGATGCTGGATCAAAAAGAACTTGCAAGAATGTCCAGTGTACAAGTCGTTCAGGTTAGTTTCAATTATTACATTATGAATAAAACGTGAAAGGGAATGATGAATCGATCTGCTTAAACAAATTATATTGTATAATAATAATAATAATAATAATAATAATAATAATAATAATGATAACTTGCTGATACATATATATATGTGTGTATGTGTGTGTGTGTGTATGAGTGTATATATGTGTGTGTTTGTGAACAAGTGAATTGTTTAAAAACTTTTTTTAAATCAAGAATGTTTTTAAATATTGACTAGCAGATCCGGATAAAACCTAAAAGAACTTAATATCTCACCTCCTTATGTTCGTTTCATGACTAAAATGGAATAATCCATGTATATTCCATAATATATTGAGGAAAAAAGTATGGAATTCATTGACAAAAAAAAAATTGGAATTAAGACTCAGTTGCCCCTCCTCAAACTTTTATCAATTAATTAATTCTTTCTTTCAGGCATGGATTTCGTTAATTAAATTTGTCAAAGTGGTTCCATCTTTCCCGAATAGCAGTTAATAGATTTTATTTGGTGGGTTGAGCCTTCCCATACACCTCCTTTTAGTCCACATTATTTTCATCTGCATGGCTTTGTAAAAATTGTACCGTTAATTTTGATAATTTAATCTAGCTCAAGAAATATTTTATGAAGCCAAAATGTCTCATTAAAGAAAAATATTTTGCGTCTTATCTGCTTTTAGTTTATTTACTGCCAAATAACAACAAAAACTAAGCGAACATCCTTTAAGTGGGCTAATTCCACATCTTTTCCGAGGGTAGTGGTTCTGACATCCAATGAAATTCAACAAACTTAAGTGTTGTTTTAACAAGTGGAGATTTCAGCTGCTAAGAATAGGATGCACACAAATATTTAAAAAAACTGAGTATATGAATTTCAACCAAAATGTCGATGCTGATCCGAGAGTAATAAATAGCTCAAAACTGAACTCCGTTAAAGATTTCTGATGAGCTGTGCTAATACATATCAAAATCAGGAAAGCTCAGGCATTGAGACATGAAAACTCACGAAACGAACAGAAAAGATACTTTATGTTTGCAATATAAAAGTGCAGCATGTGACCTTTGATTTGAAACAACAGCAGCACTTGGCAAACAGATGCTTTTATGGAAACCTCTCAAAAGTAAGAGAAAAAACATTGACTTCGCCGTCTATCAGGACATTGTGCATGATATTCTTGGAAAAGTCAAAGCTGGCTCTGCGGAATCAATGACAATGGAGAGGAAGGTATGGTGGACGTTATGTCACATAAATTTACTCAACATGAATCGGGATACTCAACTGGAATCTTGCCAGGTCGGGCAATGGTGGACAGAAAAGTGTGGAATAAGGATTTTGTTGTTTTGGTCAGGGCAAGAGCCTGGTCTAATACATCTACCCCAATGCCTTTTGAGGTAAATTACTACTAGAAGAGAAAAGAGTGGCTGATCTTAATTAACTTCCAGGTTGTCATATGAATAAGCTGATCTGGTTGGCTCTACTCAATAAAATAGAAGCGTTAATTTTAAAGTTGCAGTGGAGTTATTAATACAAGGCCACTCACACAACTTCTAACTGCTCCATACTAGATCAACGATTGATGTAAATTCAATGCTGCTGTAGCAGAAATATCTGTACGTTAAGACATTCACTTTGTGGAATGCTTGTTCACATAATGAAGGTGTTGGTAACGTAATGGTTATCTTCAAAAATAAATAGATTCGGTGAGTCAAGTTTAATTTGTGGATAAGGTTGTTAGCATTTCACTTCATATTAACGCTCTTTTCCCGTTCCAGCTATGGGTACAATAGCAGTGTAGACTGGGTTTTCCTTGATAAAATCAATCTGTCTAGAAGAAAATCCAAGAGCTAGAGTTGTCTTCAACCTCATTTTGGTACTTCCTACTGTGATACTAATGTCAAGTATTTTAGTATCTTGTCAGTGGACAAATTTGGTTTCGTGAAGAGAGGATATATGCTGCATTGGCAACTACATGTCTTCTACGTAAGGTTACTCAGCTTTTGCAGAGATCCTGGTACACATCTATACTCTAGAGAGTGTGGGATAAAAACCTTTTTGCTTTGACCCAGGCTGGAGCCAGGTTTAATTAATGTTATGGTAGCAGCTAAAGTAATAAAAGAATGAGATCAGTAGACACAAAGACGATATCGAAGATGCTCTAAGAGATTTAAGATCATTTATCTTTATTCAAAAGTCTCGAATTAACACGGGCCTTGATGATGATGATGATGATGATGATGATGCAATGGATAATTTTAATTAAAGTGGAGACCTAATTCTTTTTTTTTCTTTTTTTTCTCGGGTATCAGCACAGGAATTATTTTTGGTAGGAATCGACGGGGAAACAGTGGAGATTGATATTTTTAGACATCAAATTATACGGGGTGGGGAGAAAAAGAGCACAGCAAGTTTTAATTAATACAAGTGACTGGGTCTCTTAATTTTTATTATCGCTTAAAATAAGTATTTCGCCCTTTATAGATGAAAAGAAACTTTGTTTACGGAAAGGTATAATTCTGTGTTTTTACATAGTTTTTTTTTAATATGCATTAAATATATTTTCTTCAATTGCTGACGACCCAAGTGCTTTTTAAAAATAGCTCAACATATGTTTCAACCCTGAACAATAAATCCCGTGTTACCATTCCAAAGCCTTAGACTGCTATCAGCTATATTATCTCCAAGTTAGTAGACTCCAGTTAGATCTAGCTTTGTTCTAAGGCTTCATTGTGCATTGGTTTCGAAATAAACACTGGAAACTTAATGCAGATAAAAATCTGACTACAAAATGTTTTCATCCAGCTTTTAAACATGTCTTCGAAAACCGCTTCCTTACTATAACACAAACTTGATAATAAATGAATCAATTATTATCCTAGCATATCGATTTTTATATAAAAGTCAAGTAGAAAGATGGAGATTTTTTGGCTTTTTCTTTACGATGACTTGAAAGAAACCTATTAGAGTTTGTTTGATTTTCACGCCACCAATATATATATATATATTATATATATATATAACATATATATATATATATATATATATATATATATATATATATATATAGAGAAGAGAGAGAGAGAGAGAGAGAGAGAGAGAGAGAAAGATGATTATATATAATATTATATAAAATATATATGTACATATTTCTGTCGATGGTGATTATATATATATATATATATATATATATATATATGAGTAGCACAGGGATCTGTGCGGTAAAGTAAGGAGCTGATGGTAGGTGTGGCGCTACACCT
Source organism: Doryteuthis pealeii (assembly GCA_023376005.1). NCBI lineage: Eukaryota > Metazoa > Mollusca > Cephalopoda > Myopsida > Loliginidae > Doryteuthis > Doryteuthis pealeii. The sequence continues at coordinate 34,125,176 of CM042139.1, read as the reverse complement.
CAGACGCTAAAATAATCTCCTTGGTCTAGCGTTATTGAAAAGGGGATAGACTCCCTCGCTGCATGGCTGATACCGACATTAGGCCACCCTGACGACTTTACTTTATATATATATATATACACCTAATATATAAAGGAGAGATTTTGGTATGTACGTGTCGACGTATAACTCCAAAAAGGGAGGTGACTCAGATTCAAAATCTTGCATACACATTGATATCGTTCTAACTAAGAAACAGTCCAAATTTGGTTATTGATTTTTACTGATTAATGGATATAATTAATTAATCAAACAAAAATAAAACGATTTTTAGAAAGAAATAATATAGCTGCTGCTGATATTCCAGTTACAATCAGCACGCACGCAGGTAGCCTTTATTTATAGTGTAATTAGTAAACTATAAACATAAAAATGTTACGCCCCCAACATAAGGGAGGGGTCAAAATTAAGTGACCTGAAAAAATGAGAAAGTTTTGAAATAAAATAAGTAATGTATTATAAAGATCGTTCATTGATGAATAAACACTGAAAAATTAGTTAAAATCCGATAATTCCCTGATTTTTGGAGCGGGGGGCTAATTTTCCATTATTTTCTGGAGCGGGGGGCTAAAGTCACTTTGTCAAAAACGCATTTTAGACCCAATTTGGGTCTACCTATGTTATGCTAACTGTTAGTAAAAAAAACTTTCGACAACTATATGTATGTATTTATTTAGATATTTTCTCGCGTGCTGATTGTAACTGGAATATCAGCAGCAGCTATATGATTTCTTTCTAAAAATCGTTTGATTTTTATTTGATTAATTAATTATATCCCTTTATCAGTAACAATCAATAACCAAATTTGGGGTGTTTCTTAGTTAGAACGATATCAATGTGTATGCAAGATTTTGAATCTGAGTGACCTCCCTTTTTGGAGTTATACGTCGACACGTACATACCAAAAATCTCTCCTTTATATATATTATATATATATATATATATATATATATATATATATATATATATATATATATATATATATATATATATATATATATATATATATATATATATATATATATATATATATATATATATATATATATATATATATATATATATATATATTATATATATATATATATATATATATATATATTATATTTTTATATATATATATATATATATATATATATATATATTCATATTTATATATATATATATATATATATATTATATATTATATATATATTTATATATATTATATATATATATTTATATATATACGATTTTTATCCTCCCCCCCAAAAAAATATATATACGATATTTTTTCTCTTGCCACCATCGTTATCATCGACCTCATCCTTGCATAATATTGTTTTTACTCTCCTCCTATTAATATGAAATAGCAAATTGGTTTATGTTCTCTAACATATTTAAATACTCATTTTGATTTAACAAAAACAACAATTTTATTTAGAAAATATCACTATAATGACTTTATTAACAAAATCAATAAATTAACCACCAACAAATCATACATACGTATAATTCCTATTTAATAAATAGATGAATAAATATATTTATATAAATAAATGAATATATGTGTATAAATAAATATATAAATATATATAGATGAATAAATACTTATAGATGAATAAATATTTATATATAAATATATAAATATATATATAAATAATTAAATATATAGATATTATGTAAATATATATATATATATAAATAAATAAATAAATAAATATATATATATATATATATATATATATATATATATATATATATATATATAATATACATATAAATAATATCTATATAAATAATATGTATATAAATAAATAAATAAATAAATAAAATCCCTCATGCTTTGATAATTTAGAATTCTACAAAACTTCTCTCCGCGTCAAAATCTGTTCGCTCGCGATTTGACATCATTAACGGTCTTTCTCGGTTGCGTATTTTTTTTTGAAAGTTCTTTTTCGAACATTTCAAAAATTCTCCGCTTTTTCCAACGAATTTTATTTCAAATAAGGATTTACTCTGATGAAGGTCGAATTTTCTTTGTGTGCGGAACACTTCTACATTTTTTCTATTATTATTATTTCATTTCATTTGGTTATTTAAAAATAATAATAGTTTAATAATGTACACATGGATAAACTCCTGACCGAAACCCGTGTAAGTAAAATTGATTAAAATATCCTATATTATCCATTCTATACTTTCTTTCCTTTATTCATTTTTTTTTCAACATATACGATTATATATAATATATATATATATTATATATATGATCACCCTTGACAGAAAAATAGGATTCATGAAATTTATAAAAAAAATTATTCTTGATCTTGACAGAAGATGAAGAATAATGTAGACGCTTCTCCCTTGGAAGATTGGCGTTACACAATCTTGTTACTCCCTTTTTTCATCCCATTTTTGTATTGTCTCTCAATGCTAAGCTTTGTGTGCATGACTACGCACACACACACATACACACACACACATGCGCCCATGCACGTACGCACACACATCCATCCACATGCACGAGTGAGCGAGTGGGCGAACGAGCGCGCACGCTCTCTCTCTCTCTCTCCTCTCTCTCTCTCCTCTCTCTCTCCTCTCTCTCCTCTCTCTCTCTCTCTCTCTCTCTGACACACACACACACACACATACAATGAAAAAAAAGTAAGTATACACTTACTATTTTTCTTATGTTTAAAAACATAAGAAAAATAGACTGTATTGTTGGAAACACCCAAGCGTGTGTATGTATGTCACCGTCTGTATTTCTGTCCCAAGAGCATCTACATAGTCAGCAAAACCACTGGTTACAGTGAGCTGTAATTTTATACACCCACATTCTCAGAAAGGCGTATTGAGACCAATTTAAATAGTTACTGGAATGGAAAATGTTATTTTGTCGTGTACTGAATGAACAAACCACTCTTCTACGTGATTGTGAGAAAGTTATGAATGTATTTCTCCCTGTATTTTGTATTAAGATCAGACCCTTGACAATGATGGCACTGACGCCGATAAGTGTGAGCGAGACAAACCACTCACCGTTTAAGCAAACCACTTTCTTTCAAATAGAAATAACTGTGAAAAGTTGCTATGTCCATTGACAGGACCAGAATACGCTGTTGCAAATATCGTTGATACTTTCTGTGATCATCAGTCATACTTGTTGACTCTACAAGAGGAATGCTCTGCCAACAGGGGCTTCAATACACTGACTACATCTCCTGCAAAAAGGCAAGACCTCCTATAAAGATGTTTGGTTTGGTTTGGTTTGTTTTACGGCATATCAACCTCCGTGGGTCATTTAATGCCGACAAAGTTGTGAAATAAATTCATTCTTAATGCATAATACAATTTTGTTTATAAACTCATGTTTTTCTATTCAACCCATAGATGGGACCCTAACAGGTACAACCACTCCGGGTCAGAGTGGACCAGGGAGCAATGGTGATGAAGGGGTGCTCCACATTCTTCAAACCTCCAAAACTGGAACCTCACCATCAGATAGAGTTTAACGTCATTCCCAGGACATGTAGACCCGCAGCCACCGCCTTCTAGCACCCATATGATAAAAAAGGGGTTGGGGCTTGCCATAAGGGCAATAGGGTTGGGAAAATCATATAGGTGCTAGGGCTTGACGTGACCAGCCGATTGATCGGAGGAGGCCTCTCCGACCGCCCGTCTAGCCCAAGATAGGGACAAAGTGGAGTATTGCATGTCATGAACTGCTCATCCACCTGGGCTCTATACTTAAGCATCACGGGTCGCCACCCACGGCCAACAGGTGGCCCCATTGGGGGAGTCTTACCCCTCTGCAGAGGTGCAGTCGGTGCATTCTAACGCCCCAGCCGACAGGGCGGCTCCTATAAAGAGTGTGTTGGGTATGAAACTAAACTGCATTCGGTGGTGAAGCTCTAGTTCTGGAGCTCTAACGAGTATGAAGTCATCCCTTTTTGCCAATACTTCCAGATCTACTCTAACCCAGGGTGATAGTTTCTGTTAGAGTTTGATCTATGGGTCAAATGGATCTGCTTGAAAATTATTAGTACTAGCAAAAAAAAAGGCCTCCGGGATATTACCTGAGAGGGGGGGGGTAGATAAATAAAATAAAACGTTTAATATTTTTTCAAAAAATTAATTACTTAATTAAAATTAATCATATTCACTCGACTGAGATATTTGTTTTGTTTTACGACAGTAGGGACATCAAAAAGGTTTCTAAAAAATTATGATTTTATTATTTATCTTTATAGAAAAAATTAAAAATCATACGAGTAAAATTTTTTTTTTCTGATTTCATAGAATTAAATAGATAGAATATTTCCCCTAATATATTACAGATTCTCCAGAAAATTTGATTCTTAACTGATTTTTCATAGAATTTATTTTAAAAGTCTGTAGGCGTAATTTGTATTTGGCCACGTTAACATTAAATGGCACAAAAATGTTTTCATTTTTTCATTCATAATTTTCATTATTTTCGGAGACTGAAAAACATTTTTTTTAAATCATCAGGAGTTTTTTGTTTTTGTTTTTTTTTAATACTGTTTCTTCTTTTGAATAGTTCAAAATCTTTGACGATAATATTAAAATTTATTCAAGTTTCTTTATGCTAAATATGGTCTGGGGTAATTTTATACATTGATTTGGAGGTCCCTATTCGTCTGTCAGTCGACTATGTTTTTTAATACACAAATTTTTAAACAATTTTACAAAGTTTTATTAAAATTGAATGAATATTTTTATTTTAGTGTATAAAGAGATATACTTCTGTTAAATTTTATCTGGATTTTATTGACGTCCAAAATTACGTAACCTTTTTTTTCTTACATTTTTACAAGATCGTTTTTTGTTTTTTTCTTAAACAAATTTTAGAAGTGTCGGACATGCGCTGACAGAATACTGTTAAATACGCAAAGCTTTTCAAATTTAATGTCGAAAGAGAATATATGACTATTTCTTGTGTGTAAATATTTTTTTCCTAAAACCCTATACGTTAGATAACTTTCAATATATATCAAAATAAAACAAACTATATATAAATCAATAATGTCGAATATGTATTTATTGAAACTTGTTTTAAAAAAACATTGTGTACTATTAAATGTTGCGTACTACTTCCTGAGTATATATATATATATATATATATATATATATATATATATATATATGTATTAAAGTTGTTCTTATATTTCTATGTAGTAATGATACTGACTGTAAATTAAATACTCATTGAATAACTTACTTGATTCCTGAAATGACTGTGACGTAAGCAGTGACGTAGTTTCGATTACAGACAAATAGAGACATGAATCTCCATAACTAATAGATTATATACTTCTTCTCTGATGGTAATTGCGTTATTTTTTTTTTCTATTATTTTTTTTTTATCTGCGACATGAAATAGTTTTATTTGTTGATTTATATGATTTCTTTGCGTTTTGGTTTTTGCAGGATTGTTCAACACAAACTATCCCCGAGTGGATCCATCCGTCATTATGCTGGTTCTGTGTTCTGCACAGACGCATTGCTTGCTAGGACGGAAGAAGAACTTCCCTTCAGATATGTGGTTTTGTTTGTCGGGATATTTGGAGCCAGGTAAATATAGAGATCAATCGATACCCATCACTTGTACAGTGCAAGAAAATTAATTCAACTAAAATATACGCATTTTAAAAGTTTTTGTTTTTTTTCAATTATTTTCATACACAAATTTACAAAGAAATTTAAAAAGAAAATTTTCTTAGATTAAAAAAAAATATACATTTTATATTTGAACACATAATCCTCCATTTTAGAATAATAACCATTTATCCAACGCGGAAAACCCAAATCCATCAAAATTTATGAACGAAAACAACACCCTAAAAACGCATCAAATCTGTTAGTCGTTCATCTAAAACCATTTAACAATTAGTATGAAATATTTCTAAAAAGTCCGATTTGATTTCCGAATCAGGTGGATACAGAATCTGCAATCGAGACTGCAATCTAAATCATATGTTGGTGAAATTTCTAAAAACATAAAAAAGAGTATATGAACACTTAAGAGATTTTTAAATTTGGCCATTCAAACGATGACATGGTTTCATGCTCGCATTTATACACAGTAAAAAAGACCCAAAATCATTGACGCCGGTGTCATCTCAATTTCTATTACCGTTAAGCAAAGACCGGGTTTCTTAAAAATTTCCCATTTTTAATAAAAAATTGTGTTAAAGATTTTAACATCTAATGTTGTAATATTTAACATCGCATTCATAGGAATTGCTTTGTGCCTTTCGCACTCACTCATACATGTATCTAATGTTGAATTTCTTCCCATATCATGTATTTAACAAAAAAAATTAGTGAAAATTAGTCAAAAAAGCAAAGAAATCATATAAATCAACAAATAAATAATTAGGACTGAACCTATTCTAGTAGTGACCACCCCAAGCGGAGTTTAACAGGTTTGAATTCAGATTTTTCCTCCACCTAGACTGGTTGCATAACCAAGATTAAATAGCCCAGTCTGTCCTACTATTTACCCATAGCTGGAGGGAGGGTAGTTGGATTCATACCTTTCCCAAGGGTATTAGCGCTATGTGAACAGTAGCTTCGTAGAGGATTTGAACTCTGAACTCCTACGACCCTAACCATTAATCCACACGCCTCCAACAAATGTCTGCCAGATTAGGAATCAATCACAAATATGTACATCATTTATATTTGTTTAAATTATTGCGGTGATTTTTTTTAAGTGTTTGGATATTCGGTTGAATTGTTCACTGATTTTATTTTAGATATTTTTTTCTTTTACCTGTTTACTTAAAACTTTTTGAATATTTTTCGGGTAAGAAACGGATATTGGTAATATTCAGTAATTGTTACACACATTTCATTCATGATTTTTCAGATTTTAAATCACGTATGAATATTCTTTCTAGTATCATTTATTAAACAAAAAAACTAGCATCAACAGTCGATTTTATTTATATAGGAATTTATATAGGAAGGAAGGAAGAATGAAGAAAAGAGGGAGAACAGAAAGAAAGGCTTCCCTTTCTGTTCTCCCTCCTTCTTTTATTCCTTTTCCTTTCCTTCCTACCTTTCATTCCCTTGAAACAAACAATAAGCGTCTGATGTATAGTATTATCTATTCTTCTCTACCGTCTTCCCCCCCCCTCTCTCTCTCTCTCTCTCTCTCTCTCTCTCTCTCTCTCTCTCTCTCTCTCTCTTTCGTTATATTTTCTTTATTTTTCTCTCTGTTGTGGAGCGTGTTATTTTTAGTCACCCACAATCAAATCGGAATGGTCCTTATGCGTTCATATTTACAATTCTTTCAGACGCTTTTAAAACAGAATGTTTGTCCATTTTTTTTCTTTTTCGTTCATAAGAATTATTATATATATATATATATATATATATATATGCGTGTGTGTGTGTGTATGTGTATGTGTGTGTGTGTGTGTGTGCGTGCGAGTTAATGAGAGAGGGAGAGAGAAGGAGAGAGAGAGTACACTTCTTTTTGATACATGGAACGATTTTAATTAAACTTTGCGCAATAAAATCCGTTGTGTTTTGTAAATGTTCGAAATAGCATTCGGCAATTTTTATTTTCTTGCCTAGACAGAGGACGCCTCTCTTCAAAAACGCTTTACCGTTTTTGAAGAGAGGCGTCAGTAGAAACGCTTTTTAAAGATCTCCGCAGTTTGAATTGTTTGTTTATTTATTTTTTTATTTTTTTTTTTTTGGGGGGGGAGGATGTTTATTCATTTTTTTCATTTACTCATAGACTTTGATTCTGCTGTTATTATTATTCTCTGCTAATGGATACGATTCTTTCTTTTTTCTTTTTTTCTTTTTTTTTTTTTTTGTTCCACAGTTTTTAAGGTATTTAGGGTTGATTTTGCACGCTATTAGTAACGGATGGTGATTAAGGAACCAGAATAAAAAGCTAGATGGGAAATACATAAGGATGCGGCGTGTTGTTTCGAACAAATTCTGGAAGCGGCTGTACGACCACTTACCTCCAATCTCACAAACTATGCAAGTCAGACGAACAAAACCTGTGAGGCACTGGAGACGAACTTATAAGCGACGTTCTCCTGTGGACTCCTACACATAGTCATACCAGTGTTGGCCGGCCAGTAAAAACTTACATTCATCAGCATTGTACAGGCACAGGATGCCATGTATAAGACCTGTCAAAAGCGATGACCAATAGGGACAGATGGCGAGAGAGAGAGAGAGAGAGAGAGAGTCAAGGAAATCTGTGCTATCAGCACGACTTGATGATGATGAAAAACCACAAAGTCTCCTTAATGTGTCAGCACTCACTCAGTATTTTAATTGAGTTTTGTAATGAAGACGTGTGGGTACTTTCGATTCTTCCTCTGATTTTCATTTCTTGCAAACTTTTTGTGGCGCTCCTGGAACTGTAAAGGACGCTAATAACGATGGGTATAATTGCCACTTTCATTTTCTATATATTTTTTTTTCTTTTCAATTCCTCCGCAAAATGTGAATATTTCTCACTATTTCATTTTCTTTCATTTGTTTACTCCGTAGTTTGTTGAAAATGTAACATACACTATTAGACAAATTAGGCAATCCGTTTTAATTTCAAAATCTCACAGAAATTTAAATGTTTATTCGATAGGACATATTCTGGTTTATACATTTCCCGCGGGAATTTGTATGGTCAAATCATAGTCGCTTGCATAGTTCCTAATGGAACATACTTTATTATTATTGATCACTTTACCATTTTGTTACTGTATATTCAAAGCAGGTATATATCTCATGAAAAGACAGTGAATTATTTTACTTTCCATTAGGATTTTATTTTCAAGCCATTCACAACAGCACAGCATAGACTGTAGTTATTTAACTGGTTGTTAAGTCCAATATCCACGCATCACAGTGCTCTTATAATCACTCTTATCCAATGCATTTATCATTTACTGGATCTTAAAATCATCATACTGCATTATCTTTTTCTAATTGAAATATAAAAATAAAAAAGATTATCCTGGAATCGCCACATCAATGTGCATACCTTCTTGTCATAGACTAGGATTCCCTATATGTCTGTTAATAGCCATGTTGAAAGCCGCTGCTTAAATCGTTCATAGTTTTTTGCTCAGCAAATTGACCATTCTACACTGTTAACCACCTTCATACAATTTTCTAAACTTTTTTTAGGGGCCTCGGATTGCTTACTGTACCTAATTTTACTAAGTGACCCATTTAAATACTGAGCAGGCTTATCGCTGCTTAATTTCGGTGATATGACGAGAACCGATACAATAAGCGTGAAAACTGTAAATCTACCATAGATATCTAGTCGACGCCAACAGTGGAGTTGTTTTTCTTCCCATTTCTGTTTTCTAGTTGTTGCTTGTTTTTCTGTTTGTCCATATGCTGCAACTGATGTTACTGGCTGTTGTAATTAGTCTTTCTTTGCTCTTTTTCTAAGGAATTGTCAATGTTGGCGAAACCTCTTCTGCATTCTTTTCTTGATATCTCGGGTGCAATGTCTTATGCATCGTCATCAATTTCCATTGTCCTTTGGTCCATTTGTCGGAGTTCCTCTGTTGTTGATTTTAAGAATTTCACTGGCGTTGATTTTTTCCGCAGAGTTTTGTTTCTAGAAGTTTTCTTGTTCTTCTGAGGTACTCTTTTCTTACATTTTCTTTCATCTCTGTTTGATGGGGTACATTTTTTTGCTTTGTTTTAACCTTCTTGAGAATGTGTTGATTTACGTGTAGTAGGTCATTAGTACCTCTTGTTCTCTTGAGGCGTTCTTTCTGTTCTTCCGGAAATAGTCCGCTAATAATATATTTCTTCTTTTATCTATGTGGTTATAGTTTTCCACATCATAGGTAGACACGTTATCGGCCTATAATTGTTGAGGATGGTTCACTTTTGGGTGTCTTTCTGGTCAGGGTAGTTTTCCCCTTTGTCATCCATTCGGTTAGGTTTGTTTCTTGTTGGCATTTACTTAATTGCCGAGTCAATCTGTTGTGGATAGACCAGAAATTTTTAAACCACAATCCACGTATGTCATCATGGCCTGGAGTTTTCTTGTTTGGTACTTTCTTGAGTATTGCTCTAATCGAGTCCGGGTGTGTGTCAGCTTTCAAATCCTTGAAATTCTCTTTTTCCTGTGGTTTATGCATTCAAACCTTTCTGTTATGTTCTTTCTTTTCCCCATATCTTACTCCAAAATGTTTTGCATTTGGATGTTCGTTTTTCTTCCTACTTTCTCCATCGGCCTGCTGGTAGTATTTTCTTTCATTATTTCGGAAGATCCTGTTTTTCTGGTATTGTTTAGTTCTGTCCCGGTATCTTTTGAGTCTTCCTTCTGTCACTAATATTTTTTGGTTTGTTTCTTCCAGCTGTATTGTCTGTCGAATTTGCTTTTTTTTTTTTCATTCCATTATGTCCTTGTGTCTTTTTTCTTCTTCCATACTTGTACTTGTCATAGTTTCTTTGTTTGTCATCCTAGCCTCATTTCCCATTCAGCTATCGTGTTTCTGCTTGGGATTCGTAGGGGCATACCAATTTTATCCCTAACTAGTTTTTCTTGTATATTATATCGGTGATATTGCGTGTCGGGATATTCTTTATTTACCTTTTCGATTTTTACCTTGACATTTTTCCAGTCCTGATTCCTTAGGGATGGCAATGTGACCTTCTTTTCGGCCATGTTTTGTTTTATTTTCTCTAAATTGTTTTTATATTGATGTGATGCTGTGTTCCATGATATTTTGGTTTTCAGTGTTTTGTGTTTCATCTTGTTTAGGGGGCTTTTCTTCTCGACTTTACTCTCCATATATTTCCATTGTCAGAGATCATCCTTGATTGATCTGGCAGTTTTGGTTTGTTGTATTAAAATTAGCATTTTTTCCCAGATTTTTATTTTCCTTTTCCTATAATCTCTTTGTGTTGGGTTGATTTTAAAATAACAATGGATTACATTTATTTTGTCTTACCAAGTCTATTTTTCCTTTGATGTCTCTCAGATTTATTGTTGTGTAGGTCTTTGTGTATCTGAAATTAGAACTGCCAACATTTGCAGGATGCCTATCGTGTTCCCCTATGCTTGGCTATAAAGGGAGGACCTGCCGATCATGATACTCAGATCTGAAATCCGAGTCCCATATTTATTTGAATTCATACATTCTTCATATTTTTCATGTGTAGTTTATTGTGATACTATCAAACCCAGGGGTCGATTAATATCTGTGCTGGTGTGATCTGGTATTTTTCCAAGGAAAAACAGTGGGTCATAAACTTTTTTCTTACACATTTATTATTATTATTACTAGCAACAGAAAACACTCTCTCGGCGTCGTAAAATTAATTTTTGAAAGACATTGCCTGAGAGGGTGGGAGTTAAAAATTCAATGTCAGAGGGTTTGTATTATAAGTAAGCAAAGTCCTCATATTTATTAAAGGAGTAAAAAATAAATAAAACAATTTGAAATGAAAACTGAGCCCCGTCCCTCTCAAATAAAATGTTGCGTGCACGTAATAATCAAACAATTATTTTGAATATTTTCCACATCAATTTTACACAAAACCGTAGGTATTTATTTATTTGTAAACTTTTTAGTTAACTTCTTGTTACTGTAAAAAAAAAAAAAAAAAAACGAGAGTAAAAAACAATTTTTAAAATTGCTTACTCAAATTTTGGGTGTATATAGCATAAGAATATTGTGACGTAAGCTGTGACGTGGAGCTATGACGTAGTTTTTGTTACAGACAGAAATACAGACAATATCCATTATTATTATTATTATTATTATTATTATTATTATTAAACAACTTACAACATTTTCAAACCTGTTATAATTGATTGATAGCAAGTTTCCTCAAGTTTCCAGGGTTTTTTATCATTTCTAATATTGCTGTTGCTATTGAGTTTTGCTATATATCTCCCTTGTGAGTTTTTCACACCAGCGTTAACTAGTAGTCTTTCCCTTTGCGTCTAGGTGAGTGCAGGTTTCCTCCGGTCTCCAGGGCTCTTCTGAGTATTCTAGCAAATTTAACAATGCTGATTGGATGGTCTCAATTCATCCTCTGATTTCCAATTCCTCCAGTCTATTTTCGAAATCCTTGGGGATTATTTCAAAGGCACCAACTATAAATGGTACCACCTTTACTTTCATTTTTTTTAGTTCTCTGGCAAGATCCAAGCATGTGTTTATCTTTTCGTTTTCTTTCATTTTTACACTGTGGTCAACCGGAATGGCGAAATCCACTAAATTATAAGTTCTCTTTTTCTTGTTAATCAACACTAAGTCCGGGTCAAGACTAAGTCTGGTATTCTGTCCGGGGTTAGATGATTTGTCTATCTCAAATCCCAGGGAATTTTATGCGTCTCGTTCTCAAAGACAGATTGCGGTTTGTGCATATACTATTTGGTAGCATATATAGAAGCTGTGTGTTATGAATAAGATCATGGGACTTAGTGATAAGCTTGTATTTTCAGTCAAAGTTCGCCAAGTCAAGCAGAGAACAAAAATGATCCCTAAAACAAAAAGAAGAGATTAACAACTAATTTAGGAAATGTTTAAAATACCTTTAAGGAAAATCCAGATTTATTCCTTCAGCTAATTGGAATTTCATACTTTATTCTAACTACAGGAGAATCTATTGAAGATGCTTGCCAAAGAGAAGTTGCCGAACAAATACATCTTGAAGTGGCCAGCACTAATTACCATTCCAGTCTCCCTTGGCCCTACCCAACGGTGCTTCTAATTGGGTGTGTTGTGCAAGTAGAGACGCAAGACCTCAAGGTAAATTTCATATATATATATATATATATATATATATATATATATATGTGTGTGTGTGTGTGTGTGTGTGTATATATATGTGTAGAGAGAAATGGAAGTGAATCCGACAGTATGTAATATAGTGAAAAATTTGAAAAAACACAGGTTCATAAAATGAGTGATGTTTATTTCGCCAATGCTACAGTGTTTCAATCTGTTTTAGTAGATCTTCATCAGGGCTGTGTATGTATATGTGTGTATATGTATAGATACATGTGTGTATATGTGTGAGTGTAAGTATATAAAAAAATGAAAACTCAAGGTGTTCAGAAGGATGACATTTTTAATTAGCCGACGCTACAGCGTTTAGTCTGTTCAACTAAACCATTATCGGGATTATCATCTATATAGAAAGAAACTTTTTACGAACACAGGTTTGTATAATTTCGTTTTTGTCAATGTGTTGCAACTGCTGTTTGTTCCTCAAATATGAAAAATATTTGTTTTTTTTTAAATGTTTATACACTTACATATCGTCGGATTCATGTCCATTTTCCCTGATATCTATAATATGTATATATTATATATATGTATCATATCTATCTATACATATATAAAGGGCAGTTGTGTGAATCTGTATGTCTGGAGGAAACTTCGAAAATAAAACAATTAACGGCAAAGTAAATGTATATACACATTAAATATCACCAGGGTTTGGTTTTTGAGCAAAGATAATGACGATTTGATTTACATTATCGAATATATTTAAAAATTAAATAACAGTATAGAATAACATTAAAATTCTACTTGGCCATTTTCGGCGTTCCTTGCTAAATTGTAAACAAATGAATAACGGACACTCGATCAATCTTTTCTTTTCATTTTTTTTTTTCATATTAAATCTACATTTTTACTGATTTAAAGTTGTAGTAAATATTTCATTGTACAGGATAAACAATCGTTTATTTAATCTAAATTTTTTTATTAAACAATTTTTAAGGATAGTTTAAGAATTAATCACTTAGTTACACTTTTGACATCGAAATGATTATTACGGTGAATTGATATTTAACTTTTAAATAAAAACAAAATTCTTTCTAATGAGACTTTTAGATTTTTTTCCGTCGTTCGTCAATGTAAACAAACCCTTCTTTTATTTTTCATAATCGCGTTAATTTATTTATTCTAATATTAGAAATACAAATAAAATCTTGATACTAATGCAGAATAGTGCGCAAGAGATAATCGAGTAAGTGGGTTATAATTCTTCTTCGGGAGTTTCCGTAATCTAATGTTATTTATTCGTAAAATATTTGTACCAAAATCAGTACTGTAATTTGATATTTAACTTTTAAGCACATTCAAAAATTAATTTTTAAAAGTATGTTTTATTATTTTTCTTCTTTTTTTTTTTGCATTTAGTTTTCTTTTCGTAATGTTTTCAAGTCAGTGCACTTTTCGATTTAAAAATAAATATACTATACTAAGTATAGTATATTATTTTTTTATTTTTTAACAAATTATTATAGTAATCAATTAATGGTCCGATTTTCACGAAAATTTCCATAATTACTTAGATTTTAATGAAAATATGTCTGAAATAGTTTTTCCTAAAATATATTGGGGAAAATATTTTTTTACGAGGTCTAAATACAATATTCTTTCTAATAAGACGTGTAATTTTTAGAATTTTTTTTGTATTGAATATTTTAGATAGGAGACATTAATTTTACAAAGAGGTTTCATGCCTGTGGACTTTGTTTTATTTAAAAATTAAAATTTCCACACATAAAATAAGCCCAGTCATTTTTTTTATTTACCTTTTAAACAAATTAAAAATTCTCTTTAATAAAATAAGTTTCGATTTTTTTGTGCATTTAATATTCTAAATAGGAGACATTCATTTTCTTTTCGGAGTCGTCTGACCACTTTTTAATTTAAAAAATAATATACATACAATTATTCGATCGTCTCTGTACTAATTTCTACATAATACAAAAAAAGTATAATAAATAAATAGTAATAAATACGGTGTTCTATTCTTTCAATCAATATATATTTAAACTCTTTTTTTCACTTTGAAATATGATATGTATTGAATAAATGTTACTTTAAAAAGTTTGCCGTGTGCCGTTCGACAATCTAAGCAAAATTTGTTTACAATGTTTACAATACATTTTGAAATCCTCTTATGAACTCCAGAACAATCATTTTTTTCTTTTTATTCATTTTTATTTTTTATCTTCGCAAATGTTTATAAAATATTCACGCTAATTTATTTATTTTAAAATTAAATATAATAATAAAATCGGTACTAATGCAGAATGGCGCAAGATATGATATTATTAGATTACGTATTTCACGGAAATACCCGAAGTTTTTGAGACGCTCGGTAACGGTAATTCGGGGGTTTCCGTAATTTACTGCTATTTACTCATAAAATGGGATTCTAATGTTATTTCTTGGGTGCTATTCTGCATTTGTACCAACTTTTAAACGAATTCAAAATGCTTTTTAATAAAAATAAGTTTCGATTTTTTTCCATTTAATATTTTAAATAGGAGGCATTAGTTTTTCTTTTCAGAGTTGTTTGACGTTTGTGCACTTTTTAATTTGAAGAATAATATACAATATATATAATTATAATTGAATTTGAATAAAAATAAAATATTTAATTGCGTTCGTTTTTCATTTGGTTTTTTTTTTTCGCTTTGTAATATAGTGATAATTGAATTAATTTCTCAATTTATATCTTATTTTAAAATAAATTTTGAATTATTAAATTAAAATATTTGAAATGTTGTACATTTTAATTACGCGGTCATATTTCACTAACAGATGACAATTAGTGATCGTTGGCTAATTACGACAAATAGATGTGTATGTGGGATTTTCTTTTCTTCCCTAATGAAAACACAACAGAAAAAATTCCGTAAATATTTTGTTTTGATACTTAAAATTTGTACGTTTTAATTACGCTGTCATATTTCTCAAATAGATGACAATTTATGATTGTTCACTACTTTTGTGTATGTGATTTTCGTCTCTAATTAACATAAACATAAACATTTTCCGTAAATATTTTTGTCTGGATATTTTCAGTGGCTTTAAAACAATCAGTACACGTACATATAATTAATCTTTTTCAATACTTTTTAATCGGACATTTTTAATTAACTATTTTCAATAACGAGTTTGAATTATTAATAAACGCGTTTTGTTTTTATGTTTGTCTTTATAAATGGATTTAGAATTATAACAAAGCTAAAAGGATCCAGCAAACTCTAAAATTCATTCATTATTCATCAATCACTACAAATTCACTTATTCAATTAAAAGTTTAAAAAATGCCTGGAAAAAATAATCCATTGGACGTTTCTCTTCAGAGGCAAGAAGAAAAGAAAAAGCAAGCAGAAGAAACTGACAATGTTCACATGCACGTTTGCTTGCTAACAGAAATAGAAATGCTGCTGCAAGACAGCTTGAAACTGCAGATATTCAACAGGCCCGCTTGCTTGCTAATAGGATTCAAACTGCTGGTGCTTCAAGAGAACAAAATACACAAGAAAGACAGCAAATTTGGAGAAATGCTGATCAAACATACCAAACCATGACAAAGCTCATGCAAGAGAAACAAGAAATATTCTTATGATCCCCAAAAAGATTACCAAAATGATCCTAAAGTAATAATTGGGGAAATGAAAAATAAATGTAAGCATTGTGGTGCCAAGAAATGGCTTGCTGAATCATCTGGTTTATGCTGTTTAGGGGGTAAAAATCATTCTACCAACAATAGAAAATCCTCCAGAATTCCTCAAGTGTATTTTATTGCAGAATATCCCAGTTGCAAAACACTTCAGAAGAAGAAACCTTCTGAAATATAATTCTGCTTTTCAGATTACATCTTAATAAGATAAGAGCCAATAAGAATATGACAGATTTTGGATTCATAACAACATATAAAATCCAAGGGCAGTGTTATCATTTAATGGGTGGTCTTCTACCACTACCTAAAGAATCACATAAATTTGTACAAATATATTTTATGGGTGGTAATCAAGTAGAAGCACAACAAAGATGTACAAATGTTCACAATGTATTGGATTTGGACATAGTCATGGAGTTACAGGAAATATTACATAAATACCATAAATACGTTGGTATTTTAAATTTGCGCTTGAGCATATAACGCTAATAAAATATTTTTTTAAATAATCATCAGAGCTGATAAATGTCCAGGTGGAGAACATGAAAGGAAGTACAATGCACCTGTTGCAGATGAAATTTCAATTGTAATGGCGGATGAACAACATGAACATCGTGATATTATTTTGCACCTAAGAAGTGGACATTTGCAGCGTATTTCTGAAACTCCCAGAACCTATGATTCCCTCCAATATCCACTCATATTCTGGAATGGCCAAGATGGATATCCAAACTTGATTATATTTTTGCAATGTAATTTGAATAAAACTTATTATTATTCTTGAAAATTGACATAACTAATTAGGTATGAATAAATTTTAACTTATCGAATGGACAAAATCTTTTTTATGGCCTCTTCCCTCACCTTCAATTCATTGGACTTCAACATTGACAACAAAATGTATTCCGGAAGCAAAGCAAAAGCATTGTGTTGTAATTTTTTTAATGCAACATTCTAGATTTCAGTTGACTGTTGCTTTACTCTCTGGATCATATTAAATATATGCAATTGTTGGTTATAGAAATTATTGTCCCTTTTTATTTCAAACCAACTAACTGCATATACTTGTATGACAAATTGGACAATGTCGCGTAATTCATCAGAGAGTTTTGGTGGATATGCACTTCTGGTCCATAGACACATTAATCTGATAGCTAAAGTTAGCCATCTTGCTTGATTCAGAGGTCCAATCTTCCAGGAAGCAAATCTAGGATTCCCTTCACCTTGAGAAATGTCTACAGCATATTCCAGAAGTAGTCGCTGGTCACCACTTAGGTCATACATTGCCTTTGCAGGGAGATAAAGATTATCCAGAGGGCCAATGATATGTTCAAATTTACCTGAGGCAAATGATGGTAATTATTTTCACAAAGTTTCCCCAGAGGACCAGTGAAAGTTGTTGGACTTCTTGTAGTTCCATCAATAGTTTTAAATACAGCTCTAAATGGAAGTTCATTTTGATGAAGCAAACAACCAATTGTATGCACCTTCCTTTTTATTTTTTCTCCAGGGCTGTCACCATCCCTGTTTTACAACCAGTGTTTGTACTGGTATTGTCTACCAGAACTGCCTTAACAGTATTTACACTGTTGTATTCTTCTAGAACAGCAGCAACATCCTCAGCTAGATGAATACCAGTTGCACCAATGTTGGGTATGACTCGGTGGGTGAGATATTTACTTGAAGTGCCCATCTCTCTTGTAAATGTTAAGTGGCGCTCTGGTCCCTTGTTCTTTTTAATCTTTTTTACACCATTTTCCTCAATCTCATTGTATAGCAAAGTGTCTTTATCCACTCTGCAATCAACTCCAATGCAGATAAGATTGTCATAATCTTGAACATGCTTCTGATAGATAGCTACCTTCACTCTTGTTTTTCCCTATCTATTTTTAGATTTGTCTTAAATAATGTCTTTTAAGGGAATACTTGGATTAAGAAATCCCATATCCTGTAGATCTAACAGAAAGACATTAGCAAGACAAGCCCCAAGATTTGATAATACATCACCCCTAATAAGTTCCACAGAATATCTTGGGACTTTTAAAAGACTGTAATGACCCTTCAACATTATCCCTGGCTCAAAACTGTCATCCACAGTTTCTTCACTGGAGGACGTCTGTGGAAAAATATCAGACGTCGAGGATGCAACACATGAAGAATCTTGTTGCTGTCTGTCTAACCTTTCTGCATCCGCTGAAATTTTGTTTTTGTATTTTTGACAGCATCCTTGTCAATAGGTGCCTTTTGGACCTGTTTTCTCTCTCTGATCTTTTAAATATTCCCTCTCTTCAATGGGAACCTGAAATTTCAAAATTTGCATGTGTTTAATAACAGGTCTTGCATACATGACAAATATTAAGGAAAATGTCATGATATTATTTACCAGAAAAAGGAATATTATCAGAGGTAAATTTAAATTTTAAAAATCGAGACATGAACTTGTTCAAATTAAACGAGGGAAATACAATCAAGCATAGAATTATGATTACCTTCTTGTTAGGAGGACAAGTGCAAACTATGTGCCTTGTTTGTCAATTTTCTTTGTTGCACTTCACAGCAAAGTCATCACATCTTACGACAGGCAGTTTACAGCAACATGAAGAAATATCAAATAATCTGTCCAGCTGTTCCTCCATTCTTTTCACTTTGCGTGTAGTGTAGTGAGAGGTTTTCTGTTAATCTGTTTGGCCTTCTTGAAACAAAATATACCCGTCTTCTGCCCTATATAATGTTACCTTAACAAAGGCAATTGTGGGTTCACTGCTTGCCAAATACTGATTATTTCCTTTGCAATCAAATTGGAAATCTCAATTTTTTTCAAATGGGGATAGGTATTTTTAAGGAAATAACTAAACTGGATAACTTGTCGTAAAGTTGGGGGTTCATTTTTATCCAAAGGGCAAGGTGCTCCAGAAAACTTTTTGGAACTGCTACTGCGGGTTAAAACTGAATGTCTTTTTATAGACATCTTTATCTGAAAATAAAAATAGAAATAAATGAAAAATTATAAATCAAACTGTTTTAGGCTATCTTCCAATTTCATGCCCGACAATTATGGAAAGGAGTGTTTGGTTTGTGTTAGGGTTAAGCTAGGGCTAAAATTTTGGCTTGAAAAGACAGGACCCCCCCCCCCCCCAAATAGCCACTAATTTATGGTAAATTCAAAATTCAAATTGATTTCAAAATAATCCAAAAATTATAAGAAAATCTTTCTTTTTTTCTTTTTTTTTTCATCATGAGAGGTTGTGTAAAAACACACTAGGTATATCCAATTTGTAGAAAAAAACGTATTTTTACAACAACAACCCCCCCCCCCGTTTCAAAGAAATTTACAAAAAATCAGAGAATTAACCAATTTTAATGAAATTTTCAGTGTTAATTTATCAATAAATGAATTTTATAATGCATTAGTTATTTGGGTTGTTTTTTTCAATCGAGAGAGTTAAATTTGTTTTTTAAACACGAATTTTACAACAGCAAATATTATTTTACTTTTCTTTTCTTTTTTATGTTACTACTTTTCAATTTAGACAAAAATTTGACCTTAAATAATCGATTTAATTAATTTTAATTCCTTTTTAAAATTAAGGCAGACGAAAAGTTGGGTATTCCTAAAACACACACACACCCTTAGGTAGCTTAAGGTTTTCGTGTATAAAGTAGTATCAGCTACACTTTTCACTATGAAAATGGAACATAACCGTATTTTAATAATTTCAAAGAGAAAATTTAATTTGAAACAAAATGAATAGAAAGAAAGACACGGTATTACTTACCAAAATACAAATTCATCGCAGAAAGACAAAACTCGCGTTTTTTGTTGTTGTTGTTTTGTTTGAATTAAAGTCATATAAAATACAAAATGATGTAGATTAAACAACCTTTTTTCCTTTCTTTTTCAAATGATCAAGTATCTTGCATAAAAATTAAAAATACTAATTATGTTTACAATTTAAAACAAACAATAGACGAATCTGCGTAAATTTAAAAGATATTAATTTAAAGAAAGTTCGATGACACTAATCATAAACAAATTATATTTATTTTATTTTATGACTAAAACGAAAAAAAAGTCTTAGTTTTATGGCGTTTTATTTATAATTAAAATTATTCTATTTTTTCCCATAGAAAAATAACAAATCCTGAATGTTAGAAAAAAAAAAGGAAGCGATTTTTTTTTCACTGTTTAAATCTCAAACCAAAACAAATCTAAACCAAAACAGTTTAATCTCCATTTCGTCTCTACAAGTAAATATTTTTTTTATTATTTATAATGCTTATTCTTTAATATGAATTATTGAAATCAAAGAAAAGTTTCAATAGAAAAAGATAAATTTTAAATGATATTTAAACATTTTTCCTCCACAGTACATAATCTTTCGACTGCGGTAAATTCTCCCTACATCACGCACGGAAGCCACATTCCAGAGCCTTAATTTTCAGCCTTTAAACTCGTTTCCTCAAAAATTGGTAATGATTTGGGAAAAAAATATTTTGTGACGTTATTTATCATGTCAAACCCCAAATATCACTATCAGTGCCGTACCCCAGTTCCAAAATCGACCTTCCCTACCGTGCCAGTACTACGAAGCCCAATTAATCGATAGAATTAAGGTAGTTTTTGAGACCCGTCCCAGTGAAACTGTAACATCAGCTTGCTCCAGGTTCCGGAGCAGGATTGAGGCTGTGATCGACGCTAATGGCGGTTATTTTGAGTGAACCTTGTTGACAATAGTGTAATTTGTGTTCCTGTGGAATTTCTTTACAATCCATAAAATTTTGTAGTTACTAAGCACTTTTTCTTTTTCCTTATGAAACTGTCAAATTTACCCCGAATATATATATATAATATATATATATATATATATATATATATATATATATATATATAGAGAGAGAGAGAGAGAGAGAGAGAGAGAGAGAGAGTTAGACCTGTTCAAAAATCAAATTTTTCCTTTTTTCATACCCTTCTGCTCAGTTTCCCATGCTTTTTGGCCTGGAAAATCCGAAAATCACAACTATTTTGAGGTAAAATGACAGGAACCTTCGCCTCATTGGACCTCAAGATATTAAGCCCACGACAGTAGAAAAGTGCCTTATTTTGCTTTCTGCTAGACAGTTTTTTACCTGAAACTTTTGTTACAATTGGGATAGAATAACAAAATGGGTATCAAATTGAAGCATTTGTAATACTCTTTCTGTAAAAACAATCCAAGTAAACATTCAAGAAAAAAAAGACATATCATATTCTGAAAAATATCAAAATTTCATAAATATTACAATCTTGACATCAGAAAATGTGTGACAAAGACTAAAAACTATTTTCAAGTGGCAGAAAAGTCTAATGTCCATGTCAGAAGGACACTTCACAGTCATATGTTCAGAGTTTACTTCTTGAAGCTATCAAATCGCTCACGGTTATATTCCACAGCTTGAAGAAGGTACTCTCTTTGCTGAGAATATGTGGTAATGATGTTTGCAAAATCACTTATCATCTTGACTCCCCGCTCAGCGATGTCATTTACTACTTTAACATTGCTGACATATTCCAGGGCCTTGCTGCAGTCATCACTCATTGGCCATGTCACTATAGGTTGCAGAATCCAGTCAGACTCAATGCCAAGGGTGTCAAGCGGAAGATGACTCCCTGGACCAACCAGATCAGCCAGAGTCGTCTTGGCTGTAACCTGAGGGAACACAGGTTTCCCTCGGCTGAAGCTATCTGGCTTCTCAGTGGTGTGCAAGCTTGGCCTGCTTCTCTTTGTCACTGAGTCTGCTACCGAAGAGAGCGAACGGCACAACATCCTGTGTCAGGTACCACCTGTGGTTTTCAAGATTTTGTAGTACTGCCTGAGCAATCTCTGGATCTGTTCTCTTGAACTTCATCATGTCCTTCATGAATTGCAGATCATTTGCAGGAGCATCTGCAGCAAGTGTAGATGTCATCTACATGGGTGTATAGTACAGTACTAGGAAGAGGTTGAGGCATTCCAGCTTCACAACACTTTCTTCATTGTACTCCAGCTACTCAGCAAACATGATCATCTTCATAGGATACAAGTTTCTGGCCATCCACCTGGCCTGATTAATGACCTCACGACGATTCCAGTGGATTCTGCGGGAGGGTGCGCCTCCAAGGACGATCAGTGTAAGCTCAGCCATCTCACGGTAGTCAGCTCTAGGAGGCTTCTCCGACCTCAGGATTTCCTGTAGTTTTTCCTTGCACTCTTTCTTCTTTTCATTAAACCATTTTTGTCTGATGGACAGGGTTGTAGGGTTGTCGTAAGGCCTGTCCAAACGTCCTTGAAGTGCTTGAACCAAGGATTCTCTGGGCTCTTGACCTTGCCAAACAGATTCTCCCATACAGCACCAACCAGCACTTCTAGAATGTGGTGTCTGCAGGCCAGGTAGAACACCTTCTTGTCAAGCTGTTGCTCCAGAGGCTTGGCAGCTCCCCGATGTACTCCACTCTTGCTGGACGTGGTGTCAAACACAAGGGAAGTGATCACTCCAGTAAGCCCCCATGCCTCCAGCAAGTCCATGGATGCCTCTGCCTGAGCCGTTCCTGTTGAGCTGTCTATCACTGGTACTCCCAATAGCTTATCTTCAGGATATGCAGGTGGTCCTGAGACAAGCACAGCCAGAGACTCTGACGTGGTCACAGGATCACTTCCCAGTATATCTCTCAGCATCTTGCCATCCCAGTGGATAGCAGCATACTTGGGAGGGTTCTCGTTGAATGCTGCCATGTACTCCTGGCTGATGTGGTACCTTGTCAGCACCCTGTTCCGTCTTGTTGTTGAGGTTGAGATGACAAACTTGTCCAGGTCAGCTCCACCAGCCTTCAATGTAGCAGTGACTAAGGCTGTCACTTAATTGTCAGACAGTCCCAGACGATCAGCAGTACTTCGGATGTCAACACACTCCATGACCCTCCTGGGGAATATGAGAGTCACAGTGTATTGGTGATGTGAACATCCAGGACGAGGCAGTTGGTAATCCATGTCCTCTGCATTCCCTTTACTGTCGGTTCGGTCAGCCAAGGTAGACACATCAGCAGCAGTCCTTCGCTGTGTGGCAGCTGAAAAAATTGTAGAAATTGTGTGAGAAAAAAGAAGGTTCATCATAGATATATACACATGCATCATGGAGCTCCTATGTCGAACAGCTATCAAATTCCAGGACAAAGGCACTCCTTTTCCATCCAGTGTCACCTATTCTACCTTTATTCCTTGCTAGACCTCTGTGCTTTTTGTGAAGTATCATGAAATGCTGCGCTGCATTGTACTTGCTCATGGCCTTGATCCTAGCCATCTGCCAAAATGGGACGATAGCCTCCACTGTTTCATTGACGGGGTCTTGAAGTACAGGATTCCTTACATTTTCTGGCAAACTCTGGAGATAGAGGAAGTACTGGAAGACCTGTCTGTTGGTGAGTAACTGGGAGCCACTGGTGCTGGATGATGGGTATCCGAACAGGAAGGTTTCTGTAGCAGATCTAGTAGCAGGTCGGCGTGACACTTGTCTCTGGACTGCAGGTGGAGGTTCTGAGATGTCAACCTTGCGTCCTCGGAGCTCCTTGCTTAATGCCATAGTGAAGTTATCTTGTGAATTATCTCTGGATTCATTAGCAGGTTTCAACAGATCTGCAACAAACATAACAGATATGTCATGCTAAAACCATTGTGAATTTGTGACTAGAGTGAAGTAAATTATTCAGACTGACTAGACTTTTCCTGTTGAATGTATTCTAATATAATACTCTGTCAACACAAAAAATTCCAGATTTTTACAGGTTTTTAAAAAATTTGTCTGTAAAAATCACATGTAATATTTCCATAAACGTTTATATGCATTTTGATGTTTCATTCGGCATCTAATTACTTGCTTTAACCTACTTATGCCCATTTATTGGTGGAAAAATAAGTGAAAACAAACCTCAAAAAGCTCCGAAACTGGCGTTTCAGAAAACGCGTAATAGAACTTCATGCTTCATGAGGCAAAGGTTCCCAAGGTTTTAGATAAAAATTGTTTTGATTTACGGCTTTCCCAGGCATGGGAAACCGTGCAGGAGGGTATGAAAAAAGGAAAAAGTTGATTTTTGAACAGGTATAATATAGGGTAAATATGACAGTTTCAAAAGGAAAAAGAAAAAGTGCTTAGGAACTACAAAATTTAATCTTTTTTTAAATATATAACCGTAACGCCATGCGCCTATATATATATATATATATATATATATATATATATATATATATATATATCCGCATGGCGTTACGGTTATCCTCGTTGAGCAAGGGATTCCGTGAGCTGTTCAATTCCTAAATGCGGCTGATTGAATTTCACTTCGTGATTATTCCTTTGGGAAAGTCATGAATCCATTTGGTTTTGTTCTCTATCCTATCCCAGATATAGATAAATGGTAGGGTAGATTGGTCTATGGGTTGGTAGGTAAATACTCACGCCAAGGATTTTAATGTTTAGAATATAATTTTATCAAGTTTGAAATTAAATTTGGATCGATTTAAAATGCCATAATTTAGAGCAGTACTCATTTGTGGAGCAAATATAAATGTGTAAGACAATATTGTCCTCATGTTGTTCTTCATTCTCCATTAATCACTCCACGTTAGTGTGTTTTAATATGCATAATTACTTCTTAGAAATTCAGAAAATAATTCCCTGCATATTTTATTTTATCTTATTTTATTTTATTTTATTTTTCTCTAAGGTCAACAAGGAAGAATTAAAAGACGCACAGTGGTTCAGTTGGTCAGATATGGGCCTGATATCCTGTGGCCAGCATCCAGCCAACTACAAGCTACCACCGGAACAGACCTTGTCGTATCGTCTAATTGAATGGTGGATGCATAGTCGTCAGCCAATGGGAGACAACGGGCATCATATATGTTAACACACATGTCATTAGCCAAAGTGTGTAGAGTACAGGAAGGAAGGAAAGAAAAAAGAAAGCAACCAAATACGCTGAAATCTTATACAAGTCCAGAAAACGGTACCTACTTTTAGTTAGGTGTCAAAGTTTCTAAAAACTCGTCGATTTTGATTATGTAATCTTTTCTATCGTTACTGATGTAAGAACTTTGTCTGGGAATGGAACTTTCTTTCTTTCTTATCACAATTGAAATGATCCCTTTTCAATTTGCTTCCGTGTATGTTCTTTTTATTTCAAATATTGTTTAACCATGGAATCTCTTTAAGGCAAATGGGACTTCTTGTGATGAATACAATGTATAAATCCTGAAATAAAATGTTTTCGGTACCAAATGTGCCGCAAATAGAAACACACCTACGCTAAACGTACATTCACCCAGAATTAAGTGGTATTTGAAACCAGACTGAAAAGATTTTTATTTATTACAGAAACTGACTGTGTATAATCTAGATATGAATTGAGAAAAAGCTTGTTTATGTTTTGGTTTTCTAAAATGAGTCAGTAAATCTCAAACGTAGTAGAGTAATATATATATATAGAGAGAGAGAGAGACAGAAAGACAGACAGACAGACAGACAGACAGACAGACAGAGACAGAGAGAGAGAAAGAGAAAGGAAAAGAGAGAGAGAGAGATAAAGGTTGATAGATAATTTTTTTTTAATTATTCGTGACCAGCTTTGACTTTAGATCAACATCAGGGATGTTTATTTCAAGTCTGTTAACACTTAAGACTGGCAAATTTACGAGTACGGGGGAAATAACGTTTGTGTATGTATAAAAGTCAACGTTTATAATGATATAAATAATATAATTCGATAAATAGAAACGTGTTGGTTATTTTAAAATATTCTTAAATTTAAAAAAAGTGGGAAAATCACTTTATCAAAATTAATAAAAAATGAGAAATAACACACACACATATATATGTTGTATATATATATATATATATATATATATATATATATATATATATATATATATCACATATATATGTTGTTGTGTGATATATATATATATATATATATATATATAAGAACAGCCATAGCAACACTAAAAACAACAGAGACATAACTATAATACCAGCTGACAAGGGAGGCAGCACCACCATCTTAGACGCAAAAATATATAGAGGAACCAGAAATACAACTACGCAACAAAAATCCCTACAAACCACCCAAACAGACCCCACAAACGAATACAAACAAGAACTAAAAAAGACTAGCTAAAAACCTCAGCCCTCACACACAAAACACCATAAACACCCTCATCCCTGTAAACCCCACAACAGCAACATTCTACACGAAACCCAAAATACACAAACTCCTTAAACTTATAGCAGAACAGTCACCAAACCACACTACCCACAACAATGCACAAGACATCGAACACCTCACAAAATCCCTGCACATCACTCTCCCGGGAAACCCATAATAGCAGCCAACGATACCCTAACAGAACCCCTGTCAGGATACATAGATAAAATCCTCAACCCCCTGCTACACACAATCCCTGCACACATCAAAGACAACACGCACTTCTTAAATGAAATACACAAGATAGGCACACTCCCAGAGGGAGCCATACTGGCAACAATGGACGTTGCATCTCTATACACCAACATTCCACGCAATGAAGGTGTCCAAGCCTGCAGGGAGTTCCTCATACACAACAAACTCCCCACCGACCAGATAAACGATATATGCCAAATCACCAACTTCATCCTAACACACAACTTCCAATTCAACAAACGACATTACCTACAAACCAAAGGCACCGCGATAGACACGAAGATGGCACCCAGCTATGCAGACATATTCATGCACACACTAGAAACCAAACTACTTAGGGACTAACCCCTAGCCCCCATGTACTACTGGAGGTACATAGACGACATCTTCCTCATATGGACGCACGGTTAAACAGTCTGATAGACTTCTACACACACTGCAACAAATACCACAAATCCATAATTCACCACCACCATCCCATTCCTAGATGTAATAACCAAAGTCAAAAACAACACTATAACCACAACCCTACACACCAAACCAACCGATAAACACACATTCCTCAACTACAACAGCAACCACCCACACAAACTAAAAAGTCTATAATATACAGCGCATGCAAAACTGAGTAAAACGCATATGCTCAGAACCTCAAGAATACACACAACACACAGCCAAACTTATACAGAGATTCCTAAAAAGTGACTACTCCATAAAACTAATCAAAACAGCTATCAACAAAGCAGCATCCCTAAACAGACAAGAGCTCCTCAAATACAAATAAAAACAAACCAACGATCGAATCCCCATGGTAGTCCACCATGGCCAACACATGCACAAACGCACAAAAACACTAACAAGGGAATACAAAATCCTACAATCCAACCCCAAAATAAAATCTATCTTCCAAAAACCTCCCATCAATGCCAAACGACAACCACCCAACCTACGCAACATCATTACTGCATCAAAAAACACCTACACAACAACACACAAAAAGGCAACCAAAGATGCAACAAGCCAAGATGCCAAGTATGTGCATACATAAACACAGAACCCGCAATCCTAATACCTCACACCAACCCCCACAGAACTCAAGCCCAAATTTGGGGGATTTTCTAACTTTATCATAGTCCACACCTGTACAAAATTTCAGAAGAATTGAAGGGAGTGATTGACAATTTTACTTTTTTATGGATGATTGTCTAACTTTAAAATAGTCCACACCTGGACAAAATTTCAGTGAGAAATTTTAACAAATTTTAACAAAATGTTGTAGCTTCGTTTCTGAGCAAAAACCAGACTATGTTTTTAGTACAAATAATGTTGAATAGATATGAAATAATAATAA
Source organism: Doryteuthis pealeii (assembly GCA_023376005.1). Lineage (NCBI taxonomy): Eukaryota > Metazoa > Mollusca > Cephalopoda > Myopsida > Loliginidae > Doryteuthis > Doryteuthis pealeii. The sequence goes on along the minus strand of CM042139.1, from coordinate 34,096,866 downwards.
TAAAAATCTTTGTCATAGATGCAGTGCCACATCGGGATATTGATCTTGCTATGTTAAAATAAAAATAAAATCATCAATAACTTAATATTGGTTAACTTTCAGACTTTTTCAATACCATTTTTGGATTGGTCGGTCAAAGATGCTTTTATAAACCAATTTTTAGGAGTAGGGACGCTATAGAACTCATTTTACAGACAAAATATATTACAAAAAGTCGCCCTCCAATTTGTAGAGCTAAAATCGACATAACTTCGCCAATTCTTGGAACTGGAAGCTGAAATTTTGGGGATTGTCTAACTTTAACATAATCCACACTTGTACAAAATTTCAGAAAAATTGAAGGGTGTAGGTAACATGGCCTTGATGATTTGACATGGAATTACCCATATATATATATATATATATATATATATATATATATATATATATATATATATATATATGTGTGTGTGTGTGTGTGTGTGTGTGCGTGCGTTTACTCCACTATGCGTGAAATATTAGAACATTGTGCTCTCTATCTTTAGTACAGCAGACAGTCCAGAAGAAATGTGTACTTTTCCGACATATATTTTTCATTTATTTATTTTCCTTGGAAATATGTTAAATGAAAAATCGCAACAAAGCCATATATAAAATCATACCCCCAACATTTTAAACTGTTACCTGTGTGGTGCAAGAGAATTTAGGCAAGTGGCAAAGGTTGCTCAATATAGCTAATTTCTTACCATTTTTTTTTCTTCAGATACGATTTTTAGAATTCTTCTAACAGTTCGATCGCATAATCGCAAAACAGAAACATGTTTATGGGCTGAATCTGTAGATTACACAACAGATTGTCTTACAGTATGGACATTTTCTGGAGTTTAAGCGCTTCGAAGTTTTCCAGGTGGCTTTCTTTTAGCTGATGAACCTATGTTTCTGGAAGTTTCTATCCGGAATAACACCATTCTGGCGAAACATGAAATGTGCACAAAAAACTGTGTAGAAATTATAAATTCACCTATCTTAAAAAAAAACGTTTTGGCATCAAACGCACTGTGTGCACCGGTTAAAACTATGATCGTATCTGAAAAAAATAATAAATCATTAGCTAGATGGAGCTACCATTATTACTTGCCTAAGTTCACACAGGTGACAGTTTAAAATATAGAAGGTATTTCTGCCGCACTATGTAGAATTTTATTTGCAAACAAATGGTCTAACCAGGGCCGACGCCAGGGTCTCGGTCCTCCCGGTCCCGAAACTGATACGGGGCTCCCTCTACAAATGGCGATTGATTGATTGATTAAAAGAAAGAAAGAAAGAAAGAAAGAAAGAAAGAAAGAAAGAAAAAAGAAAGAGATAGCTGATGTTCGCTTTTCTTGTTCAAAAAGATTAAGAAATCAGCGGAGTTACTATAAAACAATCTCTGCAATTTTCATAAACTAGTAGTATTTATAAAAATTGAAAATTTCATTGTAATTTAATTTTGTTCAATTTAAAGGAGTGGGGACCTCACTTTTCAATTGATTTTTTCCAAAAAGTACTAGATATCAATACTGAAGTAGGCTTGTTATTAAATAAATATTTGTTTTTAGAATCTTAAAATATGACATTTAAAACTTAAGATTATGCGTTTCATATTCTAAATGAATTTTATCAATTAAGTACATAAATTGTTGCTCTCAAGGCGCATATGGATGGTGCGAACGGTAATATTCATTTGAAAGAATTTCGATTTATTTCCATTGAATCAGTTTGATTGACACGATTTAGTAATTTAAAAGAAAGAATTCGTTGATTAATAAGTCAAAATTTTATTAAAATCAGATAATTCCCTGATTGTTGATACTTTTTTGTTTATCAATCTGGGTCAGTGAATTGCCACTTATGAGCTTCTAATGCCTCGGGCATATCACGCTAAACTTGTTTCCCTAAAAACGGTTTCGCTACTAAAAGTAAACAAGTTTTGCAGACTGAATGTTTGGAATGAAAAAATATATTCCATTTAGATGAATATCAACAAGTTAGTAATTTTTCTTTAGATAGTGTATTTAATGTTTTTGTTATTGATTTCTAAGAAACTTTTGAAAATGTTTTAAAATGTTGATATTTTAAATGATTTTTATCTATATAAATTGTTGCTCTCAAGGTGCATATGGATGGCGTGAAAGGCAATATTTATTTTTTATTTTTTTTAAATATTTCCTTTGAATCAATTTTATTGAAACGATTCATTGAACACTGAAAATTTGATTAAAATCCGATAATTCCCAGGTTTTTGTTATTTTTTTCATCAATCTCGGCCATCACTACGATTTTGTAAACAAAACCCACATGCATTTTTTAGAGCGTTTAATTTTTCTGCATGTTTGTAACAAAAAAATAAAGATATTTAATTTTAATTAATACCAACAAGTTAGTAATTTTTCTGTACCTAGTGTAGTTAATGTTTTCTGTTATTGATTTCTAAGAAGAAACTGTTGTAAGTTTGTTTAAAACTTTTAAATATTTGTTTTGTTACGACGTAAGTGAAGTAAGTCTTACGTCATTTTCCGTAAATTTTTGGGGCAAATTTAATGTTGAAAATGTATTAAAGATTAATTACATATGTAATATTATTTTGCTTTTTTTTTTACTGATGCTGATTATGTTACTAATTTTCGACTTAAATAAAAATTTGAACTTCAATAATCGATTTAATTTATTTTAACTCGTTTTTAAAATGAAAATCGGTGCACATTTTTTGGGTACCTATCGTAAAAGAAAAAAAAACAATAAAAATCCAAGCTAAATATACTTATTTAGAATAAACTTATCTAAAATGAAATGTGTATACATTTCATTCTTTAACTTTTATATATCTATTTATTCGAAAAAGAATCTATTGAATTTTCATTCTGGTAAAATCACATTCTTCATTCATTCATTTATATTTACGTTGAGTGGCTGAAAGTTTTTTTTAATAATCTTATAATGATAATTCTCGAGAGTTGAGCATAAAACTGAACATTTCTTTATATAGACTGGGTACATTTTGTAAAAGATTGAAAAATAATTCCTTAATCTGTGCCGAAACACAACGTACAAGCTTTAACAACCCGTCTCTTTAAAAATAACCGTAACAAACCGTTTCTTTTATTTACTAATTTTCGTTATTAGGAATTCAGTAATTACATTTTTTTAAATATTAACTTTTTTAATTATATAAATAAAAATTTTTGTCAATTTAATCATTTTGCGTCTCCACGTTGTCTGGCAAAAGAATTAAAAAAAGAGTAAAAAAGAAGAGATTTTTCTGTTAA
>CM042139.1:34021082-34088582 GCA_023376005.1 Doryteuthis pealeii | reverse complement strand
CAAATAAACGCGAAATCAGAGCTTTGTCAAAGGCTAGAAAAAAAAAAGCTCATAAAACAATTTTTCAACGCGTCTTTTGCCACTTCTCAGGTTGGGTTCGTGTACGAGTTAACTAGGTATGGAAAAGTTACCCCGTAGTCTTCAACTACCTCTCACAGGTTGGGTAGAAACCAAAAGAATGACGAACAAATTTCAGACATAAAATTTTATACCCCTTCCCTCTTTGGAATAACGGCTACCCGTTTGAACTGACCAATCACAGACCCCAAGAAAAAACAATCAGCAGTAGCACAAGTTTACCAAAGGGCAACAGCTAAAACTTAAACACTTTTTGAATTATATTTGGCTGCCTACCGTTAGTTCCCAGATGCTGCTTTACCACACAGATCAGATTGCATAAGCTGTTCTACTCATGCGCTGAGTTGGCGGGGACTGCTATTGAACCCGGGACCTTGCGATTGCCTAGGCAGATGCTCTACCGACTGAGCTAAACCGACCTTTTCAATAAACTAATATTTTTTACATATGTGTTTGTTTTATTTATTGTTAGACATTTTATTTAAGATATGTTTTTATCAATAAATTGATGAACAAAATTGCTGAGAAAAATTGGCTGAATTACTTTTGACTAGATGATAAAAATGGTAAAATGATGAGAATCACCTCCTATGACAAAAATACAATCATAAACTGTTGTAATTTGTTTTATTGATAGAATATAAGTGGATCTATAGTTACTTCCAATTTTCCCTGTGAAATTTACCCCCCCCCCGAAATTTAGCACAATGAACTTGCATAAAGATTAATATTATCTTGAAATTTGTTTGTCCATTCAGAAGAAGAATCATTAAAAAAACGCTGATGATTTTTAAAAATTTGTTTCAGCTTACGGAAATAATGAAAATTATGAACGAAAACAATGTTTACATTTTTGCACCGTTAAATCAATTGAAATTTAACGTAGCCAAAAACAAGTTACGATTAGAAGCCTTTTAAAAAAAATTTTAATGGTCCGATTTTCACGAAAATTTTCCTAATTACTTACCTTTTGATGAAAATATGTTTGAAATAGGTTTTTCCTAAAATATATTAAGGGAAATATTTTTACGAGGTCTACCCACCTTATTTTATTTTATGAAATATGAAAAAATGAAGCCACAAAAAAAACGATTTTTAATTTTTTTTCTATAAAGATAAGTGTCTGAATAATTATATCAGAAGATTTTTATAAGTTTACATTTAAAACGATTTTTCGGTCAATTTTGCTCCAATATGGCCGTAAACGCTTTAAAGATTTAAAACAATTTTGTTTAATGAATGTTTTTAGCTTTTCTTTTTTACAATACATTTCTTCAAAGCAAAATAACCCTAATTACTTCACCATTTTAATTGACAAATGAAACAAAAAAGCCTTTAGAAAATTAAAACGAGTTCCTACATCTTCAGTAGTTAGTCTAAAACACTGTAACAAAAAAATCAAGTTTATATTTGAGATTGAATAATAATTTTCCGGGGGCCCAGTTTTCATAGATACCATTAAATTTGTTATAAATGCTGTTCAGATACAGGGAAGATACTAATCTTTCATAGTAGAAAAGAATGTAAATTTTTTATTCCATTTTTTTCCGTACTATTTTCTTAAATTTAAATGCCGATAGGGTGGTAGCAATGGAAAATATTTCTACAATGTTAAAAAAAATCAAAACTTTTCATTTTGTCCCGTTGTGGCTTTTTCTAAAATTCATTTTGGTGTCGGAAAAGTCAAAGTAAACTAAAAGTATTACTCCTAAAATTAAACTCCAGAGTGAAAATTGTTTAATTTTACATTTCTTGATTGTTAAACAAAGATTTATTCATATATATATTTAGTACCAGGACTTCTACCAGGATTTAATCTTTCTGGAAATATAACAATTTGGGTCTTAAATGTTTTTTCGAGTAAAATTTAGGCATACAAATTTTCGGGGTTGGTAATTTTTTACTATGTTTTCCGCGTTTGGTATTTTCTTAGTGTGTTTTTTAAAAAGAACAACAAATAAGCAAAAAAAACAAAAAACAAAAAAAAACAAACAAAACAAAACAAAAAAAACGAATAACCTATTCATTGTAAAAGAAAATAATTACTCAATTTATAAGTGCTGAATATTTAATTAAAACATACTAATTCTCACATTTTTTTACTCTTATCGCAGCAAACATCTGCTGTCTCAAAACAGACGCGACCTTCACCTTCAACGGATTCTTTGCCGACTAAAGACATCAGTAGGCTGAGACCGTTCAAATCTTAGCGACTCTCTACCTCCACAAAAGACCGGAACTCCTATAAATGTTCGAGTCATGAATAATATAAAAGTCAATTATAATCTTAACAAACACGAACTAACTGTACATATAGCTAGTTTATGGTGGAATACTAAACGAAGGAAATCTTCTCTTAGTGAAAATACGAAATGCTGACCGAGCAGAGTGACCACACAAAACTAGTATTTAACAAAAGCTTTTTAACGGCACCAGTATTCATTCTGGCCTTCGGGCCTTTGTCCGGTGGTTTCGGCCACTTGACCGGCAATGAATTAAATTAATGGCGTGATTCCAAGGTAACACATGCCCCCTTTATTTAAAGGGATAGGGCTGAGTTTATTTCCCAGTGTCTGAGGCGTCCTTTTAGGGAGATTGCCAAGGAGAGCCAAACCCATGAGCTTTGGTTCGTAGGTGACCCCCATAAAAATGGATCCATGTGTCTAACCGTCATAGTTGCATGCGGGAAAATAACGCCCTCGTCCCGCATGGTCGGCGTGACGCCCTTACATGCTCGGCGAAAGCACTGATGGATTCCAGGCCTCTACCATACCGGACCGCTGATGATCACGGGTCTGTTCCTGCCTCCAGTACCAGTCCTGCCACAGATCCTACCTCCAATACCAGCCTGTCGAATCCAGCTACCTTCATCTGTCATTTGTAGGACAATCTACCTTCATTTGTACTTTTTAGGACAGCCTCAAAACAAAAGTTTTGCAACATTCTTTATAGAGGCAGAATACGGGTCGATATCTCGTTTAATACACCAGCTTCTGTATTTCTGCTGTATAGCCTCGTACATTCTCCTAGTGGAAGGCCTTTTGCTATTGGTGTAACCTTGAGCCTTTCTAAAAAGAGATTCCTTAGGTGGGGTGTGCTGGATATTTTCCATGTTACTAGCTAGGTTTGAATGCACTATCTGACCCCGTTTCTGAGTTAGCATTTTCCTGGAATCCTAGTTGCTGGTCAGCTGTTCTGTTGGCTGGCAATTCTATGATGCTTGGAAGTCTGGACCAACTTGGGGCTAAGGGTTATTTTGCTTTGTGCTATTTGTTTGTTTTTTAGTAATAACACAAGGCCGCTCCTTTTCACTCATGGGTATTTTATTTCCCCTCAAATCACAACTGCCGAGAGCAAGAAATCCATATCTTACTCCGTTAACGCATTCTCTCAGACTCAATTTTCACTCTGACCTCTCACCCATTCTTTCTCCCCTTCCCCACGTACTATTTGCTCGTCCAATCAAGTCTCGCCAAATCATCACTTAAACTTTTCCGTTCTAATCCATACATCAGGCCGCCCTCACGGTTCCACGTCATGCCCATTACGTAACTAGAGGCTCTACGTGGTGATGCAGAACTCCTTTGATTACAAGGTGTCTTGCTAAAATCTGTTTATAGGGATAATCCTTTTCATATTGTCTCATCGAGGGATCCACCATGACCGAAGGTAGAATTCGATTGACCTCATATGCAAACGAGCCCAGGGAACCAAATCTATACATGCAGCCATTAGACCCAGAAGTCTGAGAAACACGTGAGCTCGACAGAACCTTGTCTGAAAAATGCGATCTATTTGCTGTACCAGATTCTGGAATCTCTTCCCTGAAGGATAAATTATTTCCTCCTCCAAATTGAAGAGAACCCCCAGGTATATCGTCTTTTGAGATGGAATCAAATGAGATTTCTGAAAATTTATGAACAATCCCAAATCCTGGAGAAGGTCCTGTATCAAAACTACTTGCTGACTGAGAATACGTTGATCCTGATTTCTGATTATCAAGTCGTCTATGTACATGAAAATATGTATTTGACGGGACCTGAGAAATCCCTCCAGTGCCTACATCATCTTTGTGAACAAAAGGGCATAGCTTTGAATTGGTAATGTCTCCCCTAAAAATGAAACCCTAGAAACTGCATGTGACTTGGGAAAATAGGAACATGGAAGTAAGCATCCTTCAGGGCCACAATAATTACCCAATCGTCCCTTCTCAAGACCTGCCGAATTGTGCTGAAAGTTTCCATCTTGAAGTGAGAAACCACGAGATGGACATTTATCCCTCTCAAATTTAGAATGGGACGGAACCCTTCGTCCCTCTTGGGAACTAAAAAGAAGGTGCTGTAACACCCCTGTCCCTCTTGGACTCTGGGAACTAATTCTATTTCTTGTTTTCCTAACAAGACTTTTATTTCATCTGGCAAGGCGAACTGAATACGGTCCTTTTTACACCGCTTTGTGTCGGTGTTGAAGCAAACTGAAGCTTTAGTCCCCCTCGGACAATGCACAAGATCCAGCAGTTGGAAGTGATCTTCTTCCTACCTTCCAAGTATCCTGCTAGTCGTCCCCCGACCGGCTCGGATTGAGGGGATACTGTGACTATTGTCGAATATTGACTAAACCCCAATGACGTTTGAAACTTGAACTTCTTAAAACCTGTTTGCTCACTCGTCCAGGTCGAAGCACTCTGTCCTCTCCCTTGCTTAAAGCTGGAACCTTCATGATTCTGCTTTTTCTGACCAAAAACCGAAGAATTAACATAATTGGTCTCCTTAGGGCCCCCTAACTTTCTCTTCACCCCAAGAAAATTATTCCTGACATGTTGAGTCTCCCTCGCATTTCTCAGGTTTTCAGCACTGTATGAAAAACATCAAAGAATTTCCCCGAAAACAATTTCGGGCCTAAAGTCGACAAACGTGATAGCTTGTTTTCTGTGACTTTATTCTTAAAAGCCATGTCCTTCAAATAAAGATTACGTCTCGCGGAGTCTAGAATGAACCTGGACGTAACATCCACCATAGATTGGAATAATTGATATAGAGTCTAAGTGTAACTTACCGCCGACGACTCTTCGGTATGAGTCTCACTCATTTGATTCTTGCTTTTTTTAAACATAAGCTTCTTGTCTATCTGTTACATAACCCGAAGCGTCCATATAAGAAGAGATTAAAGAACCGTAAGATATTTGCCTAAGCAAAAGCTTAGCACTCGAATCTAGCATCTTAGGGTACAAATTAGCAGAGTCAGAAGATTTGCTAGAGTACAGCGTATCGAGTCCTTACTGTTAAAAGGAGCCATAATTCCCTCCTCAATATTCTCGTCTAGCCGGGACAGAACTGAGTAAAGTGGTCATTTGACACCATATACTTTTGGTCTTCCGAAGACCTAAAACATTTTATTTTCCTCTAAGCCTGCCATTCAGAATCCTCTTCCAGTACTCTAATTACAGACACATCTAGAGGCAGGTTGATAGTCTCTTTCAGCCTAGGAGACAGTAAGTGATCTACTACGTAAAATTTGAATTCTGAGTCTCTACTCCTCTCTGCACTGGGAATATTTAATTTCAACGCTACCTTCGAAATAAAAGAATTCAATTTCACAGTATGTGTTCTGTGCTTTCCTCCAAATTCTGTTCGCTTTCTGCTTCAGAGCAAAGACTGATATACTCAACCTCCCTGACCGAATCAGAGTTTGCATTAGTATGTTCAAGAAAAGGAGAATTAATATCGTCCTTGTAACTTACCGCCGACGACTCTTCGGTATGATTCTTGTTTTTTTTTAAACATAAGCTTAATCCTTTTATTAACTACGTCATTCAAATCTTTAAGACCCTCTACTTTAGGGAGGAACCTGGAGAGATAAGACATTTTTGGTTATTTTCTTTGCTCTTCTGAAAATGACTGGAGTGGGACCTCCGTCGACAAAGACTTGTTTAGTTTTCGTTTTCGCTTTTATTAAGGTCACCTTTATATAAGACGGAGTTTTGTCGGAAAAGGCTTATTTAAACTGCCGTCACCGTTGTAACGGTTCAGTTCATATTCTCTCAAAGGAGAATGAGCGTCATAGCTACCCACAGGCTGAACTGCTGAAACATCCTCTGAAAAAAGCTGCCTCCTCTATTTTTTTTTCATACAAAACAAAATATAATTCAACGTATAAAAAAAATAAAAATTCAAAAAACGACTGTCAGTTCAACAACTGAATAAAAAGGGAAAAAGCCGAAAAAGTGACTCAACAACTTCTTCCCTTTTTTTTTTTTTTTTTTTTTTTTTTACCAACATTTTCCTCTCTTGGGTTATCTTCTTTCTTTTTTTCGGTACGGTAAAAAATTAAAGTAGGAGTAAGAATTTTCAAACTGCTCACTCCCACATCCGAGTAAAAAAGTGAAATATATATCTTCTTTGGTAAAGAGGTCGTTTTGGAAAGGGGAGATAATTACGAATGGTTACATTTTTTTGAATAATTCTACTCGGACGGTATAAGGTTTCTTGGGTATGATTTGCATTAGTTATACTGGTAAGTATAGACAGTGATAAAAAAAAAATAAGTTGTGCGATTGTAAGTACTACGTTAATTAATTACAGAATTTGCTAATGAGTAATATCAAATTGTCACACCTTGTTCTGATTGAACAATGAAATTTCTTGTGAAGTTTTGTCAAATCTTTCATCAAAATTTTCAGTAACAATAAAACTTAATCATTTTTTTTTTTGTAAAAATTAGAAATAATACATACACACACGCGCGCGCGTGTACACACACACATACACACACACATACACACACACACACACACATACACACACACACACACATATATATATATATATATATATATATATATATATATATATAAGTATATAAGTTTATTTCTAATGTTGTTTGAATATTGTCCAAATCTCGTTTTTTATTATGCAAATCTAAAACATTGTCTAAATTTTTCTGTTTATATATATTGGGTTGGCTAAAAAGTTCGTTCGTTTTTTTTAAGTGCATATTAAAAACCAATGAGTATTTAGAAAAATGTATTTAATCAATACAATATGTACCATGTGCATCTACCACCATTCGCCATCTGTTAGGTAAATTCTTAATCCCCTGTTCGAAGAATTTAGGCTCTTTATTAGTGAAGATTATTTCCAAGAAACTTTTCACGTCTTCATCAGAATCAAACTGTTTGTTTCACATTCAATGAATTCTGCAGTGAACGAAACAGATGGAAATCAGAGGGAGCCAAATCCAGAGAATATGGAGGGTGAGGCAAAACCTCCCACCCAAGCTGCAGCAACTTCTCCCGAGTAGTCAAATCAGTATGTGGTCTTGCGTTGTCATGGTGAAAAACAACGCCTTTACGATTGACTAGCTCCGGCCATTTCTGTTGAAGAGCCATGCTTAATTTATCCAGCTGTTTGCAGTAAACCGCTGAATTGATGGTTCTGTTCGCAGAAAGAAGTTAAAAAAAGATAACACCTTTCCAATCCCACCATACCGATAATATCACTTTTTTTGGATGGGGGCCTGTTTTAGGTGTTCTTTGCCTTTTTCCACGATCTTTTGTGTGTCACATTACTGTAAAGAATCCACTTTTCATCTCCAGTAACAAGTCGTTTCAAAAATGGCTCATTACTTTCCCGTTTCAGCATCGAATCACAAATGGAAACCCTTTGCACGAGATTTGCTTCTGTCAGTTTATGGGGAACCCAAACATCAAGTTTAGAAACATAACCGAGTTTATGCAATTCATTTTCCACGCTCAATTTGGAAATCTTGAGAATGTCTGCGATTTGTCTAGTTGTCAAACGGCAATCTTGTTCACCTACGACTTTCACTTGGTCCCTGTCGATCATCTTTGGCTGGCCAGAGCGAGGAGCATCTCTCACTGAAAAAATTCCTTTTTGGAATCGAGCAAACCATTTCTGGCACATCCGTTCTGTAACAGTATTCTCCCCATACACGTGGCATATCTTTCTGCAGGTTTCTGTGGCTTTTTTTTCCTTTTCTATAATAAAAAAGCATCAGATGTCGGTAGTACTCTGCTTGATCTTCCATTTCAATGCCTGAAATACAAGCTAAAATGTAAGAACTCCTCTGATTGGAGGCTTATTACACACTGACATCAACATACTCGCTACACCAAATACAGGATTTGAAGAACAGGAATATAAAACGATCTTTAGTAGGCCAGAAAGATGACATTCAAAAGACGAACAAACTTTTTGGCCAACCCAATATATATATATATACTTGTGTGTGTGTGTATGTGTGTGTGTGTGTGTGTGTGTGAGTGCGTGTGTGTGTTTGTGTATATATATATATATATATATATATATATATGTGTGTGTGTGTGTGTGTGTTTGTGTTTGTTTGTGTGTGTGTGTGTGTGTGTGTGTGTGTATTGTGTACAAATATATATGCATGATGGTTGAGGCCGTAGCGACCACACTATTCTAACTTCTGCTTCTTCCAGAAGAATAAAATAGATGAAAGTACATTTATTTAACTTATTACAATGAATGAAACTGTAATTTTAAAAATATACTCCAGAATTAAGTGAGTGAGTTTTCCAAAGTAGCCAGATCAAACAGGAAAAAACTGTCAACGAAAATTGGAATTCTTCATATCTCTAACGGCATGTTTTTCTGGGATCTCGACTTCCGTAAATTCCTAGCAGATATTTTCGATTTGTTCCTCGTTTGTAACTTTTTGTATTGCTGCTTTAAGTTTTTGTCCAAATCTTTGAACAAAAAGAAAGTAATTAATATCTAATTAATATTGTAGTGTAAAGATCCCTAAGCCAAATGTTTTACGTGTCCTGAATATGATACAAAAGCACATCTGATGGTGCGACTCAATGTTATATGCTCCTACTGTCTGCTGGGTATATATCATGGAGAGTGTTCTTTTCTATTCTTCTCATGTATTATGAGAGATACCCGTGGTTATGCCCTCATATTTAAATCTTTACTTTACTCTTGACAAGAGCCTCTCTTCATAGAGGTATGACGTGTTTTTTCGAAGCTCCGTAAAACAGATTTTTCTTAGTCTTACAGTTTTAATTTCTGACATTAAATTCTAAAGAAAACAGAAAAATAGATATAGACTTAGTATTATCTGCGTTATTCGGACTATTGTTCCCATCTTCATTGTTATTTGTACAACATTTCGGCCGATATGCCCTCCGGCCTTCTTCAGGTATTTCTTGTCGGACTCGGGAACCTTCTTGGACTCGGGAACCTTCTTTTCGAACTCGGTAACTTTCTTGCCGTAATCGGGAGCCATCACGGAACTTTGAACCTAACCCTTTATTTATTCCACGGGGGTATCCTGTTCTCATTCCGCTAACCATAGCTGGGGTAGGAGTTGTGTTAATTATTTTTCTAACTACCTCTACTCAGGATTGAACTCAGGATCCAGAGATAACTGTCACTTAGAACTGTCTTAACCTAACTACCTTATCCAACTGGACAATTGAGTGTGAATTTTGGGAACTTATAAACCTAATGTCTTCATTTGGCTAGAATATCTACCTATTTACTTATGCGTTATTTTCTACCTAGACTCATATTGGGTTTTTTTTGGGGGGGGGGGGTGTTGGTTTTTTTTTGGGTTTTTTTTCTCAATCTGTTCTAGCCTTCTTAATTATGGGTTCCCATATTGTATTCATTTCTATGCTAGGTCTACTTAACAGCCCAGTACAGCCTATCATATGTGCTGATTCTTTGAGGCGTCTTCTCTTCCAATGTTCTTCTCTATCTATAATTCTCACTTCATCCCATAAGGGCAGATGGTTTCCCTTTTCATTCCATATATGGTCAGCTATACCCGACTTTTCTATTTTCCTCGGTCCACTTCTTTACGATGTTCTTCTAGTCTTACTTTCAGTGGGCGGCATGTTTCACCTTTGTATTCTTTGCCACAGCTGCATGGGATGGAATACATACAATTTTGGTCATGTTGTATTCTGTTGGGGGCTTGACTCGGACGAGATGTTTACGAAGAGTTGAGTCACTCCTGAATGTTGTCCTGATGTCATAGGGATTACATATCTTTTGAATCTTTTCAGCCAAGCCTTTCACGTAGGGTAGACAGACTGTGGTGAGTTTTCGAGTATCATCCTCTGTCCTGCGATCCAGATTTCTCATAGCCGATATTATGCTCTCAGGATAATTGTTACGACGGAGGGTCTCTCTTAAGCTGTCCATTTCCTTCTGGTATACTTCATCACTGTTGATGGCTTTTGCTCGATGTTGTAAGCAACGGACGATACATTTCTTTACATTATATGGATGGTAGGAATTGAAGTTGAGATACTATCCAGTGAAGGTGGGCTTACGATACACGGATGAACTGAATCCTTGCTCTGTGCAAGTTATTAACACATCTAGGAAGGACAATTTGTTGTCTTGTTCTTTCTTCATAGTGAACTGTATAGATGGATGGATTGAGTTCACATGATCCATTAGTATTTGAACATCTTCCTGATGGGACCAGAGAATGAATGTGTCATCTACGTATCTAAGCCACATTGATGGCTTTAGTGGTGTAGATCCTAAGGCCATCTCTTCAAAGTATTCCATGTATATTTTCGCCAACACCGGAGATAATGGTGATCCCATAGCCAGGCGGTATATGTCAGAACCCATCTCGAAGTAAGTTGTTTCTACACAGAACGTCAGCATCTCCATCAGATTGTCTATTGGGATACAGGTGCGTTCTTCCAAATTTGAATCTGCAGTTAACTTATTCCGTACCACTGTCAGAGTCCCATCAGTGGGTACCTTCGTGAACAGACTCACTACATCTAGACTCACCATTTGGTTGGAATGGATGGGAGCATTTTTGATTTTTTCCACAAAGTGGGCAGAGTTCTTGACATATGAAGAGGACTTACCTATTAATGGGGTGACTATTTCAACTAGGCAACGGCTCATTGGGTGGCATGCTGAACCTCGGCAGCTGACAATGGGTCTTAGTGGAATACCATCTTTATGGATCTTAGCAAGGCTGTATGTGTGTGGTAGTGTTGAACTAGCTGTCTGTATTTCTTCTGCGGTATGAGGTCCTTGTTCTTACTAAGGATCTGTGACAGCTTCCTCTCGGTCTTCAGGGTTGGGTTCTTTTTAACCTTGCAGTAGCCACCATTTACAATTAGGTCCGCCAATTTGTTGGAGTATTCAGATTTATCCATCCCCACAGTAGCATTGCCTTTGTCTGCTGGTAGTATTACGATGTTCTCATCACATTGTAGTGATTTGATGGCCAGTCTCTCCTCCTTTGTGATGTTTGGTTTTGGAGGCTTTGAAGAAGGCCGGAGGGCATATCGGCCGAAACGTTGTACAAATAACAATGAAGATGGGGACAATAGTCCGAATAACGCAGATAATACTAATCTTCAAGCCTCATCTCAAACATTCAGAGAAATAGATATAGACTTGTCTGACTCCCTGAAGGATAGTGTTCCTACCCTGCATTTCGGATTGTCAGGTTTGTATATTCCGTAAGGCGCAGTGATTTCAAAAACAACAACAAAGAAGAGTAGGTATGCTCAATTTACGGACTTTTCATATGTGCCTAAATTGTTAAAAAATATTTTAAAACGTCAATAAAAAATGGAAAATTATCTTTTCACTGTGTTCGTTCACGTTTAATATAAAGAACAATTCCAAGTTTATATGTAAAAAAAAAAGAAAGAAAATATTTCTGTCACATATAACGTACGTTTCTGCATTTTAAATAAATTTACGATAAATTCTTAATCTTTTTTGACATAGTTATAGCATTTTGGCGCGAAAAATTAGAGCAACGTAATTTTCTATGGAGAATCATACATGTAATAATTTTTATTCTGAAACAAAAACAAAGCAATACTATTAGCCTGAAGTCGACGCCTTAGTATTTAACTCTTAACAGTACTGGAAAAAGAATCAAAATTAGAATGTTAAAAATTATTTACAATAACATTCTATCAGAAATATTATAGAATCCTTATTAATAAATGGGAGACTTTCTTCTTCAATACATTTCTAATTAAGTATATAACATACTACATACCTCAAAGGTGAAGTATTCTTTAGTTAATCTTGTAGTTCACATATTTAAGAAAATCAAAATTTGAAAATTGCTATTATTCAACAACATAAAAATTCAAATAGTCTGCCCCTATTTCATATTTTGTAAATAAGCAATATTTCTCGTCAGGTACCATCAAATTTTTAATTCTTATTGTTAATTTCCAAAATATGTTGGATATGTTTTCCAGCTATTTTACATTGTAATATATTTACATATATTTACAGTGTAATATATTTACAAGCGTGAATAGAATATTAGGTCTCCTAAAAACCGACGACAATTTTTAATTCAAACATTATTTTCAATATTTTTTAAAAACTATCAAATGGAATCTCATTACTTTTAGCTACATATTTTTAATACAATATTTTCTTTAATTGAATAAATACGCTTTTAATGAATGGGAGTATTTATTTTACATTTTATAAATTCTAAAAAATCCCTAAAAAGTAGACAACTGGAACTTTTTATATAACATTCCTTAGAAAATAAGTTAGCGATTTAGAAAGAAAGAAAAAGGATAAATAATTTTCTTATTTACGAGACTTCAATTTTTAAGACATTCTACGACCAAAAAAATCAGAGTATCGATTGTTTTTACATATATTCCGTCAATGAATTATTTTTCCAAAAATGTAAAAATTCATTTTCTTGCAAACAAACAAAAAAAAATACGAATAAATTTGTCTGGGGGATCAATCCGCTAAACAAAATCTGACAAAAAATAATTAGCCTTTTCAATTTAGAGTAAACATTTATTTACAATAAAAGTTCTTCTTTTATTACTTTAATATACCGAAAGTTTTATTAAAATCGGATAGTTAGTTTATTTTAGTTGATTTTTAGAAAAACTTCATGCGATCCCCCTTATCAGCAGGTGCGCGAAATTGAGCAACCTAGAGATAAGAAAACATTTCACCATAGCTCATCTGATAAAGATGTTATTTTTTAAATCATATTTTGAGAGAAGTAAAGCAGTAAAAACAATTTATTTAAAATTATATACAGTCACCTCTCTTCATATTTGTAAGTTACACGAGGTCACTAGAGTGTATTCACAAACAAAAGGTCAGCATTATTTACGAAACGAAACCTTTATCAGTCGACAGAGACTTATACTAGCATTGTCTTCGGTGACACAGAAATGTTCGCCAGTTTCAACGGAAAAATGTCGGGGGTTCCGAAATTTCCGACCCAAACGTCTAGAATGCCGACCATAGTGACATAGAAGGAAATGAAATCGACCACGACTCGAAAGAGACTCGTCTCACTTTAATGGAGGAATTACTATTACTTGGTTTAACAGATAGAGAAGTAATCAAATACCAATAAATAAAAAAGAGACCCAGTCTCTACTGTATATTTAAAATTAATAACCTTTGTTCTTCTTTAAAGAATTACTTATATCTGTTAAAATATTCTAACAGCTCCCGAAGGCTCTTAAAAAAACAGTTTTGCTTTTGTAAAAGAAAAAATGCCCCACTCCAAAAAGGACCAGGTGGCTTACTAGCGTTTTTTCTTTTTACACACACAAAAACAGAAAAATATTAAAATGGATCTATGTAAAAAAAAAAAAAAGACAATAATGATACAATAAATTTTTATTTATTTTAAGACTTTTGATTCTTTTAAAACATTTTAAAACTGCTTTCAATCTCTTCAAATTTAAATCTGAAAACCTATAAAATAGCATAGAATAGGCTCAGTTCTAATTAGTGATCATCCTTCACACATTAATACTTTAATTAATTATTTGTTCTTTTTCTTTGTAAAAAAATGTAAAGTGTGAAATAAACATATTTCTTTCTTTCTTTTCTTTCGAGACTAGGAATCTTGGAGCCCACTTGGATACGGACAAAGAAACTCAAGTTGCAACGCTATCTACAAATTGAAGTACTGAGTCAATTAATGCCTGCTAGAAGATAAGGTACCGTTCCTTATTCCTTGAAATTTTAGTAGGCCATGAGTCTTGAATTGGGTTCAATTGGATAAAATGTGATATACTAGATAAAACATTATCTGTTATTTACAGGTAATGAAATATGAACTTGGCTACAAGAGTTGTTTTTTGTTTGTTTGTTTTTGTTTTTGCTTTTTTGTTTTTTAGAAAAAGAAGGGTTAATTGATAATTTCGCAAAACCCTTAACGTTAGCTTAATATTTGCTTTCAGCCATAAATATGGGTTCAATTGATAGGATTTGATTTTATTCATCGACTTTTATATAAAAAAACCAAAAGGAAAGAAGTACGAACAATATAGAAATTTAAAAAAGATGGTTTTAAAACTTGCAAAATACAAGGTGTGTCAAAAAGTACAAAAATCTCGATACATTTTTGACACACCTTGTAATATATATATATATATATATATATATATATATATATATATATATATATATATATATATATATATATATATACTAAAAGCTCTATCTAGGCTTCTGCTAGAACTAGTTTATAACACTCGTAGGGTGTGTTTTCAGCTAGTATATATTCCATTCTTTTGAGCATGTACCAGTTTATACTCAGATGGTTAAAATATTTTACAAAATTCAGGAAAATTCTTAAAGTACTTAGTACTTATATTTAGACTTTAATGAGAAAATAAAACTAAACTGAGACAATAAAAGTAGTTATTAATAAATTTAATAAATTGAACGATTCGTGAAATAATATGTAATCTTTATTTACTTTATATTCTAATTAAGACGTATATACGTGTCGCAGCTTGCTTATCTAATAAAGAACACAAGTAATCCAGTTGTACGTAATCTGGTGGAGTAACTACTTCCGCCTTTTTATTATCACAAATGAAAGATGGCTGAAACGGTACTTCCGTTTCTTATCAAAACAATGAGGTCATAACCATAGTGTTACAGCTGAAACGGTTCTTCCGTTTCTTATTAACCAATATACCACAATACGTTTATATACAAGGTGCCATAGGGAAATTGTCGTCTAAATTACTGTTGTGGGGTTTTAAGGGTAAAAATAAGACAAACGACTGGTAACAATGTATACAAATGTATTGAACAAAAGGAGTAGAAATTTACAGCAAAGAAAGTGGAAATTGCTTCCGACCAATACAGTTACGAGCTGACTCGCATTTGCTTCGTGTCAAGCCACAATTGTTCCTGGTACTTATAGTAATCGTCGGCGCATTCCATTTATGTCCATAGGTTATATCACCTATAACAATTACACAAAAAAAGAAAATAACACTGACATCTCACTTTATACTTACCAACATTACATGAAACTATCTTGAAATGCTATTGATTCAATTTATTCAAAGAAATCCCTATTAGCTTCAACCACCGTGATTGAAGAAAACTTCCTGCAAGACTTTCCGACAGTCTCCTTGTTTAAATTGTTAAATGCTGCCGTTACCCCTGCCCTCAGTTCATCTTTCGTATTGCCCGGAATTTTGTTGGTCTCTTGATCAACCCCCACCTCACGCATAATAATCGAAAGGAATTGCAATCTGGGGGTGGGGTTAGGCAGCAGAGGTAAGGGTTGATGTGGTCGCAGTAATATTTTCACAGCCAATACTGGATTCTCCTGATTGTGTGGCATGGTGCAGAGGTCTATTGTCCAGTTGTTCTATGAGTTCACCATCCGACCCTGGCAGAAATCTTTCTCAATTGAGAAAATGCAAAGAATGTTCGGTTAGAGAGGGTGCTAAATTCAACATTTTCATCGCTTTATCCCAACAATTTAGAATTGAATTTAGATTTTTGTCATACGTACAAAAAGATTTTAAAAAATGAAATTATGTTTCAGACAA
This sequence comes from Doryteuthis pealeii, assembly GCA_023376005.1. Classification (NCBI taxonomy): domain Eukaryota; kingdom Metazoa; phylum Mollusca; class Cephalopoda; order Myopsida; family Loliginidae; genus Doryteuthis; species Doryteuthis pealeii. The sequence continues at coordinate 34,072,648 of CM042139.1, read as the reverse complement.
TTCATGAGTTTAGGGTTACAATTTTTAAAATGATATTCTAAATGTAAAAAAAAATTCCTAAAATAAACGACCATTGTAATACGCGAATTCTTAAAGAATTTCTTAATATTTGATAAGAAATTCACTAAATTGTTTTTCTCTTACGCCCTCTCTTACTTCTGTGTGTGTGTGTGTGTGTGTGTGTGTGAGCGCGCGTGAGCGTATGTGTGTGTGTGTATGTGTGATGAAATGGAAATCTAAATCTCTCCTGATTTACAAATTCTCTCATTAACATATATTTGGTTGAAGAAAGGTAATATTTGATAAGAAATTCAATAAATTGTTTTTCTCTTACAGGGCGTAAGACTTCTTACTTCTTACTTCTGTGTGTGTGTGTGTGTGTGTGTGTGTGTGTGTGTGTGTGTGTGTGTGTGTGTGAGCGTATGTGTGTGTGTGTATGTGTGATGAAATGGAAATCTAAATCTCTCCTGATTTACAAATTCTCTCATTAACATTTGATTTGGTTGAAGAAAGGTAACATCAATCGGATGTTGACCCGACAGTAGCTACCAACACAATGAATAAAATATGTCTCTGTGCATATAGGATACAGGCAGCTTCCAGTTGAAATGCTAAATTAACAGACATTTAAAAAAAGTTCTTTTTTCAACTAATCATATACTTTCCCCAAAAAATGTTTTGGAGCCCATCCGATCCTAAACATGGCTATAAAACGGTCAAGAAAAAGCCCCGTAGAGCAGTTGACACCCGGACCGGTACCAGAGAGAATCATCACGTGTCACATTTCGAACAAGATCAAAGACCACTGATAGCCTACCAACCAACACCGCATCACCACGTCGCAAAGAACCAGGTCCCCGGGCCAAGAACAGACTCACGCCCATTCGCCTCCTGACCCCTACCTCGTGAAAGAAGAAAGCCTATATTTTTTTCTAAATCTACCAAGTTTTTACTTAAATAAACGAAATTAAATCCAATCATATCGTCCGTTATATTTTCTCTTGCAACCATTACGCTTGTCTATAACATATATATATATATTTATACACACACACGCACACACGCGTGTATATATATATATATATATATATATATATATATATATATATCTTATTATAATGGAGATTGTGTGTTTTTCTGTCTGTAACCGAAACTATATTCCTACTCAAGTCACAATTCTCTTAGTTATTGACATCACATTCTCCATGATTTTATCTTTATCTAAACCTCAATTATTAATAAAACTATCTTACATTATTAATACTGTTAACTATGTCTACATACTGACAACATGCAATTATATTTATATATACAACAAAATAGTGCTTTACAATGTGAACGGGAAGGCTAATTTGCATATTAATATTAAAAAATCGAATTTAATAAATATGTGCTTAGTATTATTGATTTCTAACTGTTTGGTTTTATTTTAATGAATATAAGCAAAAATCTCTTCAATGAATCTTAAATGAAATCCATTAACAAGATAAAATAACTGTCATTTTATTATTTACTTCCTCTTATAACTAAATACTTAAATTAGAAAAAATAACAATGAATGACGAGAGTGATGGAAAAGTAAGTTTCAGTTGTTCCATTTTTTATTATACTCCCTATGTTTCAAATCTTTTATTATACTCCCTCTGTTTCAAATCTTTTTATCTGTATTCTTATTTAGTTTCATTAGCCTTTCTAAAATTTAATACAATATTTTATTACATTAAAACTTAAATACTTGCACCCGGAGGGTGCATATATTTGCTAGTATATATAATGTATTTCTAATGTCGGGAAGTGTCATATTTTATTGTGTAAATAGATTACTGCAAAATAAATTTTCAAATGTACTGATTTTCAAAGGCGAATGTTTGCTTACATATCTCAAGTATTCTTTAAAATAAGTATAAATGCACTGAGTCTCCCTGTGTTGTATGATTCAATTGAAATAAATAATATGTTAAATTTATATTATAAAGATATTTTTGTTTTTTACGGAATGATATTCATTCAGTAAGCAATGTGTACCTTGCTTTTTAGGAATACACTCCACTATTAAGAACAGTTTGACTTCACAGATACAGAATTATTTTCAAACAATAAACTCCCTATTGTTTAAATTTCTGAATAAAATATGTCACATATTTGTGAGTAGATATATAAATAATTCAATAAATCCTTTACTTCAAGAAAATAAATTGCAAATAATTTTGTTGAAATTAAAGACTTTGGAAATTTGCAGAATCAATTATATTTCAATGATTTCAAAGAAAAATTATTATTTCTTGTTAACTATAATCAAAGATTGATTAAAAGAAAACCGATGGTTTCACAAAGAAATTATTAGGGGAGAAACGCAGCGGATGCTTGGAAAGTACCCCAGCAGAAATTAAATCATTCCTCCAAGATACCTTAAAGGACCCGAATACAGACCAAGAACTCTCATAAAATACATTAATAAGACCGGATGCTCCAACAATGAGCTTCAACTTAAACAAACCAACCTGGGAAGAAATCAAGGCAGTCATAAAAACAATAAGGTCTACCTCTGTTCCTGGTCCAAATGGTGTGCCCTATAATGTTTACAAACGCTGTTCTCGACTTCTTTGCACCATTTGGAAGTTAATAAAAGTAATTTGGAGAAAGAGGTAAAATTGTACAGCAATGGAAATACTCTGAAGGGATTTGGATCCCAAAAGAAGAAGGAGCAAAAAAATCGATCAATTTAGATTAATTTCCTTATTGAACACCGAGGGGAAGATATTTTTAGCATCCTTAATTGGAGATTAATTGAATTTTTAAGGAAAAACAACTATATAGATACATCGGTGCAAAAGGTTGTCTACCAGGTATTCAAGGATGTATGGAGCACGTAGGAGTCATATTGCAGTTGTTGAGAGAAGCCAAGGCAAACAAGGGTGATCTGGCAGTACTATGGGTTGAATCTAAAGATGCGTATGGATCCATTCCCCATAAGCTAGTGGAAGAAGCGCTCAAACGGTACCATGTCCCCAACAAGATAGCCAAAATAATTCTGGATTACTACCAAACCTTCAAATGAGAACGGTCTCGAAGGAGTCAACATCATCTTGGCATAATTTAGAGAGGACATCATAACAGGCTGCACCATCTCAACTACCTTATTTATATTAGCATTTAATTTAATAACAAAAATTGCAGAGGCCCCATCACCAGGTCATGACTGAGACAACCACCGATAAGAGTATATATGGACGATATGACGATAACTACCACGTCTACGATCGGTGCGAGATGGGTATTAAAAGGTCTAGAAAAACTTATTACGATGGTCAGAATGCGCTTCAACACATCAAAGTCTCGGTTACTTGTGTTTAAGAAGGGGAAAACACAAGAAAAAGAACATTTTAGATTGTCGGGGGAATTTATCCCAACAATTAAAAAAAAACAATAAAGAGTTTTGGGCAAACGCATAGATCACTCCCTAAGACAAGCGATAACTTAGAAAAATGGTTAACTAAAGTAGATAAATCCGGTCTACCTGGCCGTTTTAAAGCCTGGATTTACCAGCATACAATCTTCCCGAAAATAATTTGGCCCATGTCAATCTACGAGTTCACAATAGTTCATATAGAAAAATTGGAAAGAAAAATCAACTCAAGATTGCGGAGTTGAGTTTAGCAAAGTGCTTCAGCAGTGTTGCATTATATGGAAATTCTAACGCACTGCAACCCCCCCCCCCTGAAAAGCCTAATTGAGGAATTTAAGGTCACTAAAGTCAGAACAGTACAAAACATCTAAAGATGCAAAAGTGGCCGGGGCGGGCTTTGAAGTCTGTTCAAGCAAAAATGAATGGCAGCTAGAGAGTTACAAACGACAGAAGAACGTCTCAGACTAAGAGCAATACTAGGAACCGTCGCAGAAGGGCAAGCTGGTCTAGGATTTCCACACTATTCCGATGAATAAAGCCACAGCATAAGAAAGACGTTATCTCATACAGGATGAGGTACGTAATGGTGTGGATGAACAAAGACTAGCAAGAATGGTGGGGTTAAAACAGCAAGGACTTGGACCAAAAGGAACTCCATATTTCAACGCAAATTTAAATGGTTGGATATATGGCATGACCATGCGAATATCAACTTCTAAATTAGATCCGTATACAATATCCTCCTTGGCCCTGCGAACCTCAGCATATGGAGCAAAACGGAGTCGGCATTATGCCCGTTATGCAAACGTGTTGGGACACTGAAACATATATTAAGCAGCTGCCCAACAGCACTTGCAGAAGGACGCTATAGATGGCGACACGACCAGATTATAAGAGTGATCACCGATATAGTCTGTACTGCCATCCAGACCAATAAACTAAAACCAGGGAAGACTGCGATAAGGTTCATTAAATCTGGCACGCAGACCAGTAATGCGAAGAAGTCCAGACCAAGCATCCTGTCGTCCACAGCAGACTGGAAGTTAAGAGTTGACCTAAGACCGAGATTGGTTTTTCCTGACCACATTCTAAAAACAACGTTGCGCCCAGATTTGAAATTTTTCTGAAATCGAATAAAAACAATTTTAATGTGAGAGCTGACCGTCCCATGAGAAGAACATGTAATAGAGTCCCACGAAATGAAAAAAATAAAAGTATGACGAGTTACTGGCGCAATGTCGAAGCAACGGTTGGAAGGCATCGTGACTCCCAAATGAAGTGGGATCAAGGGGATTTACGGCAAGATCGATGTGTAAAGGTTTATCAGATATCGGTCTTGTCGGCGTATTTCAAACAAACAATTTCCGGAGATGAGCGGAAACTTAATGGCAAAATTCAATCTTATATTTTGATATGAGTTAAACATGTGTTGGAGGTCTGCCCCATGGTTGTGTATTTTCTGCCTGTATAACAGTTCTATGTTCGAAAATGCGGTTTTCAAGGTAATGTTTGTGTTTGCACAACACAATCTAACTACTCCCATTTTTACCCTGGTTAACTTAGTGCCCTCATAAAGCTATGCTTGATAATTATCAAAAAGGTATTATACAATAATAACCGTGGTGATTCACGTCACTAGCATAAGGCAGACAGGTGTTAAAAACAGAAAACACATGAATTCGACATGGAATTTCAAATAACTTGTATTAATATACACACAAACAAAAAAACACGCATGAAATACTTGCAAACGAAGGTTTTGTCTGCGGGAATGATAATTATATGAATATAATATTACAGTCCACTTAACTGAAGTCCTTGGTGTTGGTGCGTTATCGGAGTACGGAGTACGAACTACGGCCCTCTATTTCTCTCTACTGAATATAGAGGACGACTATTTTTTCTCGTCCGACTTTTGTAGAGGCTGGTGACCAAAGAGGGTGAAAGCCTATCTTCAATTTTGCTGCTAAAGTTTGCGATTCTGTGATTGGTTGATTCAAAGAGAGGCTCGTAGACCAAAGATTACAACCCACCTACCTTAGATATAGTTTTATACAGTTTGTTTTTCTTTGCTGTATTATATATATATTTATACACACACACGCACACACGCGTGTATATATATATATATATAATATATATATATATATATATATCTTATTATAATGGAGATTGTGTGTTTTTCTGTCTGTAACCGAAACTATATTCCTACTCAAGTCACAATTCTCTTAGTTATTGACATCACATTCCCCATGATTTTATCTTTATCTAAACCTCAATTATTAATAAAACTATCTTACATTATTAATACTGTTAACTATGTCTACATACTGACAACATGCAATTATATTTATATATACAACAAAATAGTGCTTTACAATGTGAACGGGAAGGCTAATTTGCATATTAATATTAAAAAATCGAATTTAATAAATATGTGCTTAGTATTATTGATTTCTAACTGTTTGGTTTTATTTTAATGAATAAGCAAAAATCTCTTCAATGAATCTTAAATGAAATCCATTAACAAGATAAAATAACTGTCATTTTATTATTTACTTCCTCTTATAACTAAATACTTAAATTAGAAAAAATAACAATGAATGACGAGAGTGATGGAAAAGTAAGTTTCAGTTGTTCCATTTTTTATTATACTCCCTATGTTTCAAATCTTTATTATACTCCCTCTGTTTCAAATCTTTTTATCTGTATTCTTATTTAGTTTCATTAGCCTTTCTAAAATTTAATACAATATTTTATTACATTAAAACTTAAATACTTGCACCCGGAGGGTGCATATATTTGCTAGTATATATAATGTATTTCTAATGTCGGGAAGTGTCATATTTTATTGTGTAAATAGATTACTGCAAAATAAATTTTCAAATGTACTGATTTTCAAAGGCGAATGTTTGCTTACATATCTCAAGTATTCTTTAAAATAAGTATAAATGCACTGAGTCTCCCTGTGTTGTATGATTCAATTGAAATAAATAATATGTTAAATTTATATTAAAAGATATTTTTGTTTTTTACGGAATGATATTCATTCAGTAAGCAATGTGTACCTTGCTTTTTAGGAATACACTCCACTATTAAGAACAGTTTGACTTCACAGATACAGAATTATTTTCAAACAATAAACTCCCTATTGTTTAAATTTCTGAATAAAATATGTCACATATTTGTGAGTAGATATATAAATAATTCAATAAATCCTTTACTTCAAGAAAATAAATTGCAAATAATTTTGTTGAAATTAAAGACTTTGGAAATTTGCAGAATCAATTATATTTCAATGATTTCAAAGAAAAATTATTATTTCTTGTTAACTATAATCAAAGATTGATTAAAGAAAACCGATGGTTTCACAAAGAAATTATTAGGGGAGAAACGCAGCGGATGCTTGGAAAGTACCCCAGCAGAAATTAAATCATCTCTCCAAGATACCTTAAAGGACCCGAATACAGACCAAGAACTCTCATAAAATACATTAATAAGACCGGATGCTCCAACAATGAGCTTCAACTTAAACAAACCAACCTGGGAAGAAATCAAGGCAGTCATAAAACAAATAAGGTCTACCTCTGTTCCTGGTCCAAATGGTGTGCCCTATAATGTTTACAAACGCTGTTCTCGACTTCTTTGCACCATTTGGAAGTTAATAAAAGTAATTTGGAGAAAGAGGTAAAATTGTACAGCAATGGAAATACTCTGAAGGGATTTGGATCCCAAAAGAAGAAGGAGAAAAAAAATCGATCAATTTAGATTAATTTCCTTATTGAACACCGAGGGGAAGATATTTTTAGCATCCTTAATTGGAGATTAATTGAAATTTTTAAGGAAAACAACTATATAGATACATCGGTGCAAAAAGGTTGTCTACCAGGTATTCAAGGATGTATGGAGCACGTAGGAGTCATATTGCAGTTGTTGAGAGAAGCCAAGGCAAACAAGGGTGATCTGGCAGTACTATGGTTGAATCTAAAGATGCGTATGGATCCATTCCCCATAAGCTAGTGGAAGAACTCAGATGGTTAAAATATTTTACAAAATTCAGGAAAATTCTTAAAGTACTTAGTACTTATATTTAGACTTTAATGAGAAAATAAAACTAAACTGAGACAATAAAAGTAGTTATTGGTGTAAAAATAACAGGAAGAAATCTAAGCAGACAAAAAGAAAGAAGATGATAATCAGATTAACACGTGCATGAAATCAAGGTTAAAAGTATATTTCTAAATCTGTGTAAAGTCGTCGGGGTGGCCCTAAAGACGGTATCAGCCAGACAGCGAGGGAGTCTATCACCTTTGTGGTTCCTAGGCGGACAAGTAAGTATTATAATTTAATAAATTGAACGATTCGTGAAATAATATGTAATCTTTATTTACTTTATATTCTAATTAAGACGTATATACGTGTCGCAGCTTGCTTATCTAATAAAGAACACAAGTAATCCAGTTGTACGTAATCTGGTGGAGTAACTACTTCCGCCCTTTTATTATCACAAATGAAAGATGGCTGAAACGGTACTTCCGTTTCTTATCAAAACAATGAGGTCATAACCATAGTGTTACAGCTGAAACGGTTCTTCCGTTTCTTATTAACCAATATACCACAATACGTTTATATACAAGGTGCCATAGGGAAATTGTCGTCTAAATTACTGTTGTGGGGTTTTAAGGGTAAAAATAAGACAAACGACTGGTAACAATGTATACAAATGTATTGAACAAAAGGAGTAGAAATTTACAGCAAAGAAAGTGGAAATTGCTTCCGACCAATACAGTTACGAGCTGACTCGCATTTGCTTCGTGTCAAGCCACAATTGTTCCTGGTACTTATAGTAATCGTCGGCGCATTCCATTTATGTCCATAGGTTATATCACCTATAACAATTACACAAAAAAAGAAAATAACACTGACATCTCACTTTATACTTACCAACATTACATGAAACTATCTTGAAATGCTATTGATTCAATTTATTCAAAGAAATCCCTATTAGCTTCAACCACCGTGATTGAAGAAAAACTTCCTGCAAAGACTTTCCGACAGTCTCCTTGTTTAAATTGTTAAATGCTGCCGTTTACCCCTGCCTCAGTTCATCTTTCGTATTGCCCGGAATTTTGTTGGTCTCTTGATCAACCCCCACCTCACGCATAATAATCGAAAGGAATTGCAATCTGGGGGTGGGGTTAGGCAGCAGAGGTAAGGGTTGATGTGGTCGCAGTAATATTTTCACAGCCAATACTGGATTCTCCTGATTGTGTGGCATGGTGCAGAGGTCTATTGTCCAGTTGTTCTATGAGTTCACCATCCGACCCTGGCAGAAATCTTTCTCAATTGAGAAAATGCAAAGAATGTTCGGTTAGAGAGGGTGCTAAATTCAACATTTTCATCGCTTTATCCCAACAATTTAGAATTGAATTTAGATTTTTGTCATACGTACAAAAAGATTTTAGAAAAATGAAATTATGTTTCAGACAATTCATGAGTTTAGGGTTACAATTTTTAAAATGATATTCTAAATGTAAAAAAAAATTCCTAAAATAAACGACCATTGTAATACGCGAATTCTTAAAGAATTTCTTAATATTTGATAAGAAATTCACTAAATTGTTTTTCTCTTACGCCCTCTCTTACTTCTGTGTGTGTGTGTGTGTGTGTGTGTGTGAGCGCGCGTGAGCGTATGTGTGTGTGTGTATGTGTGATGAAATGGAAATCTAAATCTCTCCTGATTTACAAATTCTCTCATTAACATATATTTGGTTGAAGAAAGGTAATATTTGATAAGAAATTCAATAAATTGTTTTTCTCTTACAGGGCGTAAGACTTCTTACTTCTTACTTCTGTGTGTGTGTGTGTGTGTGTGTGTGTGTGTGTGTGTGTGTGTGTGTGTGTGAGCGTATGTGTGTGTGTGTATGTGTGATGAAATGGAAATCTAAATCTCTCCTGATTTACAAATTCTCTCATTAACATTTGATTTGGTTGAAGAAAGGTAACATCAATCGGATGTTGACCGACAGTAGCTACCAACACAATGAATAAAATATGTCTCTGTGCATATAGGATACAGGCAGCTTCCAGTTGAAATGCTAAATTAACAGACATTTAAAAAAAAGTTCTTTTTTCAACTAATCATATACTTTCCCAAAAAATGTTTGGAGCCCATCCGATCCTAAACATGGCTATAAACGGTCAAGAAAAGCCCCGTAGAGCAGTTGACACCCGGACCGGTACCAGAGAGAATCATCACGTGTCACATTTCGAACAAGATCAAAGACCACTGATAGCCTACCAACCAACACCGCATCACCACGTCGCAAAGAACCAGGTCCCCGGGCCAAGAACAGACTCACGCCCATTCGCCTCCTGACCCCTACCTCGTGAAAGAAGAAAGCCTATATTTTTTTCTAAATCTACCAAGTTTTTACTTAAATAAACGAAATTAAATCCAATCATATCGTCCGTTATATTTTCTCTTGCAACCATTACGCTTGTCTATAACATATATATATATATTTATACACACACACGCACACACGCGTGTATATATATATATATATATATATATATATATATATATATCTTATTATAATGGAGATTGTGTGTTTTTCTGTCTGTAACCGAAACTATATTCCTACTCAAGTCACAATTCTCTTAGTTATTGACATCACATTCTCCATGATTTTATCTTTATCTAAACCTCAATTATTAATAAAACTATCTTACATTATTAATACTGTTAACTATGTCTACATACTGACAACATGCAATTATATTTATATATACAACAAAATAGTGCTTTACAATGTGAACGGGAAGGCTAATTTGCATATTAATATTAAAAAATCGAATTTAATAAATATGTGCTTAGTATTATTGATTTCTAACTGTTTGGTTTTATTTTAATGAATATAAGCAAAAATCTCTTCAATGAATCTTAAATGAAATCCATTAACAAGATAAATAACTGTCATTTTATTATTTACTTCCTCTTATAACTAAATACTTAAATTAGAAAAAATAACAATGAATGACGAGAGTGATGGAAAAGTAAGTTTCAGTTGTTCCATTTTTTATTATACTCCTATGTTTCAAATCTTTTATTATACTCCCTCTGTTTCAAATCTTTTTATCTGTATTCTTATTTAGTTTCATTAGCCTTTCTAAAATTTAATACAATATTTTATTACATTAAAACTTAAATACTTGCACCCGGAGGGTGCATATATTTGCTAGTATATATAATGTATTTCTAATGTCGGGAAGTGTCATATTTTATTGTGTAAATAGATTACTGCAAAATAAATTTTCAAATGTACTGATTTTCAAAGGCGAATGTTTGCTTACATATCTCAAGTATTCTTTAAAATAAGTATAAATGCACTGAGTCTCCCTGTGTTGTATGATTCAATTGAAATAAATAATATGTTAAATTTATATTATAAAGATATTTTTGTTTTTTACGGAATGATATTCATTCAGTAAGCAATGTGTACCTTGCTTTTTAGGAATACACTCCACTATTAAGAACAGTTTGACTTCACAGATACAGAATTATTTTCAAACAATAAACTCCCTATTGTTTAAATTTCTGAATAAAATATGTCACATATTTGTGAGTAGATATATAAATAATTCAATAAATCCTTTACTTCAAGAAAATAAATTGCAAATAATTTTGTTGAAATTAAAGACTTTGGAAATTTGCAGAATCAATTATATTTCAATGATTTCAAAGAAAAATTATTATTTCTTATTAACTATAATCAAAGATTGATTAAAAGAAAACCGATGGTTTCACAAAGAAATTATTAGGGGAGAAACGCAGCGGATGCTTGGAAAGTACCCCAGCAGAAATTAAATCATTCCTCCAAGATACCTTAAAGGACCCGAATACAGACCAAGAACTCTCATAAAATACATTAATAAGACCGGATGCTCCAACAATGAGCTTCAACTTAAACAAACCAACCTGGGAAGAAATCAAGGCAGTCATAAAAACAATAAGGTCTACCTCTGTTCCTGGTCCAAATGGTGTGCCCTATAATGTTTACAAACGCTGTTCTCGACTTCTTTGCACCATTTGGAAGTTAATAAAAGTAATTTGGAGAAAGAGGTAAAATTGTACAGCAATGGAAATACTCTGAAGGGATTTGGATCCCAAAAGAAGAAGGAGCAAAAAAAATCGATCAATTTAGATTAATTTCCTTATTGAACACCGAGGGGAAGATATTTTTAGCATCCTTAATTGGAGATTAATTGAATTTTTAAGGAAAAACAACTATATAGATACATCGGTGCAAAAAGGTTGTCTACCAGGTATTCAAGGATGTATGGAGCACGTAGGAGTCATATTGCAGTTGTTGAGAGAAGCCAAGGCAAACAAGGGTGATCTGGCAGTACTATGGTTGAATCTAAAGATGCGTATGGATCCATTCCCCATAAGCTAGTGGAAGAAGCGCTCAAACGGTACCATGTCCCCAACAAGATAGCCAAAATAATTCTGGATTACTACCAAACCTTCAAAATGAGAACGGTCTCGAAGGAGTCAACATCATCTTGGCATAATTTAGAGAGGGACATCATAACAGGCTGCACCATCTCAACTACCTTATTTATATTAGCATTTAATTTAATAACAAAAATTGCAGAGGCCCCATCACCAGGTCATGACTGAGACAACCACCGATAAGAGTATATATGGACGATATGACGATAACTACCACGTCTACGATCGGTGCGAGATGGGTATTAAAAGGTCTAGAAAAACTTATTACGATGGTCAGAATGCGCTTCAACACATCAAAGTCTCGGTTACTTGTGTTTAAGAAGGGGAAAACACAAGAAAAAGAACATTTTAGATTGTCGGGGGAATTTATCCCAACAATTAAAAAAAAACAATAAAGAGTTTTGGGCAAACGCATAGATCACTCCCTAAGACAAGCGATAACTTAGAAAAATGGTTAACTAAAGTAGATAAATCCGGTCTACCTGGCCGTTTTAAAGCCTGGATTTACCAGCATACAATCTTCCCGAAAATAATTTGGCCCATGTCAATCTACGAGTTCACAATAGTTCATATAGAAAAATTGGAAAGAAAAATCAACTCAAGATTGCGGAGTTGAGTTTAGCAAAGTGCTTCAGCAGTGTTGCATTATATGGAAATTCTAACGCACTGCAACCCCCCCCCCTGAAAAGCCTAATTGAGGAATTTAAGGTCACTAAAGTCAGAACAGTACAAAACATCTAAAGATGCAAAAGTGGCCGGGGCGGGCTTTGAAGTCTGTTCAAGCAAAAAATGAATGGCAGCTAGAGAGTTACAAACGACAGAAGAACGTCTCAGACTAAGAGCAATACTAGGAACCGTCGCAGAAGGGCAAGCTGGTCTAGGATTTCCACACTATTCCGATGAATAAAGCCACAGCATAAGAAAGACGTTATCTCATACAGGATGAGGTACGTAATGGTGTGGATGAACAAAGACTAGCAAGAATGGTGGGGTTAAAACAGCAAGGGACTTGGACCAAAAGGAACTCCATATTTCAACGCAAATTTAAATGGTTGGATATATGGCATGACCATGCGAATATCAACTTCTAAATTAGATCCGTATACAATATCCTCCTTGGCCCTGCGAACCTCAGCATATGGAGCAAAACGGAGTCGGCATTATGCCCGTTATGCAAACGTGTTGGGACACTGAAACATATATTAAGCAGCTGCCCAACAGCACTTGCAGAAGGACGCTATAGATGGCGACACGACCAGATTATAAGAGTGATCACCGATATAGTCTGTACTGCCATCCAGACCAATAAACTAAAACCAGGGAAGACTGCGATAAGGTTCATTAAATCTGGCACGCAGACCAGTAATGCGAAGAAGTCCAGACCAAGCATCCTGTCGTCCACAGCAGACTGGAAGTTAAGAGTTGACCTAAGACCGAGATTGGTTTTTCCTGACCACATTCTAAAAACAACGTTGCGCCCAGATTTGAAATTTTTCTGAAATCGAATAAAAACAATTTTAATGTGAGAGCTGACCGTCCCATGAGAAGAACATGTAATAGAGTCCCACGAAATGAAAAAAATAAAAGTATGACGAGTTACTGGCGCAATGTCGAAGCAACGGTTGGAAGGCATCGTGACTCCCAAATGAAGTGGGATCAAGGGGATTTACGGCAAGATCGATGTGTAAAGGTTTATCAGATATCGGTCTTGTCGGCGTATTTCAAACAAACAATTTCCGGAGATGAGCGGAAACTTAATGGCAAAATTCAATCTTATATTTTGATATGAGTTAAACATGTGTTGGAGGTCTGCCCATGGTTGTGTATTTTCTGCCTGTATAACAGTTCTATGTTCGAAAATGCGGTTTTCAAGGTAATGTTTGTGTTTGCACAACACAATCTAACTACTCCCATTTTTACCCTGGTTAACTTAGTGCCCTCATAAAGCTATGCTTGATAATTATCAAAAAGGTATTATACAATAATAACCGTGGTGATTCACGTCACTAGCATAAGGCAGACAGGTGTTAAAAACAGAAAACACATGAATTCGACATGGAATTTCAAATAACTTGTATTAATATACACACAAACAAAAAAACACGCATGAAATACTTGCAAACGAAGGTTTTGTCTGCGGGAATGATAATTATATGAATTAATATTACAGTCCACTTAACTGAAGTCCTTGGTGTTGGTGCGTTATCGGAGTACGGAGTACGAACTACGGCCCTCTATTTCTCTCTACTGAATATAGAGGACGACTATTTTTTCTCGTCCGACTTTTGTAGAGGCTGGTGACCAAAGAGGGTGAAAGCCTATCTTCAATTTTGCTGCTAAAGTTTGCGATTCTGTGATTGGTTGATTCAAAGAGAGGCTCGTAGACCAAAGATTACAACCCACCTACCTTAGATATAGTTTTATACAGTTTTGTTTTTCTTTGCTCGTTACTTAATTGGATGATCCAAAGATTTATAACACCATCGATGATCATTTCTTTTTTTATTTATTCTTTTTTCTTATCTATATGCAAATTGACCGAAAACAACTGAAAGAGAATTTTTTCTTTGTTTTTGTTTTGTTTTTTGTTTTATTTTTTTTTGTCTTGTTTTCTCTGGTGTTTTTTGTTTGTTTTTGTTTGTTTTAGTTTGTTTTTTTTTTTAGTTTTTTTTTTTTTTTTAGTTTTTTACAGATGATAACTTTGCCAGCTTTATAATCGTTTTTCTGTTCACTAAAGAAAGTAAAAAGTAAAAGCAAAAAGAAAACTTTCTAACATAAATTAAACATTATGCTTCTTGATTCATACTGATTTTGGTATAAGTAGTAGGGGTAATTGTTTATTGTACGAGTTCACATTAACACACACGTATTGGAAATGTTATTTTTTTCAAAAAACATATATGGTATATTACATGCCCTTTTCTGTCTGTCTTTCAATATCTCTTGTTTCGTATCTTGCTACGAAAACAAACTAAAAAAAGGGCTCCTGTGGGTGGCTCCGGAAGCTGGACATCGGTTACGTGACACCTATATCGGCCTCTTTGGATTAGGGCGACAAGACGCCTCTATCATTCTGATGAGCAGCCAGCAGATTGTCCATTCTTAGTGCTGACTAACAAAGCCCAAAGTAGCTAGAAAATAGACATTGGCCGGTCCCAAGGAGAAACTTTATTGTGAAAAGTGGCTTATTGCTATCGGACGCCAGCCCAAATCCCCTGAAAACGAAGCACGGTGGTTCTAGAGAATTCCTTTGGCGAGAAAGGTCGCTATACTTCGCTCACATCTACTTCTGACGAGAGAAGAACATTGCTGTAAATTGTCCACACTTTCTGTGAAAACTGACAACAGCGCGTAAGAAAGAAGTACCAGCGGGAATGTAGGGTTATCTGCCCTTGTTTCGCTGGACGAGTTATCTTCCCTCGTGTTTCTGTTTTTCCTCACCAGTCGCTATGACTATTTGAGTAGGCAAGCGCCAAGTTTGAATTCTCTTCCTTCTACGGGACTGAACAAACGCATAATGGGTTAGACAGTTTGTCTGCACCCTTCTTGTTTGTCTACACCCTTCTTGTGTGGGAGTGAAAATTCATGCATCGGAACTACATGCAATTAAATTGTAACTTTTTGCCTTCCTTTCGGAGATATTTGTAAATAAATTCTTTTTTCACATTGAAGCAAGACTGTTTGTAGATTCATTTTTCCCTACCCATTTTCATTTGACGGCGTTAGTTAAGTGTTAATGGTCGGAATTTTTCTGAAAACAGAAAATTCTCCGACACACGCATACACACTGAGAGGAGGAGGAGGAGGAAGAGGAGGAGGAGGAGAGAGAGATTGAGAGATTGAGAGATTGGGAGATAGAGAGAGACAGTCCGCGTTGTGTATGTATGTATGCAGTATAAATCTCAGACTATCGGCTTTAAACTGTCTTAAACTTGCCTAAACAAATTATGTTAATAATAAACGTATTCTAACTCCGCAAAGGGAAAAAAGTATTTTGAAATAGAAAAAATTCGCCTTTTCAGTTACTTTAAGGTAAATACCATTTATTACACTTGACTCAACAACCTGTAATAATCATTTTTCTCAAGACTTTCATTTCTACATCTATTCTATATTGGTAGCTTTTTGGGGGGAGTAGTGGTGGGAATTTTGACCTACTTAGAAATTTACAGTATATTTCTCTTCTAAAAACAACTGGACTGATTTTAAGTCTCCCTCCCCTCCAGTGACATTTTCTTTCTTTCTCTTAAGGGTGGTGCCTTTCTGATTATTTAGAGCGTCTGTGAACCAACAAAACACTCATCCCTCTCCATCACACGAGCGTGGTGGTCTTAACACAATTTCCAAAAGTGTCTATCACACTTATTGGGCTTTTTATTCCTTGTTGTAGCACCAAGGTTTTCTTAACTAAATTTTTTCTTGATGTTTAGATTTTATAATCACATTTAAATGTTTTTTAAATAAAAAATAAAAACTTTTTTTTTAGCATTCGGAAGACTCTCCTCTATGCTGGCAATATGTCAGATTTGGAAAAAAAATGATTTTATATAGTTTTAAACAATATCAAAACCATTTCTGACTTTCCCACATGACATGAGTTATCTTTCCCTTGTTTTTTTTTTTTTATGTTTTTGTTTTTGTTTTATTTGTTTTAGTTTTGGCCTTTTAATCATTATTATTATCATTTTCAAAGGGGAGGAGGATTAAAATCCCTCATAGTAAGAGTAGGAGAAAAATATTAGAACCCAAATTTTAATGATACCATTTCAAAATTTACATTTAAAAATATAAACAAGGGAAACTTGGGTACATGCCTGTTGGAAAGTCAGATATAGTTTAATATTGTAAACGTCTAAAACCCTAGAAAACCAATATTCTTTTCAAATCTGATAAATTTCCTAAGTAGAGGAAGGTCTTCTGAATGCTAAGCAACAACAGTTAGTCGCGAAAAATGTTTCTCTACTTATTTATTCATTCATTTCTTTATAGGCGGGAGCCATTTGGTTCAGATGTTTTGATTTTATATTTTGGTCATTGTAATTATTCCTTTATTAGAACATTTTACTTCCAGAAGGACATCAACGATTATCACCACTTTTTGGCAAGTTTCTTCTATTGGATAACCCTCTCTTCTTATCTCTGTTATCTTTTATCTACTATTTTGGTCATTGTAATTATTCCTTTATTAGAACATTTTACTTCCAGAAGGACATCAACGATTATCACCACTTTTTGGCAAGTTTCTTCTATTGGATAACCCTCTCTTCTTATCTCTGTTATCTTTTATCTACTATTTTGGTCATTGTAATTATTCCTTTATTAGAACATTTACTTCCAGAAGGACATCAACGATTATCACCACTTTTTGGCAAGTTTCTTCTATTGGATAACCCTCTCTTCTTATCTCTGTTATCTTTTATCTACTATTTTGGTCATTGTAATTATTCCTTTATTAGAACATTTACTTCCAGAAGGACATCAACAAGATTGGATTCTCTTCTTATCATCACATCAACGATTATCACCACTTTTTGGCAAGTTTCTTCTATTGGATAACCCTCTCTTCTTATCTCTGTTATCTTTTATCTACTATGCTGACTGGAATGGGTTGAATTGAGTCCTTCATCTGAGAATTTGGGGTTGATTTAGTTTTTGAGGTTGCTGAATCCCTGTGTGCACTTATTGTTCTTAATATTCAATAGTTAACTCATGAATTCAAATATTTCTACACTTTCTTACACAATGGATAGGCTACTATGTAACACCTCGTTCTCTTTTTAGAGACATCATTTTTCAGTGTTTCTAATGTTATTTACTTGTAGGGAATAGTGACAAAAAAGAATATGAGAGAATAAAATAAAATATCGAATATATATATATTCTGCTGATGAGGCCTAATAGGCCGAAATGTACATACAGAGATTGATTTTTCTCGATTTGTTTAGCCATACATTTAAATAGGCATTCCCGCCTAATTCATTATTAATTAATTAATTTTCAAAATTAGGTACGACTCCAATTAAGCACACATATATATATATATATATATATATATATATATGTGTGTGTGTGTGTGTGTGTGTGTGTGTGTGTGTGTGTGTGTGTGTGTGTGTCAAGGTATGTGGATTTAAATTGGTAATTGTATCATGTTATTAATGTCTTTTAATTTAGAAATTCCTTTTGTTCTAATTTATATTTAGAAAATGTAGCACTAAAAACAAAAAAATATAAATCTTATCCCCCCCTTTTGCTCTAATTAATATCTAGGGGAGTTATGTTGATTTTAAAGCTTATTTCTTTCGTATAAAATGTGAATGAAAAGAGGAAAAATACATAGACTGAAGGATAATTGCTTCATATTAACATGAGAAAGTACTTGTCAAAACTTTGATAACTTAACGTTGCTCCCTCCACACCTCTGCTGTGTCTCACATCCACCATGCTGTTACCCTTGGTTTCATGTATAACATGCCATAAAAGCATGTTATACATGAAACCATGGGTAACGGGGTGGTGGATGTGAGACACGGCAGATGAACCCGAAATGGGACAATAGCGTTGCTCATAGGATGCTGGACGGAGGAACCTTAAACGGGTCAACGGCCAGGATCAAACAGTTCAGTTAGGAAACTACTGTTCCTCATCTCTAAGACTTGTACCTATTGATAAGTCAACAAAACAGCCACCGATAGATATCGATGACACCGAAACAACCCAAATCCCTATTTTTTTAGGGGAGATTTTTAAAAAAGAAAGTTCTAATAAATCTTGGGATTTTTGCTTCAAAATAGCCGAAACTGATCACGTGACGTTTTTGGAGGTCCCATGTACACATGATGGGAAAAGTTACAACAAAAGGTTTCTAAAAATTATTTCATCGTAAAAAAAAAATCTTTGTATCATTTGAAATAAATAAGATTAAAGAAAACTCCCTTATTTTTATTTTTCAATATCATAGAATTTCTGAAATCATGTTTTAAATTAATGTTTACGTTAAATTTTGACCGCTCAAAAAAGGAGACGTAATAATTATCATTAAAATACGGCAAACTGAATTTTCATACAACAATATGATTTTTTTTAACTACCTAAAATCAGGAAATTGTCCAATTTTAATGAAATTTTCACAACATTTATAAATAAATTATTTTTTTAAATAGGTTTTCTGTGAGAATCCTTCCCCCGACCTTTTTTTTTTTTTAAATAGAAAATAGCTCTTTATTTTAACAAATAAACCTGTATTACTAAGAAGATATATGTCTTAACAATATAAATGTGTTGAGTTATATAACGGTCCCATGTATGGATGTTTCTAAAAAAAATCGACCTAAAGTCGAAAATTAAAATGGAAAAAATATATAAGATAAGTCAGTTTAAACAGTTTAGCTATTTATTTTATTAGAATGTACTCCTAGATTGAGAAATGCTTTTAAAAAAATAGTTAGAATATTGAAAATAAATTTTTGAAAGATTTTTATTATTTTTAGTTTGTTTTTTTTTTTACGATTTCATCACTACTTTTTAAAAATCTATTTTTTAATTATATAAACCCAAAAGTCGATATATATTATTTTATCAATAAAAAATATTAGTTTTCACAATTCATAAAATGTTATTTTAGAAAGCAAATCAGAGCCTATTTTTTTAAATATAATTTTGAATATTTTTAATACACAAAAAATACGGTTAATCAAAACGTATGGTGTTCCACAAAAGAAATAATTCTGTCACTTATTTAAAGATTTTTAAAAAGGATTTTTTTTTATTCTTACATTTTTTACAATTAAATTTATATTGATATTTTTTAAGTTTCTTAAAAATTAAAAAATTATATACTTGAAGTATATAATTTAGATAATTGACTTAATGTAATTGTTTTCAAATTCTAAATCAAAATTCAATTAAAATTTACGGATGTTAATTGTTGTTAAAAATATAATACCATTTCAATATTTAAAAAAAGTTTTTTTAATTGATATTTATTATTTTTACAATAAAAAAAGGTTAATTTTTTGTGTTTTTTAGTCATCCGTAATTTCAAAACGACGCACACTAAAACGGATGCCTTGTTTACATTCAGCGTCAGCGAAAAATAAGCATGTAGAATTGACGCGTTTTCTTTCTATTTAAGCGTAATTGTGGGGAAAAAAATATTGAGGGGGGGGGCTCTACTCACGTGGATGGCGTCGGCTGGAGTGGCGGTGTCCATTACGAAGTACCGAAGGCGAGACCGGCGCATGACGGAAATTTTATACCTTGCTACCGGATATGAGCGGGTATTCCTTTGTATAAATAAACGTCAACCAGAGAGATCGCCAACTTCGTTTTTCAAGCCGTACTGTGCGTTTGTTACCTGACCAGTCGACTTGATATCGAATCTTTGTTACTTGGATAGTTAATTGACCCTTAACTACTTGGATAGTTAATCGACCCTTGATAGAGCCAAGGGGTCGCGAAACGGGCATTGTTTCGCAAGAACCGGATAACTGACCACGGATTCCATGCCCTTGTCTCTTTTTCTTTTCCTTACCCTTTCATGATCGAAACATTTTCGACATAATCATTATTTTTTTAAATTCATGTAATTGAAAATTAAATGAAACAATTTTGTTTATAAATAGTTCCTATTTAGATTAATTGATTTTTGGGAGATTTTTAAAATAATGGCGTATTTAGAAATATTTTTTTCAATATATGACTTATTTTTTAAGATTGAAAAAATAATTGTATAAAACAGTTTTAAAACTGGTTTGAATGGAAAAATATACATTTTTTCTTTTGATTGTGATTAATTTTATGCTTTTATCTAGCGATTGAAGTTATGTTTTACTCACAAAAGAATGTATTTAAACATATTTAAATTGTTTTAAATTTTAACGTCAAAACTACGCGCACTTGTTTTGGACGTACCAAGTATAACTTTAATATTTAATGTATGAATTTGATATAGATTAAATTCCAATATATATCACTCAAATTTAATTCATAAGCATAATTATCATTAGCATAATAAATTCATTAAATATAGTGTTATGCATGTATTTGTTTTTACTAATATTATTTGATTATTAATTCAAATTCATACGAGAAATCTGTCAGTGTTGCTAATGTTTATTACTAGCTATGTGCAAAACACGCTCTTTTAATACGCACGGAGATTGTTAAAAAATATTTTAAAACGTCAATAAAAAATTGAAAATTAACTTTTTAATGTTTTATTTTACGTTTAATATAAAGAACAATTCCAAGTTTATGAGTTATAAAAAAGAAAAAACAAATTTCTCTTACATAAAACCTAAATTTTTGCATTTAAAGGTAAATTTACGTAAAATAGCGCCATTTCTTAATCTTTGTTGACAAAATTATCCCATATTGACGTGTGCACTATTTTTTGTATGGAGGATTTATACGTATATGTTTTCAAACAAATAAAATAATAAATTTCTTCAAACACTGTTTGTTTGAGTTCTAGAAAGTATAATTATACTAGCATCACGGATTTGAACCTATTATCGCTGAAGCAAAAAATAACAACAATACCCAAAAACCAAATTTTTTTATATCGCTTAGCGCCCACCATTAATAAAAAATGACGACAATTTATAATTCAAACATTATTTTCAATTTTTAAAAGAATAAAAACCGAAATTTGTTATGTCATTAT
The DNA here is from genome assembly GCA_023376005.1 of Doryteuthis pealeii. NCBI lineage: Eukaryota > Metazoa > Mollusca > Cephalopoda > Myopsida > Loliginidae > Doryteuthis > Doryteuthis pealeii. The sequence goes on along the minus strand of CM042139.1, from coordinate 34,051,060 downwards.
ATATATTTTTATACAATATTTTCTTTGATCAATAAATACGATTTTGATATCAGCTAAAGAAAAGTATTTATTTTACATTTTATAAATTTTTTAAAATCTCTGAAAAAAAAATAACAAGTAGACAATAGGAACTTTTAATATAAATTCTTTAGAAAATAAGCTAACAATTTAGAAAAAAAAAGGAAAAAAAATACATATTTTTTCTTATTTACGAGATTTAAGTTTCAATGTTAAATATGCCTTATTACCAAAACCGAATTAGTAGCGATTTAGTTTTTTTACATTGTTCTGTCATTAAATTATCTTTCCAAAAATGTAAAAATCATTTATATCCCCCCCCAAAAAAAGATCTTTGTACGGGCGATCAATGCGCGAAACAAAAACTAACGAAAAAAATTATTAGCCTTTTCAATTTAGTAAGCATTTATTTACAATAAAAATTCGTCTTTTATTACTTCATATACCGAAAGTTTTATTAAAATCGGATAATTCACAAAAATTCCTGGTGCATCCAAGATCCAGACACTGGCATCTCATCGACTACATTATCACGCACCAGCGTGAATTACCGGATTTTCTGGACACAGGAGCGATGAGAGTCGCCAACTACAGTACTGATCATGTTATGATAAAATCGACTACCAGGCTACTGCTACATAATTAAGGGGCTTTGATGATTAAGGGTTGCAAAATAATCAGTTTTAGTAAAAGTAAATTATGAGTAAAAAAGAAAGAAAAAAATATTTTGGAAAAATATTTTAAAAGGAAGAATCTGGCTGGTATGCATTTGGAATTGCCGTTTGAATTCCAAACTAGAGAAAATACCAATGTTAAATATTTTCGGTGGAATTAGAAATATTTTGAAAGGATTGTTTGGCTAAAATTCCAATGTACTTATATTATACAATATGACAATATACAATGGAATTAAAATACACAGAAATAGGCTGAGGAATGATGTAAGAAAATAATCAGCTGATTAACAGTAATTATAAAATAGGGGTCGAGAAAAGCCAGGAAGAGACTGGACAAGCAAGCATGACGCAGATCTTTTAGCTGAGAAGCAGCCGACTTTTATTTATTTCTTTTTCTCTCTTCCGTCGTCAAATGTATTGCATCAGCCAATGGAAGGAAAACATATTTCCCAACAAAAGAAGAAGCATTGTCAAGAGCAGAGAATATAGAAAGCATAAAAAAAATCTTGCATGACGCGATTAAGTTGATGAAAAAGTTTATCCTTTTTATAGAAATGGGATTTGAGCTCTACCATTAATTGACATGTATTTTGCATCTTCTCATTTAATCAAGTAAAAAGTAAATCTTGCCCTGCCCCAGCGGTAAACATAGAATGTGAGCAAATCATTCTGAATTAAAGTTAATAGTGTCACTACCAGGCACCATACACTCTGTGGACTGACACATACGACCACTTTGACACGTTTTGTCAAGAGAAGCAAACAAGTACCGTGCATTTAATTCGTTCTTTGTCCACCCTTCATAAAAAAAAACATTTAAATCTCTGAAAATTTAAGGTTTTATTATAAATTTTATTTTAAAGGATCTTAAAATTTATGTAAAGAGTTTATAGATTTAACAAGTACAGAAATCTAAAAACAAAATATTCTAAAATACATATAAATAAAATCCTGAAACTTTGAGATTTCAAATAAAGGTTGATAAATAAATATTGTTATAAGGAAATAAAAGAACAATGCTCTTCTCTTTGCAAGTTCATATTAAACTTTATCAAAATTGAAAGATATTTCAAATTTCATAAGATATACTTAAATAATTTATTAAGATATATCCGATGATTAAATAGTTAAATTTGGAAATAGTAATAGAGATGTGTAATGGTTCCTAAGTTGCGTAGTTTCACAAAAAAAGGTTTAAGAAACAAAGCAACATTCGTATTCTAAAAATTGATCAAACTAGACTCGCAATTCAAAAGCCTTTAGAGTTACAGACATTTCAGGGATAGGAAGTAACAAGATAGAATTAGAGAAGGAGGAAAAAGAGAGAATAGAAAAGGGGTAGGTAAAAGATCCCGCTGGCAAGACAGGGACAAGACAGTAGTAGCAGACCAACACCGGGAACACACGCGGAAAACTAGTAGTCAAAAGAATCTTATGACGGTAACAAAAGAGTATTCTCTAAGAACTTTGGGACTTATAGACAAGTAAGCTTTTCAAATAGTATCAAAACTTTACATTAAAAAATTAATAACCCCAAAACACATCTTTTGTAACCTGTTGTTTCTTTGTTACTTTTTCAGATTGTTTATTTTATTGATGCTTCATTTCACTTTTAACGTTTTTACAACGGCACTTGAAAAACTCCTTTGCTACTTTTCTTTATGAACTTAGTAAGGATACCCACCAATAACTTTCACGCGACCCCGCAACAGATGCTTACCTCCACTTACTCTCAGTGGTTGTTCCAGTATAAGTAAAGCCAGGTCTCGATTACTAATTTTCTAGAAAGGCGCGCAATTTCCTAACTTAGACACCTCACAATTTTCCAAAAAAGCTCAAAGTTTTGGTTTGTACATAGTACCATTTGTCTGTATGGCCATATTTCTTAGTCGTTTGTAACAATTCCCAGTGGATCACCTTCCTCACTCAGTCGTGTCTGGCCAGTTTACTGTTTCATTTATCTCTCTCTCTCTCTCTCTCTCTCTCTCTCTCTCTCTCTCTCTCTCTCTCTCTCTCTCTCTCTCTCTCTCTCTCTCTCTCTCTCTTACACTTCCTATTCCTTAGGTATTAACTTTACACAATTAGTGTTTATGGCCTTATTCTTGGCTACTATTAATAATAATTCCGTTTCTTCCTTTAGGTCTCCTGTGCAATGTCCTTAATTTATCTTCTAAACTGACAACGTAGTTGGTTGTTGTTTTTTTTTTTCATTTTTGTTTTGTCTATTTGATAATTCTTGTTTTCCTTTCTGTCCTTATGCCATCTTTTGTTTGTTATTGGCTGCTGTAAATTGATCTTTTTTTAAATATCAAAATGGCGCAACTAGAGAAAGCTAGGTATTGGTATGATAAGTACTGACACCAAAAAGTAGGTTTCTAACTTGCACCAATTTTTGAGCATTTAGTTTTAAAGATCGTCTAATAGGAATCCCCTCCAAAATCTTTGTTTTTAATACATTTACATAAGAAATTGCTTAAAAATTTCATAATTTCAATTCATCTTATTTAAATAAAATGAATGAAATATATCAAAAGTAACATTTAAAGTGAAACTATAACCCCCCACCCTACCCTAACATCTCAGATAAGCTGCATTTTACCTCGTTAATTGAGATACATAAGTAATAACATTGCAAGATATTGTTGTAGCGTTATTCTTTCTGTTATTGGAACAAAAGCAAACAAATATGAACACTGCTAGAAACAAATGTAGGAATGATGATTTTAATAAAAGCTACCATTGTAATTTGAATATTCCTTTAAATATCTACTGGTTACTAATTGTGAGTCTTTTAAGTTTCTATTTTATATAATAATTGAAAGGTACAAAATTATAAAAGACATGACAAAAATACATGAATGTTGTGAGAATAATAGCAACTTTTATCATGCCATCATTATGTAGATTCTAATGAGATGAACTTTTTCCTACGCATGTAGCAGTAGGCCTATAACCACGACCAAGATTGGACCTTATCCACGGCATGTAAGTGTAGGTCTTTACGCATGACCAAGATTGGACCTTATCCACGGCATGTAAGAGTAGACCTTTACCCACTACCAATATTTGACCTTATCCACGACATGTAAGAGTAGGCCTTTACCACGACCAAGGACCTTATCTACGGCATGTAAGAGTAGGCCTTTACCCACGACCGAGATTGACCTTATCCCAGGAAGTAGACCTTACCCACGACAAGATTGGACCTTATCCCGACATGTAAGAGTAGGCCTTGGACCTTATCCACGGCATGTAAGAGTAGGCCTTTACCCACGACCAAGATTGGCCCTTATCTACGGCATGTAAGTGTAGGCCTTTACCCACGACCGAGATTGGACCTTATCCCCGCATGTAGAGTAGGCCTTTACCCATGACCAAGATTGGCCCTTATCCCGGCATGTAAGAGTAGACCTTTACCCACGACCAAGACTGGCCCTTATCCCCGGCATGTAAGAGTAGACCTTTACCCACGACCAAGATTGGACCTTATCCACAACATGTAGAGTAGGCCTTTACCACATTGGCGTAAGAGTAGGCCCAGATTGGACCTTATCCACGACATGTAAGAGTAGGCCTTTACCGACGATTGGCCTTATCTACGGCATGTAAGTGTAGCCTTTACCCTTGGCCCTTATCCACTATAAGAGTAGGCCTTTACCCATGACCAAGATTGGCCCTTATCCCCGGCATGTAAGAGTAGACCTTTACCCACGACCAAGACTGGCCCTTATCCCCGGCATGTAAGAGTAGACCTTTACCCACGACCAAGCTTGGACCTTATCCACAACATGTAAGAGTAGGCCTTTACCCACGACCAAGATTGGCCCTTATCCACGACATGTAAGAGTAGGCCTTTACCCACGACCAAGATTTGACCATATCTACGGCATTTAAGAGTAGGCCTTTACCCACGACCGAGATTGGCTCTTATCCCCGGCATGTAAGAATAGGCCTTTACCCACGACCAAGATTGGCCCTTATCTACGGCATTTAAGAGTAGGCCTTTACCCACGACCGAGATTGGCTCTATCTACGGCATGTAAGTGTAGGCCTTTATCCACGACCGAATTGGCTCTTATCTACGGCATGTAAGAGTAGACCTTTACCCACGACCAATTGGCGTTTATCTACGGCATGTAAGAGTAGACCTTTACCACGACCGAGATTGGACCTTATCCACCACATGTAAGAGTAGGCCTTTACCCACGACCAATATTGGACCTTATCTACGGCATGTAAGAGTAGGCCTTTACCCACTACCAAGATTGGCCCTTATCCACGGCATGTAAGAGTAGACCTTTACCCACGACCAAAACTGGACCTTATCCACGACATGTAAGAGTAGGCCCCTACCCACGACCAAGATTGGACCTTATCCACGGCATGTAAGAGTAGGCCTTTACCCACGACAAAGATTGGACCTTATCTACGGCATGTAAGTGTAGACCTTTACCCACGGCATGTTAAAGTAGGCGTTTACCCACGACCAAGATTTAATTCAATTCTTGTTGTGTGTAATTATACGTACAATTTTTTTTTTAATTTTATAGCAGATACATATCTGAAGCTGCATTTTACAGGTACTGATAAAATAACACATTGTTATATTTTCAGTATGTATTTTTTTTTTTTTTTACTTATTTAGTTGTGTATTACTAAATTAAACACTAAGGTAAAGTTTGTTTTAACTTTAAAGCAAAAAATTAAAGTTTCGTCATTGACAAAATCTGACAAAAAGTGTTTAAATAAATTTTAAAAAATACATGCGAAAATGAATTTCCTGAACTTCGTCTCTTTGAACTTAAAAATACAAGAAATATGTTTTCAACAATTCGCATGTTTTGACACTTAAATCCAGACACTGTGTTAGCATCTGAATCGAACGTATTATGTCGTCGTTATGTTGTGAAACGGATGGCTTGAATATAATCTGAGGACGAAACAGTTTCAGCCTTTCATCAGTTTAGCATGAAAGAAAATACAAACAACACTCATGAGGAATTATCTGGGACATCAAACAGAGGGAGAACAAGTGATGAAAAAAGAAAGAAAGAAAGGTTGGAAAAAAGGAAAGCAAAATCTATCTATATACATACAGTTGTGTTTATCTGTATGTCCGGAGGAAAATTCGAAAATAAAACAATTCATGACAAAGTGTATATATATATATATATATATTATATATATATATATATATATATATATATATATTAAATATCACCAGGGCTTGGTTTTTGAGCAAAAATAATGAAGATTTGATTTATATTATCGAATACATTTAAAAATTAAATTACATTATAAAATAACGTTAAGATTCTGCTCGCCCTTTTTCGGCGTTTCTTGCTAAAAAGTAAACAAATGAATAATGGAAGCTCAATCAATTTTTTCTTTTCATTTTCGTTTTTTTTTTTCATATTAAACCTACATTTTTACTGATTCAAAGTTATTGTAAATATTTCATTGTACAGGATAAACAATCGTTTATTTAATCTATTTTTATTATATAATTTTTATGTACAGTTTAAGAATTAATCACTTAGTTACACTTTTGACATTACGGTTATTTGATATTTAACTTTTAAACAAATACAAAATTATTTCTAATAAGATGTGTAATTTTTAGATTGTTTTGTTTTTTGCATTTAATATTTATGTTAATTTATTTTAAAACTAGCATGTTAACCATTACACAGCGTTTTTTCTTTCTTCCTTTTTTTCTTCTCTGTCCAGGCGACGCCGAGTAGCTGCTTCTAGTACAAAATAAAATAAAATTTATACCTTTCAAAAACAGCTTTCAGTGCACTATACTGGATTAAATATTCTAGAGAGATTGACAGTTGATGATCCTCTTCAGTAAAAATGCAGCCATTTTAAATGGTCATTTTGGAGAGGTTTTACTCAATATTGCTGGTAGCATTATTCATGTTATTATTCATAGAGAGATGGGTGTAAATTTTTAAAATTAAAAAAGTCTGTAAATATATTCTACATTAAAGTTGAAAGATTTGATGCAAATCTTAAAAGCTTATTTCTTCGTGTCGATTTTTCAAATTTATAAATTTGACACTGTTCAATTGATAAAAGTAAAAGAAATAAAACTGATGAAATTTCCTCTCCTCACTTGATCCCCTTTTTTCCCTCTCTTCTCACTTATGAGGTCCTTTTTTATTCCTTCACAAAATACCTACTTGGGAGGTCTGCAGAGGGGAAAACGACGAAATACGATGATTTCTTCTTTCTTTTTTTCTTTTTTTCTTTTTTTCTCTCGATTTATATTATCGAATACATTTACAAATGATTCTTTGTTTTTGTTTAACAGTTTTATAATGTTGATTATGTTTGGCGCTGGTTGATAAGACTGGTTCATGCTAAACAAAAAATAACTTCCAGATTGTCTCTAACTTATTGTCAATATCTGTTGCGGACGGGCTATAGTACTGACTGTAATATCGACACATGGGTGTTTTTTATCGGTCGTAGCCAACATGCATCCTCGATAATGGCTCCCTTAGCATCGAGCGTCACTCCTACAGCCAGCGAACTCGCGTCCATCCACACATCTAGCGCCTTTGCATTCACACATCATTCTCCCTGTTCAGGATCCATTTGCCGTGCTCGGGTGAGGGTGTCCGTTATCATACGTTCCAGAGGAGCATCACAAATCTTGCCCCAGTTTTGCGTTACGGCAGTGCCTCGACGTTTGATGAAACCTGTCGCTACTCGCAGCTATTCACACACGGGAAAGTGACCCACCAGTTGGCCACACAAGGAGAAAATACCTCTCCATGTCATGGTCATAGGGCCGTCTACCATTCTACTTCCTCGTCGCCATCGCAGTCGAGCCTGCTCACTCCATACTTCTAGCCCCAGGAATCTGGCTTCGTCCCGCAACTTCCCTGGTTCCTTGCTAGTCAGTTCGTACAACTCGAGATATTTCCTCATGGATTCTGCTGTCGCCACATCCTCATTGATAAATATATCATCAATATATGACGACGTTGCTCTGTTTATAGTTTCACTGTGCTAACACAGCATTGAGCACAGCTCGCATTATCAGGGGTGCTACATTCAGGCCGAACCCCAGCCTGGTTAGACAATATCGCTTCCCTCTGAACATAACTGCTTGGTATGGCCACATAGATTTTTCTACACGAACCTGCAGGTATGCTTTCCTGAGGTCCAGAATGGACACGTTTGCACCCTGCTGTCTCCATTCTCACAGTTTCTCTGCGCAAACATCCGTAGCGCCCGTGAATGTGTCACTGTAAGTATTCAGTTCCCGATAGTCCATCACAGGACGCACCTTGTGTTTGTTGGTCTGCAGTACGGCCATCAGCGGTATCAGTCCTGTTGTATATGCAAAAGTCGAAATCTCCCGATTCACTAATACAAGCTACATACACTCGCCAACGGGACGGATAAAGTCGGAAGTGCCCTCCATCGTTACCTAAAACGGAATGACCATTTTAACATATATCTGCGCATGGGCTCCAATCGGAGTTCCGCTTTGATAGTCAATTCCCAAAATTAAATAAAAAAAAAAATTGGTAAATAAAATTCGAATATCATCCAATGAAAGCGATTCCCGGGTGAAGTGAAAACAACTCCAATTGATCCAACTTGGGACCGCCAATCTCTATAAAACGAACAGCTTTGAAAGGCACCGACAGTCAGGGCTTCAGGCACCATCACGAACGCAGGCCGACGAGCGCTAGCAAAAGGGAAGGACACATCAAAAAGGCGGCGGATAACACCCTCAACTTACCCAAACCTGACCTCACCAGGCAGTCAAATCAACAAGCGAACATTTCTACATCATTCGTTGATACAAAAAACGCTACTACCAATACACAATATTCTGCCTAGAACAAGACACGAAAGAAGCGAACAATTCTATATCATTCGATTAATTAAAATATACTAGCTATCATAACACGATACGACCAGCGATCGACATCAGAATAACCGAAACACAAGATTCTGTCTACAACAGCTAACGACTCTAAAACACAAGACTCGACTCACCTACCAACACCCATCACTACTCACTGACTTTTATTCAAGACACAGCGCCTACCACTACACACACAATATTCTGCCTACATCACCACCCCAATACCACAATCAAGCTGGACATTTTACGGACTCAATATCCACCCATAACTATAACCAAATTTATCCTGTAATCCTCATTTCTATCCTTTCACCGTTCTCATGTTGTTTTTCTTAATACAATTTTAAAACTTAAAATCTGCGTTTTGTTCATTTCCTCATCACCATACGCTTGCTACTAATCCTGTTTATAACAGTCCCTTGGGTGGGCCAAACTCCTTGTCACTGTACGGCAACAACCAACCATTGTCCATCCATGTTTGCAACTCACGCTGGTACTCCTCTCTCGGATACTGGATATTCAGAGATCCTATTCCGAAGTTTTCCTGGTGCATGACCAGCCGACTACTTCTAGGCTGTGACCCAAACTCCCTGCCGTTCGTCGAATTTCGCATTAAAGTCAGCTTCGCTGAAGAGAATCGCTGCTCAATTAACTTAGCTTCCGGTAAGTCACTGTCACTTCTATTACAATTTTTCCTAACGGACTTTATCAGACAGTTTCTTCAAACTCCACGCTTCCATGCTGTGTGATGCGAACGTCACAGAGCGCATTAATGGCGTCGATGCCAAGTAACAGGTCAAACTCCAGGGGACTCCCTCGCATAATCAACACATCGATCGTGGCAATGTTACCAGTTTCCGTGCAAATTCTGACGGTGCCGCTTCCACAGCAAGTCTGCGTAGCTCCGGTTGCTTCAACCAAGACTGACATAAACTTACACTCAAGATGGATCGGTTTACTAAAAAAATGAAGCTGCTACGATAATCTCGTAAATTCACACCAACACACAAAACCGTCAGTACACACAACAAGTAAAGTCTTCAACAGGGTGTCAAGTCCTTCGACGTCACGCATGCGAAACCTGTAGGGGAACTGTTACTCCACGTCCATTCGCCTGTTTTTAAAATGTCTCGCTGCTATCTTATGCAAATAAGTCTGTAGTATAAAAATGGCAGTTTTGCGAACGGCTCTCAGAGAGTAGATCGACACGCGAGACAGCGAATGTATTTAGCTTCCGGTAAGTCACTGACACTTCTATTACAATATTTCTTAACGGACTTTACCAGACAAATAGAAAAATGTGGCTTTGAACAACTCATGGACAGTATGATATGCGACCGTATAATATCAGGGATATTGAGCGAAAGAAGAAAAAATGCAAACTAAGAAATGTGGCTTAACCAGATCTGAATACGGTTATTAGACTCAGTAAAAATGACGAAATAACGAAAAACCGTACTCAATACATGAAATAAGGTGTTTGCGAGGATATCTAAAGAAAAAGAGCACATGCGACTAGATAAAAATGATTGCAGGATTTGTGGTTATCGTATACCCAGCAAAGGAGCAGACATACGGAAATTTTCGGAAAATTGGACATTTTAAAAAAACGTGCAGAGGAGAAAAAAAAACTCCATTGTATAAACTAGAAAAAAAAAGACTCCGGGCGGTTTAAGAATTAATTTTTTAAATATATTGCCGGTGGGGGGTGGGGGATGTTAAAATTCAATGTCAATAAACTGAATTTTATTTAGTTAGTTATGTAAAAAAAAATTTTTAAAGATCGAAATTAAAAATTATTTTCGATAAATAAAACTTATTTAAAAATGTTTGAATGGATCTAACACATGTTCTTTTACGCTCTTAATACATTTTCTTACAGATTTTATAAATTCCATATTTATTAAAGTAAGCATTTATTCATTAGAGTAAGCATTGAATTAATTGAATGACTTTATTTGTTTAATCTTTAAAGAACAAAAGAAAATTTATACAAATTAAAATTAAAAAGCTATTTTAAAAATTTAATACGGAATAAAATTAAACTCATTGGTGAATGTGCATTGTTTAAAAACCAATGAACAAAATACTACAAACTATTAATTACTTTGCTACAATTAAAAAGGTAAAGAAAAATAAATGTTTACAATATCTATAAAAAAGTTGGTAAAGCCAATGTTTGTACCCTTTGTTTTTTTCTTCTACTCTTAAACCAAGCGATTTAAGCCCCCCCCCCATACACACACACACTAGATTTTGTCGTCTCAGCATCCTGCCCTAAATTACGCTACGTTTTTCTAAGACGGCGTCTGGTAAATCTAGGGCCTGTGCTAGCTATTTTCCAACTCGCAGTTCAGAGGCCTTTTTTACCAACAAATTAATGCGAAAAGAAAGCGATATTTTATAGCCCCCACCCTCACAATTTTTATCGACAAGGTTTTCCAAGAAGTTAGCAAGATGTCTAAGCAAAAAAGAGAACGATGCTCATGTTGCAATCGAGCGTTTTGTGGCTACCCAATAGTTTTTGAATTCCAGAGTAATTCTTTGCTCGTAAACTCTCAAGAAAGTTCTTGACAATATCTTTGAATAATAACCAAGCATTCATTTCAAATTCTGACAATATCCCGATGAAATGTTTATCTTTGATAACTTGCCGAACCTATAGACCATCAAACACACCAGCCTTGATTTTTTTTTTCAATTGACAGGCAAGGAAATGCCAAAATGAGGTACTTGAGACAGTTGCCTTTAGTTGGCAATGCTTTAATAAATTGCTTCAAGGAACATAGTTTCATGTGTGAGGTGGGAATATAATTGTCTTTATATCAACAAATAGCTCATGTAAAATGTTGGGTTCAACTGGTTTGAGATCAGATCACGGAGGCCAATTCCTCCTCATCCAATGCATCTCTCAAGCTCTACTGACCTCACATACATAGAAAACAGAGGTATCTGCATTGGTGACCAATGGTCAACACAGATGATCCAACTGTGTTTTTGATGTTGCAACAACTCAATGACTCTCTTTGTGTCTTCATATTTTTCATGAAGACAAATTGAATGCTTAATTGTGACTGCACCATATAAATTACCATTGTGGAGGAGGAAACACTTGAAGCTCTAATTTGAGCTATCGATGAACAGTTGCTATTCAGTTGAGTTGTAGATTTGAATTCCCAATTCCTCCAGTAAACCCTGTATGCCATGTCACTTCTGCGCTACTCTAGAAATCCACTTTCTCTCAATCAAAAGTATGATGTATTCGCTCCTTTTAAAGTTTTTCTTATTCAATCTTGATGATAGGAATTCTGAAGCATTTTATGATAGTCCTAAAACTTGTGTAAAATTATTCAACTGATGCTGATCTTTTTAATCCCCTATGAGCTGAGTCATCTTCGATTTCAAAATGTGAATTATTTCTCTCATTGAGTTCTTCATCATAATTGAGATCTTCAAGAGAGGGAGATTGAATGAAAACTGGCACTGGAATTTCAGCTGAATGAGGCATTGGGCGTATAGCTAATGGTAGACTAGGATACTCAATTTTACATTTGTTTTTCTTTTTATATGGTGAGGTTTTCATTAAACAAAAATAACACTCGGTGCAATGATATTGTCTCATGCCAAATCATAGGTATATCAATTGTCAACTAATCACTTGATCCACATTCGTAAAATCTCGACACACTCTTTGCTCATCTTGTGAAGGACCTAAGACTTGTCTTCATTGCCAATTTTTAGTTTAAAATATACAAAATAGACTAACTTCACAAATGTACTGATGTTTGTTCTTTGACTGGAAATCAACCTAGACACCAGATCTGAAGAATTCTCCTCCTTTTCAATAGAATAATCAACGCAATCAGTTGACCAATCCTATTACTTACAGACAAACAATACAAGTGTGCTTATTTAGAGTGTAAGCTGTAGAGAAAAGAACTACTGACAACAGTTTTGAAATCAGCCTGCCAATTTTAGTCTAAATCAAATGAAAAATCAAACTCAACAGAAATTATGTCCAAAATTGTTCCCCAGTGTCATTATTCCTTTTTAGTGATATTCCTTTCGTCCGTTACTAAAAGTTTATTCTTTTTCTCGATTACTTAATGATTGGTGACCAACTGTAAAATTGGTTTGGGAATTCCAACACAAAATCAAGTTAAGCAGCGATGAGCCTATTCATTTCTAAGATGGGTATCCGCTTAGAAACAGCAGGTACTGTAAGCAACTTGAGTCCTGTGTGTCAGACCAAGCAAAGTAAATTAAGAAACAAATTTAAAGGCTTTCATGTTTTAAGAGGAACAATATTCCGTAAGACAGATATCTGACTAAACTATCTCAAACTCTAAACGAGAAATATGAATCTAAACGATTTCTAGTCAATTTAAAAAGATAAACTAATTGTTACTCAATTATTCACTGCGAGAAAGTTATATTTTCACACAGTGATGACAATTTTATTAATCTGAATGTTGAGGATGAAGCTTTATATGTATTTTTAATTTTTTTAATTTTCAGACTGTTGTTTTCATCTTTATAATGAAATAAACGTACATAACGTTTTAACCGATGTACCCTCCGGCCTTATCTAGGTAATCCATTAGAACAGAATGCTCTTACTCCGCTACAAGTGTCAAAGCTTCGTCTATCCATAGCCCTGATTCAATTTGGGGGGTCATTTTTAATAGTTTGACTTACACAAACAAAGTGTCAAAGAATTCAAATAATAACGTCATCGTTTTTGCAAGCCTACCAATTTAAGAAAAGTCTCGATCGTTTAAAAAGAAAATTATATTGCTTATTGGCAAAATACGGATTTTACGTCATCTTTGGCGACCATGTTTACAATGTATTTGAGAAAAATTGACCGAAAGAATAGTTTAAAATGTATTAGAAATAAATTAGATATGTAATTTTTTTTTTTTTTTTTACTGATGCTCATTATGTTACTACTTTTCGCCGTAGACAAAAAGAATTGACCTTAAATAATCTATTTAATTGATTTTAATTCATTTTTAAAATGAAAAGCAGACAACATTTTGGCAGTGCCTATTTTTTGCTCATTTTACCGGCCCTGTAAATATTTCTACTTTGAATTTAAGTAATGTTAAAAATAACAACAGATTTGGCACACACAAACATTTATATTCATTTATATCTATATTTTGTGAAGGATAAAGATACAAAAAATTCTTCTAAATGAAAAATATAGATACCGTCTAGTATACATATATATACACATATATATGTATATATTTGGTACTTTTTCGAAGGGAAACACACTTTTTGTTTAACTTTTAATAAAAGGATTTTAGTTTCGTCTGCTGGTTTCGTAACCGCAGTTCTGATTGGCTGATTATAAAATGGTAGATAAAATCACTAATCTCATTGGCTAATTTTTATTTTGGAGCTAAGTAGTTTTTTTACGTAATTAATTAATTATGAAACCAAGAAACCTATGTGCGAAAAGTAACTATACTCTTTTTCTGCTTTTATCTTAATCATTACGTAAAAATTATTGAACCATCTTTTACACCCGACGGATTTTCAAAAGTAAAGAACTTTTCGCCTCTGGAATTGTAGCACAGAAAATATTTATATACATTTATATCTATATTTTGTGAAGGATAAAGATACAAAAAATTCTTCTAAATGAAAAATATAGATATCGTCTAATGACTTTGTGGTAAAAAATGTGAATTTTTACAAAATTAAAAACAAAAAATTATAGGAAATGATGAAGGTCAATTTGACTATCATGAATTTTTTCCAAAGTGGTAAAATAGCATTTTCCACTTTCAATTGTTAAAACATAAAATTGTAACCCTAACCCCAAAGCGAACCCTAACCCTAACAAGATTAAAATCTTGTCAAGTACCATTTTAAGAAATTAGATTTAAGATAGATTGTTTTAAAGTTTGTTTGAATTGCACAACTACTTTTTAAGCAATTACTTTTTAGATTGCGTGTCAAAACTATTTTAATCTTTTAGCTTTTAGATAGTTTGAAATATATTTAAATATATTTCAGATATATTTGCTGGCAAAATAGCCTGTGGTCTATTTTATTAGGACTGGTAAAATAAGCCTAAAAGTAAGTCTATTTTACTGAAACCGGCTAACTAGCCTATTCAAAAAATGTATATAAAATTACAGAATTAGATTGTTTTATTTCTAAATAAATGTAAATAAAATAAATAGGAAACTTAATCTTCGTAAATGAAGAGATTTTCAGCCGTATGGTATGGCAGACAAATCTAAGCATCTGCACATGCGTAAAACTGACGTAGGTAACTTATAGAAGTTGCAAAAAAGTACAACCCTCATTTTTTTGTGTCTATTCTCAATAAAATCCAACTTATTTGGACAGATTTGGAAAACTTTAAATTGACGAAATCCTGTGATTTTCTTTCAACAATTCAACCGGGGCTCAATGGGTGACCCAACCGCTCATGTTCTTTTCTAGTATATATATATATATATATATATATATATATGTGTGTGTGTGTGTGTGTGTGTGTTTATATATATATATATATATATATATATATATATATATATATTGTAGCGGAAAAACGTGTCGATGCGAGAAAAAGGTCCAGAGTTGGACGTTTTTGGTTTGATACTCACTCTCGAAATTAGAATCGTTTTTAGCAAGAGTTATGCCTTCTTCATCAATTGGTCTGATAGTTAGCAAATGAGATTCAACACAGCTAAATGCAAGGTACTTCACATAGGAAGAAATAACCCTAAACACGAATAATAAACAAGTGAATAAAGAAAATAAGATATTTGGATTAATACGGAGGTCATATGAGTACATGGATGAAGAAATGCTGAGAAATTTGTACACTGCATTGGTGAGACCTAATGTGGTTTGGAGCCTAAGACTCATCAAGGACACAAAACTCATTGAGGGAGTCCAGAGGAGAGCTACTGAATTAGTGAATAATTTAAAATCCCTTTCGTATGAAGAAAGACTTAGGAACATTGACTTACCAAGTCTGGTTTTCCGACGTATAAGAGGGGTTATGATTGAAGCCTACAAATACACGCATGGTTTTTATTCAACGAACTCTGACCTACTAAACATTGCTCAAAATACCTATACAAGGGGACATAAATTAAAACTCCTTAAAAAATCTTGTAAAGCAAACACAAGAAAAAATTATTTTAGCTACAGAGTGGTGAATACATGGAATAAACTACCTTCATCAGTAGTGAATGCCTCATCTCTAAACCCCTTCAAGGCAAAGTTGGATAATCTGTGGAATGATTATAAATATTCTGTGGATTTACAATGAATATTTAAAAGGAACAGCTGACAGGTCTCAGACCTAATATACTAGCTGAAAATATATTATTATTATTATTATTATCATTATTATTATTATTATTATTATTATGATTAAATGTTTTGTGAGGTGAATCTGCAGTTGTAATGAGAAGTGAAAACCATGCCTGTCTTATAGCTCATCTCTATTATCTTGATGTGATGTGGTGCTACGTGACTTGCTAAGTCTCATAATTATCTTACAATACCCCCCCTTTAAATTCTAAGTCCAGTATCAGTAGTCAACCATTTCTGGATGATTGTTAGGTTTCAGTGGTCGACCTGATCAACTTTCTGTTTTAGTAGGTAATGCTGAAAAGGTAACTGGGTTTGCAGGAAAATTCTGAAGTAACTGGTCATTTATCGGGGCTGTGAGTCTGCGCGGATGTGTCTCCGTGTATGTGTCTTCTTTCCTGTCTCCTGTATGAATAAGGAAGCATCTGTTTCTCCATATCTGGAACCTGTTTTAGTCATGACCAAGAGTTGGCTTGTCTTTCAGTTGTGGAGTCAGTCTACTCGGATTTTAGGTAAAAGAATAAGATTCGAGTATTGTGTCCCACAACTTCAACATAAAATTATATACAATACGAAGATATGATCCCCGTGGAAAATAGGTTAAATATAAGTTAAATATAATGATAACATTTATACAAGTATATACATTCCTTTATATTTTGTAATACAATCTTCTTAGTTCAAAATCCTTCGTCGCAAGTGTATATAAAGTCGGAAAGGTTTTGTTCAAGTGATGAAAAACAACAGTATGTGGATGTCAATAATTATGTGTGCTTGCATATATGTAAGAAACACGTTATTGAAAAACGTATATGACTTCTGATTGATTGTGTACGTATAGCAGTGAGAGGAATAAAGGAGGTGTAGACTTACAATTGTTGTAACGTATACAGATTTTCCGTTGATTGTTGTGTTGTATTGCGTCGTAATGGAGATTAGAAATTCTGTCCCACTTGTTACGCTCAACAGTTGCTTGCCGTGCATCGAGCACTTTTTATTTGCAAGCGGTTGGCTGCGAAACTCTACTTGAGCTTTGTGCGGAAATATACTCCTAGACTTGAGCCGCTGACTTTCTTGGAATTTAATGGAGCAGACGTCCTAGGAAATATACCATAGGACTTGCCCTATCCAACCAGGTTCCAGAAATTACATAACTAATTTTGAAGTCCTGTTTGTGCAGATTTGTGAAAAGATTTTACTGAATTTAAATAATATTTATTGGCGCGTCTTTCATGTTTCACTCATTTGTCGTAAAATATAGGAGTTTATCCTATACTGTGACCTCATCCAACCTGTTTTGGTCACGTATATAAACCCTGTCCTCTTTGGGAGGATTGATAGGGTCAGAATTCTTTTACGGGTGTTGTACTTGCTTGTGTATTTCTTTCTATATATTACCCCTTTCCAAGTTAATTCTTTGGGTAGGAGTTTTTCTGGGCTTGTGAGTTTTATCCCCCATACATTATACTTCTCTCTATTAAGGTTTCACTTGTTGTTGCTCTGTTTCTCAGAGGAGCTTACCTATATACAAGTAAGCCTCGGTAGATATTTGAATTATTCCTTTCTTACGTCTGTACATCTCTTCCAACTTCCCAATTAGATTACGTGTGAAGAGATTTGGAGGTGATCTGTGTAAAATCCCAATCCTTGGCAAATTCTCTGAATTGCCAGCTGTCGTATTGGGATCCGTTACCAGAGATAACTGTGTCCAGAATTCCGTGGATTGAAAAATATATCTGACAATGTACGTATAAATGTCCCAAACGTGGTTTCATAGAATTCTCCTATCTCGAACCAGCGACTGGCATAGTATACTACAATTAGGAACGTTTTCCGTCTAGGGTCTAAGGTCTACTGCGTGGGAATGACAATGCCATAAGAGGTTTCCTTGTTGTTCGCGGTAGTCTGGTGCAGATATTACATTTGCTCACCGTGGTCTCTGCCTGTATGGTTATAAGAGTAGCTTACACGCCCTTGAAATTTGGTGACTCCCAGGTAACCTTCATCTATGGCGTCTAGCGTTTCCAACAGTAGAGATAAGGGTATTACTATCCTGTTGTCATACATTCATACATTAAGAGTTCTTGAATGACCGTCAGGTGTGGTTTCTTCTCCCAGTATGGTTTAAGAAGTGGTTGGAATGGCATAATTGAAGTTCATCCATACAAATGATAGGTTTTCCCCTGACTGCAGAGTGCATCATTGCCCTGGGCTGTTTTATTTTTCGTCAATCGGCGCTGTTGTTGGAATGGAGGCTAGATTGAATCGGAATACTCTTCGACTTGTTCAATGAATGCTTGATCATCTTGTGCCGACTCTCTAGTTGGAACTTGTGCCAAGGCATCTGTCGTTTTTTTGTGTACCCCTTGAACATACATCAGGGGAGCATCTAGTCATCCGAAGGCAAAATCATAGGATTCTGGGTGAAAGTTTGGATAAGTCTATGCTTGAGAGTAGTGATAATACTAACCAATCAAAGTCCAGACACCCACTTAATTCCAGCTCATTGTTTTCAGTATTTTATAGTTTCACTGGAAACATTTTCACCTTTGACCTTCACTAGCTTCTCAATCACCAAAAGAGATGTTTAATGCTAGGGTTAAATTCGATGGTGCACTATAACACATATATCATGGAGTATTCACTGTAGTTCTAAAGATGCTTTCCATATTAGATGCCACAATCCTCACAAGACTGAAATAGCAATAAATTAATCAAATCAAGATTTACTACTGAGTTCCCAAATATGTTGATGCGTTATCACGAAGGAAGGAATGTTCGTTTTATATACAAAAGAAAGAAAGAAAGAAAGAAAGAAAGAAAAACTCGTGATATTGAATAACAACAGACTCTTTTTTTTAATGGAACGTTCTGCGAAGAGAACAAGAAATAGTATTCTAATTTTAGATTCTTATCTCTATAAAAGTCAAATTGGTAAGAAATCCGATAAAATTCAAATGGAAACAATATTAAATAGAACACAATGACATCAAGCAGCATTATATGGTGAGTAATTTTGGAACGAAAAATGAATATCCCTGTAGCACCACAGACCTCTTACTCTCCTGTTCTGAATCTTTGTGACTGTTCCCCAAAATCAAAACCCATCTTCGTGAGACACCATTTGGGAACTGCTGATTATATCCAACGAGTTGCGAAGAATCAACTGAAGACAGTGTCAGTCGAAAACTTCTCGTTCTGTTTTCCAGGAATGGAAACAATGTCTTAGGTGTGTAGCTTCTCAAGGGAAATATTTTTAAGGAAAGTAATTGAATTGATGATAAAAGAAATTACACAAACTGGACAAACTACGTAAACCGAAATGGCTGTAAAGATCATGGACAAGGAGTTAATTGAAAGGACAATGGAATTCACATTATAAAGTCAATTAAAAACTCTATCAGTTCATCAACATGTGCTTCAACAAAGTTTATTCAAATGATTTGCATATTAGAAGATATGCATATTATTGCCTTGTAGAAAGAAAAATAAACCTAACTAAAATAAATCTATTTTTACATTTATTTTTATGGTATTCTAACTTTGTTTTGTAATTGGAGGTTTCAAATATAATTCATCATCATCAAGTGCCGGCAACACGGATATCCATGACGATCTCTCGTCAACCGTTCCTATCGGCCATCGCCCCTGGTAGGGTCCTCTGTACAGCATCCAAAATCGGCACAGAGCTGATCCATGTAGGTTCTTTCCGGACAAACCACACTGGCGTTCCCAGTTGCAGGCTTCCACAGGAGAACGTTACTTATGAGTTCGTCCTGGTTTCTCCAGCAGAGTCCAGCATGTCTTGTTCGTCTTACTCTGATAGTTTGTGTGATGGGGACAAGTGGTCGTACAACTGCTTTCTTGTGGATGCTGTTTCTACGATTTATTTAAGACCACACGCAACATTTTTGTGCAACTCCCATCTAGCTTATTTTCTTGGTGCTTCTTTAGGGTCTAAGTGGTGCACTCGTACAGTAGCACTGATAAAACTACAGTTTGGAAGAATTGTTATCAGTGAGATCAGATTTGCATATGATTGATAATCTGTCTATAGCAGTCCATGCCTTCCCTATGCGTGTCTTAATATCGCTTTCTGTGAATGTGATATTACTACCTAAGTACGTGAACTGGCCCACAGATTTTAGAGGCTTACCATCGAGTGTGAAGATGCCTCAATCCTGTTTAAAACACATGTGAATGCTATGAGACAATTATTTCATTAATGCGTTTACTGAGTTGTGTTTTCTCTATGTAACCATTGGCAACAATTTTGTTTCGCAGAAAATGTTTTAATGTTTTGCAGCTGAAATGAATTTAGAACGTCTATTTTCTCTTTTTGCCATGAAATATGCAGAGATGTCTGTATATATTTTTTATAAATCTGCCTCGTTATTATTCGCCTTAATCAATCAGCTTTATATTTTTATTTTTATTTTACCTTTTGCAAAATTAATAAACCAAAAGAAGAAAGTAGAAATAAATCTACACACAACTACATAGGATGAAGAAACTGATTTGAAACAATATAAAGTTCTTTTTCGGATATTAAAACCTTTAAAACAACTGGCTTCTCGTAGATAACGTTTCCCATAATTTTTCATTTCCAATTTTATAGAAAAAACGATATAGATATGGATTCCAATATCGGAATAAGAACATAAGAATGTTAATAATTCTATTAACAATGGTACAAAATGTCACCAATGATTAACAACCAAAAATAAAACAATATCACCATAAGAGAGAGGATGATGAGTGGAAGAATGGTGAAATCAATATAAATACATTTTTGATTGTTTTCATTTATCTCGCAGTCTAGATTCACAGTCTATGATAAGTGGGTGACATTTTCGTTATATTTTTGTCTAGGTTTTTTTTTCTCTCTAGATCCCTGTACCGACAGTGAGTGTACCGGGGCCTCTTTCTAGCTTCCCTTCTGCGGGCATCAATTAAACTATGACGGTGACTATAACAATCTTCTTCTCTTTTTTTTTTAATAATACTGTGATTTCGAAGTTAACAATCCAAATACATACTACAAGAAACAGTAATGTGTCCAAATAAAAATGTGAATACCCTTGCCTGAATCCGAACTGATTAGCTGTAAGAAACGAATTGCTTAATTTTTATAAAAGAAGGATGAGTTATTTTATAAAGTGATTAACTATAACTACTGTGAATAACAGTTTGTTTGCTGGATTATGTTATAAATTCATTTTTTTCTTAAACAAAGGCATTTGAATCTGTAAAGCAGGATTTGCAACGATGATTGAGATAATTGTATATTTCCTACTGGCCAAGATGATTGATGCTCAAGTTCAAGAATGAATTCGAAAATCGAATGCTGATTTTTCAAAGTAAGCAGTTTAATTTTACTTGGAAGATTAGCAGAATACAAACTACATTCTCCAGTTTTATTGCTTTTTTTCCAACTGCACAAAGTTATAATTATAAAATATCAATAAGTCAGAATGCAACTAATCAGTAAGTCAAATTCTAGTTACGGTCATTCTCGTTCATGTAAAAAGTATTCCGTTCAAGATTTATCAATGAACACTTTGAAATAAATGAGCATTTTCTTTACACTATGTTTGAAGCCGAGTTATTTTTTTGAACTTTGGTATTAATCATGGTAAGAAGTTAAGACTTGGTGGGTCAGAAAGTTCAAATTCATCCAAAACAAGACCTTCGTATAAGACCTTCGTATGAATTAATAGAAGACGTGATCAGAACATGGGTTTGTAAAAATAAGTTCTTCATGTAAAAATAAGCCCTTCATGTAAAAATAAGCCCTTCATGTGTGGATTCTCTGATATCAAAGAAACGTATGAGTCAGTGGGAGAAGAGCTGGAGAAACAAGACATTTTCTAAAAAGTATATTCTACTGTTAGAGGAAAATACTTAACCAATTTATACTTAAAAAATATATATATAATATATATATATATATATATGTGTGTGTGTGTGCGTGTGTGTGTGTGTGTGTGTGTGTGTGTGTGTGTGCTCGAATGTAAAAACACACATACACAGAAAACATACATATACACAAGTGTATATATAAATGTGATAAAAAAGTATTTTAAAAGGTGATAAAAAAGTATAAAAACTGAAGCTTTTTTTTAAATTCTAGAATTAGAAATTTAAAGGAAAACCTATACACAGATGAACAATTTATATAATAGATTGATCATGTCTAGACGTCTAAATAGTAGTCTAGACGAACTAATGCCAATTAATTTTCAATAGTTTTTGAATATCAGCTTTTTGGTAAAACACAAAATTGTATAAGTGCAGAACTCACCAGACTTAATTCTGTTGCAACGTTTTCTTGATTCCTAAACCTAAAAATCATTTCAAATGTCAGATTTGTGGACGCGAAGATATACGACACCGCAACATGCTTCAACCAATGGAAACCACTTTGAAATAAGTGTGTTGAATGCCAAGAAGAGTATTTTAAAGAAAATTAGTGTTTCATTCATTGATTATCTCTGTCTTGGTAAATAAAGCTTCAGTGCCGCTACCTTTTTAACACACCTCGTATATATATAAAAAAAAAAAGGATGAAAGAGAGAGGGGAAGAGAAATACAAACTGTCTTGGGGCTGACGCTATTTTCCATGCGCTTAGATAAGAAAAAATTGCAATCTAAGGATGTTGTTTGAAAAGTATCTAGGTGGCGCATGTCACAAACTAACATTAACAACAGCTGGCAGTTAGGAAACCTTTTTCTATCTGGGAATCAGAATGAACATAGATAACATTTAAAGAAAAATAAATTAATAAATGTTAAACGTCTGTCAGATTAAAAACGATAAAAACGTCATTATTCTAAACGAGTTGCTTTGACAGAAGAAATATTCATAGATACGGAAAATAGTTTTGAAAAATAGTCTGAGTCGAGCTGATTGGAATCAGTCAAAAGATTTCGAATCCCTTTTTGCCACACCTACTTTCATTTAAAAACTTTTCTTTCTCACTTTCCTTTTCTTGTTTTATTTCCCTATTCGTTTCATTATTTTTTTTTCTGGTTTCATGCCTTATGAAAACGATTAATGTTTTAAATTTGGTGAGGTTCATTTGCACACACTCATTGAAAAATAATATTTCCTCCTATCGGCAGGACTTAGAATACACCGACCGTATCCTCTGCAGAGGGATAAGACCTAACACACAACAAAGAAGTGTTCTGAGTATTACACTAAACTGCATCCAGTGATGAGGCTCAAGTTCTAGAGCTCTGGGGGGGGGGTGTAGTATTCATTCATTGCCATTTCTCCCAGATCTACTTTAATCTAAAGTGAAAATAACTGTTAGTGTCCCATCAATGGGTCAAATAGATCCATTTAAAATTATTAGTATCGGATAGGAATGTTTGAAACTATAAAATTGTGTGCAAACAAATCATCATCATCATTATCATCATCATCATCATCATCATTATTGTTCCCTCCTGTGAGTTTTTCACACTAGCATTAGCTGATGGTCTTTCGCTGGAGTCTGAGTGACAACAAGTCTCCTCGGGTCTCTAGGACACTTCTGAGTATTCTAACTGATTTCAGCAATGCTGTTGTCTGGATGGTCTCAGTTTTCTCTGATTTCCAGTTCCTCCAGTCTTATTATTATTATTATTATTATTATTATTATTATTATTATTATTATTATTATTATTAAATAGGGATAGTTACTTGAAACCATATAATTGTGTATAACTTATTAGCATTAGATATGAATACTTGAAACCATATATCTGTGCAAATTATTTGTATTAGATAGAAGCATGGTGCGCCTATTGAGAATCAAACTCCCTAGTGATTGTCTGCCATCTTTTTGTGATAACGAAGAAGAAGGTCTCTTCTGGCAGAAGATATTTTCATGCTCCTTCTCAGACGATACCGGAACTCATTTACATAGTACACTCTTTCTCGGCCGACACCGGAACTCGCTTATGGCATCTCGAGTGCCAAACGATCCCTCTTGACTATTCCGGAGTCCGTCTTTTATATGTATGATATGCGTCACGTGCTGGACGCACGTGATCTATAGGCTTAAATACCCAAGTGTGTGTGTGTGTGTGTGTGTGTGTGTGTGTGTGTGTATTTTGAGGGGGTAATATCCCTTATTTGTATTACAGTGCCATTTTCTATCAATACCTTTTGGTCAATCTAAAAGATATTTTCGTTTCCGCTTTGCTTGATCTGATTCGCTTGGTCATAGTAGCGTCGTCACTCATCACTTCTCGCTCGACCTCATTCGCTGGCCTGCCAAAGCCATCCGTTCTTTTTGGTACCACGACGACATAGCGCATGTGTGTCTATGTTATTTGGGTCTGGGGGTTCACCACTACATTTTCCCCTGATATCATCATCATTGTTATCATCACACAAGTGGCAGCCGCGGGGCAGCTTTTTCCGTCTATTGCTTCATCAGAGACGTGGCACTGCAGGCTCGTCTGCGCTCTGAGACGGTCTCATTGTCAATTTATGGTTTCATTGTCGTTACCGTCGCTCGAGCCACCCAGGTCAGAATCAACCGAACGGTTTTTTTTTTTGGGGGGGGGTTTGGGGGGTTCATCTCTGCCATCACCAACTGTCATATACATTTCGTAGTCAACCGACGGAGGGATCTCATCTTCCACAGAATTGTTGATGGCGCAAGGAAAGGGACAAAGGTTCTTTATATGGCGCGGCATTCCGTCTACTCACACTGTTTGGGGACTTACTAACGCATTTACTGCTCAGTTTTGCTCAGAACCGAAGTTACAACATCAGTTAAAATTCTGCAAATCAGAAATCATTAATAATTTAAAATTGGTTAAATTTCAGGATTCCTTGGGCAAAAATGCTTTTATAAACCAATTTTCAAGAGTAGGTAAGCTCTAGAACTCATTTTACTGACAAAAACAGATTAAAAAAAGTCGCCATTTTTCGCAACCCTCCACCCAAATTTAGAAAGCTAAAAATTGACATGACTCCGTTAATCTTTGGAATTGGAAGCTCAAATTTTGAGGATTATCTAATTTTAACATAGTCCACACCTGGACAAAATTGCAGTGAACATTTTTACAAATTTCGGTTCTGATCAAAAACCAAAATATCTTTTTAGTACAAATAATGTTCAATATATGTGAAATGATAATAGAAAAAAAATTGTCATAGATACAGGGCCACATTGGGATATTGATCAATATGAAAAAATCAGAAATCATCAATAACTTAAAATTGGTTGAATTTAAGACATTGTTGGATTCCTTGGTCAAAAATACTTTTATAAATCAATTTTTATGAGTAGGGAAGCACTAGAATTCATTTTACAAACGAAAATAGGTTACAGAAAGTCGTTATTTTTCGCGAGATCCTCAAATTTGGAGAGCTAAAAATCGACATAAATGCGCCAATGTTTGGAATTGGAAGCTCAAATTTTGGGGAATGTCTAACTTTAATATAGTCCTCACATGGAAAAAAAATCAGAAAGATTGAAGGTGGCTGGTGATATGGCCTGGATGATTTGACATGGAATTACCCGTCTCCCTTCTCATATATTCCAGTCTCAGGTTCGAGTTCCAGTGGAAGGATTCCGTCGAACCCTTTTGCTGAAATATCTTGAAAGACATGTTTGTGTCCGGTTAGCTTGGTCTGATGTGCTTGGTCGCAATAACATTGTCACTTCTCGCTCGTCAATTCTCGCTCGTCAATTCTCGCTCCTCTTCATTCACGGGCGTGCAAAACTGTCTGTTCTTATTGGTAACAAGACGTCCGAAAATCATGGTACATAGACCATGTCGTTTGGAGCGGTGGGGACGGGATTTGCCTCTACGCAATTACTACAAACTACAATACATTTATCCCAAATTTAATTTTGAATTTTCAGGAAAATCATTAATACCATTAGATTTCTTATTTCGTGTCTTATGTGGTTCCAAACTTCCACAGCAAATCTTCCTGAGTTTTTATTCCTAAAGTCTAATGAAATCTGAATAAAAACACATTCCGTTCAAAATAAGTGAATTAGCATTTTTAATAAAAAAAACTGCGTGAACAGAATATGTTGCTAGTATCTGTAAGCTGAGAGCAAGAAATATTTACGAGATTTGTTGTGTTCAACTAACGAAAATCAAACAGTGTTTTTCATGAGCTCAGCATTTCCTCATTGATTTCCTTATCCACGATAAGATAAGATAACTGTTTGCATAGAGTATCATGAATTGAATTTTCTGGCTCAAACACATGTAAGTGTCATGTTAGTCATGACATTATTTCTTTTGGTATTGATTATTGGCCCATATAGTAAATATGTTTGATTATACTGATATGTAAGAATCTATTAATCTAAATAATTTACAAAACTTAGTTCCCTTTTTAACGAAAAAGCAGATTAAAAAGATAATTAGATTAAAAGCACAGTGAGTTAATAATTAATGCTATTTTAAACTTACATAGGCTAAGTTAAAAGTTTTTGCAGCATTTTGGTAAGGTGAGCCACGATTCAGCAGCTCTGGGTGCTTTTGCCAAGATCGGGAAGGTGATGAACCACACTGGACTGTAAAATTCCTAGCTCGCTTGATACTCCCCGAGTGTTACACACCGGATTTGCCTCTATGGCTTGGGACATGGTCTCGGAATCCACAGTTTTAGACTTGATATTGCAGCTAAAACGAAAGTTTTTGAACCAGCTGTAATTAACTGCGCTTTCACATTTCGCACAATAAATGGTTTTGATTGCTTCCTGTTCGAATTTGTATAGCATAAGTTATTGAATTAGACTACATTGTAGATTCATCTGTGCGGCTTTCAAATCACATACGGAATGAGGCAATGTCAACGCACCATCTTCAATACAGCAGCTACATTTCACGACTTGAACTCCTTCAATCATGTCATATATGCGCCACCCTAGTATATATATATATATATATATATATATATATATATATATATTCAACAAAACATACACAAAATTAATAGGCAATACTGATAAAACTTGGCTCTCTTTGATAGACTACCACCCTATCGTCCCCACCATTTACGGCCTCCCCAAAACACACAAACCAGGGATTCCGTTAAGACCTATAATTTCGGGAATTGGCACTGCCCCTCATAAAATTGCTAAATCTCTTGCTAAAATATTAACCCCCCTCTTAGGAACAATTAGCAAATCTCACATAAAAAATTCGAATAGCTTAATTTCAAAAATAAGAAATATTAACATGAACAACAAATGTTTAGCAAGCTTAGATATTAAATCACTCTATACTAGTATCCCGGTTGACAAATGCATTACTCGCCTAGAAAACCATCTCAACAAAATCAATACCTCTTTTTCATTACCCACTAACAAGATAATCCAAATTTGTAGACTTTGCACTAGGAATTGCTTTTTCCAGTACGATGGAACCTTTTACAGACAAAAGTTCGGGTTGCCTATGGGGTCACCTCTGAGCGGCGTTTTGGCGTGCCTTTTTCTTGAATTTTTAGAATCCGGTCCCTTTCAATATATTCTACCCAATAACTCTAATTTTTTCCGTTACATTGACGACACCCTATTCATTTACCCGAAAAACTGTAATTTAACTAACATTATTGACAAACTAAATGATGTTGAACCCTCCATCAAATTTACTCATGAACTTGAACATAACTACTCCCTACCATTTTTAGACACACTTATTATAAATAATAACAACAGTTTAGAATTCAAAGTTTATCATAAGAATACTAACAAAAATGACTACATCCATTTCTATTCCAACCATAACACTAAGATAAAAAGTGGTATCATAATTGGTTTCTTTCTAAGAGCACTTAGGATATGTAATAAGAAACATTTAGATGAAGAATTTAATTTTATTGAGAAGTCTTTCCTCAAATTACAATACCCCTTAAATTGCATACACCGTGCCAGAAAAAAGGGCATTTAAAATACATAGCAAAAATAATAATATCACATCCCCAAACAATGACACACAACATAACAGTAATAACGTCTCTGATAGGTACATCACACTTCCTAATAATCCTATTACTGATAAAATAAATAGAAACTTAAGTAAGATACGTATTAAAACTGTCGCTCACTCCACAAAAACAGTGAAAAACATTCTACAAAATAAAAATAATCCTAAACACACACATTCTGAAGCTGGAGTCTACACTATTGATTGTTTAAAATGTAACAAGAAATATGTAGGGGAGACTTCCCAATCCTTAACTAAACGTCTATCGGAACACAAATATCATATTAAACGAGGTTTTCAAAACAACGCATTAACTAAACACATCTTTGATCTCAATCATACTTTTGATTTCGAAGGTGCCAAAATATTAACCCACATACATGATAAAACACTACGTAGAATTATGGAATCTTGTGTTATTCTTACCCATAAAACCATACCCCAAAGACAAGGTTTCTTTAATATATCCCCTTATTTAGCGACACTTGTAGTCAGAAACCATAAAATCCCCTTCACATAACTTTTTCCGTTATTGACTTCCCATTAAAATAAAAATTTAGGGTTATTGTTTTGATTTATAAATATGAACTTTTCATTTTATTTGATTTGAATTCGGTTTTGAAAATAAAAACCTTACATTAGATCTAAATGCTTCACATTATCTAAAATAATAACAAATTCCGTCCATAACTTTTTTACTTTATATATAAAAAACAAAATATAATAAATGATTAATCATTTATGAAATACAGAACATGAAAAATAATTAATCATAAAAATTCCTTTTCTAAAAATCTTTTGAATTCCAACCGTCACATTTTTTAAATACCCATCCCCTTTTGAATAAGTTAATTCGTCCTGTTACCAATATCTAAAAATTCGCTACAATGAAGAGTTAACCGACAAAAAAGGTATACATATATGCATGACCGACAAAAATATGGCGCGAATGCCCACATTGGTGAATAATGTAACAACTTTCGTTCTTTTTTTTTGTTTTGTTTTTTGTAAAATTAAGGTTTTTTTGTTGTTGAACTGATTTGACATTTTTCTCCGACCCAAACACCACGGAGTAAATGAGCTCTGATGATGATTTTTGTAAAATCGAAATATTGATCGATATCAGCTATGATTATATTATAAATTGTTTTCTCTTTAACAGCATTGTGTGATGTTTTCATTCCACCTTTTCATACTTATATATATATATATATATATATATATATATATATATATATATATATTCTTTCTTTTTTTTATAATAAAGATAAATAAAATTCATTAACGTTGCCCCTAGAAACTATCATGTCACTGGCTAGTATATAAAATATAGCGTGCCTAAATTACCTCTTCTCTTCTCACTTGCCGGGTAACATGAAGGCAAGGTAAAATTCGGCTTCCTCGTTGGAGTTGAATTGTTTGTTTTTTTTCGATTTAAGTTAGCACATCCTATCTGGAAAATATCTATATCGATTCAAAGTTGTGTCTTTTCAATACAAAGTTTACTACATGATATGAAACAAACAAAAAAACTCTTAATGGAAAAAGGACAAAAGACATTTACAATCTATGAAATAAAAACTAAAATAAGAATATGATAGAATGAAATAAAAGATATTTAAGAAAAACTTAAAACTCATTCAGCGTCCTTGCCACTGGAACAGTAACACGTTCTTTTAAAGATACCTGGCAAAAAGAACGATAAATGTGACTGCTCTGTCTCGACAGTCACATTGCAAAAAATTTATTTCGGCATTAAATAGGCCAACAAGGGTTGACACACAGTAAAACCAACCAGACCAAACCCAACCAAAACATTATCAATATAACCCTCACTTAATAAAGTTTGAGAAGCCTTGCAATTGTCAAAAGATAAACTTTTATATACTTTATGAAACCTAGGTTAACATGTAATGGGGAAAGTTTAACGAGTTTGACATAAGTGATTACATAAGGACGTGAAAAGTGAGAGATCGTATGCTTTATCGGGAGCATTTATCAAACTTATACTGGAAAATGGGCCAATTTATCTTTAGTGGTAAGTACTTATCTAACCTATGTTCTAGGTCAGTCAGAAATCGTATTGT
>CM042139.1:33681082-34018582 GCA_023376005.1 Doryteuthis pealeii | reverse complement strand
CTTTGAAAGAAATATCCTTTGTTGAAGACAGATAGTATTCCTCGTTATGTCTGTAACCAGCAAAAACTCACGGTTACAGGAAGAAGAATTTGGAACGAGGCAGTCCTGAAAACAATACGTCCCAAGAAGGTCTTCTAATCCATTGGTTAGCGTCGGCTGAGAAGGAACTCGCATTCTTGAAAAGAAATGCGGTGGTTGGTCATGAAAAAAATGTTCCCTCGGGTTGCGTTGGTAGGATGATAGACTTGAGGGTGGTGATTTAAAAAAGTATTTGTTTCTAAGGACTCTCCTCGGTATTCCCTCCTTTCGGCAGCTTGGTTGTAAAGACTCTTCAAAAAGAACATTCTTTACTAAGAACTTTGCTTAGTAGTTAAAACTACTAATTATGGGAATTTTCGGTGTCAGGTCAGACCAAGAAACAAAGGAATAAGTGTTTTATGTTTTTTCTTTGTTTCATTATTGTGTCTGCTTTATAAATGTAAATTTTTTATTTTATAATTTTTGGTAACTTTATGTCCGTTGGACTTTTGCAAGTGGAAAAATTCTTGCAACCGAATAAATCTAGTTTTTATAGGCTCACGGCGAACATTTTATTTTATTTTTCCAAGCGTCCTGACTTGCATTATTTATGTAGATTTAGTTTGTTTCAGTTCGGGCTTTACTACTATGTAAAGTTATAATTTTATCTCGGAGAGTCAATTTCGAGGTAAAATTGCGACAAGACGTTTAAGTAAAAACTAACTAGTCGTAGTAGTTACAGCCGGCACATATTATGAAGAAAATACTTATCACTTATACTGTATCACCAGGTTTGTGTTCAGGCAGAGTCCGAGCCGAATTAATTAGTGGATTTTTTGTTTGTATTGGCGGTGATGTTCGATATGATGCAGGGTCGTTCTACCCATAAGTTGTGTAGCTGGTAGTGAAGCATCATTAATTGGAGTAATTCATAGGGCAAAAATAGCCAAGTATGGGTGTTGGGTACTTTTCATTGCCTTCTTCAATGTACGTTTGACAGTTTGAATGGTGCGTTCCACAAGACTATTGGATTATGAATAGAGAACACAGGATGTTCATGTCGGAAATCCCAATCCTTAGCAAATATTTTTAATTCATTCGCTTTGAATTTAAGACCATTGTCACTTACGACAGTTTGTAGAATGTTAAATTGTGCTAATAAGCTTTTAAGATGCGTGATAACAGGTGATTGTTTTTCTGTGAGAGTGTGAATCTCGAAAAAACTTTGTGATAAAATCAACAGCGATTATATAGGGTTTTTGTGTGGTTGAAATATGTTAGTGCCAATTTTAGTCGATAGTATTTCAATGATTTCATGGGATATAATTGGTTCAGCAGGCTGTTAATTGCATTCATCAAGGCAGGCACTGCAGTTGCTAACCATGTCTTTGATTTCTGCTGTGATACCAAGCCAGATATAGATAGATATGTTCTCTTGCACGGGGTATACATTTCGCAATCTTTCGTGTTTTGAGTGGATGGGATTTCGGACTTCTCCACGTTAGGCTACAATTCCAGAGGCGAAAAGTTCTTTACTTTTTAAAATCCGTCGGGTGTAAAAGATGGTTCAATAATTTTTACGTAATGATTAAGATAAAAGCAGAAAAAGAGTATAGTTACTTTTCGCACATAGGTTTCTTGGTTTCATAATTAATTAATTACGTAAAAAAACTACTTAGCTCCAAAATAAAAATTAGCCAATGAGATTAGTGATTTTATCTACCATTTTATAATCAGCCAATCAGAACTGCGGTTACGAAACCAGCAGACGAAACTAAAATCCTTTTATTAAAAGTTAAACAAAAAGTGTGTTTCCCTTCGAAAAAGTACCAAATATATACATATATATGTGTATATATATGTATACTAGACGGTATCTATATTTTTCATTTAGAAGAATTTTTTGTATCTTTATCCTTCACAAAATATAGATATAAATGAATATAAATGTTTGTGTGTGCCAAATCTGTTGTTATTTTTAACATTACTTAAATTCAAAGTAGAAATATTTACAGGGCCGGTAAAATGAGCAAAAAATAGGCACTGCCAAAATGTTGTCTGCTTTTCATTTTAAAAATGAATTAAATCGATTATTTAAGGTCAATTTTTTGTCTACGGCGAAAAGTAGTAACATAATAAGCATCAGTAAAAAAAAAATTTTTTTAAAGAAAAAGCAAAATATTACATATGCAATTTATTTTTAATATATTTTAAACTATTTTTTCGGTCAATTTTGCTCAAATATATTGTAAACATGGTCGCCAATAATTACGTAAAATCCGTATTTTACAAAATAAACTTATCCCCCCCTCTGATTGAAAAAAATTACCAAAAATCAAGGAATTATCCGATTTTAATGAATAATTGTCGAAAAGGGTAAAAAAAAGATCAACAAAATTATTTTTTTAGTTTTTATTTCAAATTTATTTTTTGATTTTCGGTAGTTATTTTCTACCAGGATAGTGGCTATCTTTTTCTTCTATTCACACCTTTTGTTTTTTTATCTTTTTATTTATACAGTAATTAGTTTCAACTTTATTTAACCCCACCGATATTTTGCACCCAAAAAATAAGGGTGGGATAAGCGTTAAGTGACCAGAAAAAATCAGTAAGTTTTGAAATAAAATAACTGATGCACTATAAAATTCATTCATAGATAACTCAACATTGAAAATTTCATTAAAACCAGATTATTCACTGCTTTTTAGTAAGTTTCTCTTATTTTTGTAAAATAAGGATTTTGCGGCAAATTTGACAGTGGCGAAAAGTAGGTTTTTATATTTTACCAAAACCAGTTAAATAGCATCTTCCTAATTGTTTTACTAACAAATATTTGGTGTGCTTACCCCTTTGACTCTATAAATTTTAAAAATTAATAATTAAAGTAATTTTTTAAAAATCTATTTTAAAGCATGATATTCAATTTTAGTTGAGCGTAAAAAGAACTTTTGTTTTGTTTTATTAAAACAAAACAAAAGTTATTCTCTGTAGCCTGTAAAGAGAGAAAGAAGGGAAGGGAAATGTCTCTCTGTCTTCTGATTTTTTCAGCTGATAAAGTTTTTCCACAGACACTCTCTAGACAATATTAGTGAGGGGTGAAAATTGCACCAGATATTTAAGAGAGAGTCGGGTGAGTTTTTGACTTAATTTCAAATTACGACTAATTAGAACCAATTGAAGTGGAATTTTTTTCAAACATTTAGTAATCCTAAAACTAAGGAATAATTTAGTATAAATTTCGTGTCATTAAGCTCACCAGGAAAAAAGCCTTTAGAGATTGAAAGGTGAAAATCTCGGCTTTGTATAATAATAGATATATGTATGTGTATATATGTGTGATCAAATCTATGCTCTTGTACGTAGATTATGTCTATATTTTTGTTTGCTGCAGACGCAGTTAACTCGGGCAGTTGGTTTATCGTTTTTAGCGTTCTGACGTTGAATGTTGCTAAGTTTAAGGTTTGTTTCCACCTTAGTAGGTGTGTTTTACTCCTAGGTTCTGTAGTTGTCTTTTTAGATATTGTTTTCAGAGCTACGACGTTGGTAGTGGGTGTGTCTTGTTTGCTGCTCTGGGTGTGATACGGTTTGTGTGTGTGTAATGTTGTTGGGGCGCTGTAGCAAATTTTTCGACACAGGCCAGCGCTCAAACCCGTGGACGAAACATGTAATGGGTGGACGTTCGTGTCGGCATCTGCGTGGAAAAACTACACAAATGCCACCATAGGATGTGTAGGAATGCTCCTCAGCCCCCGAGCTATAAGAGCACTAAACAGTGTAGAAAAAATCCAACCAAGAATCATATGCGCTACGTTGAATGGGAATCCCTGCATGACAGTAGTCTATATGTCAGCGAAGAAACTTACAATTCTATAATGAGCTATCCTCCCTATGCAAACAGATTCCAAAACACAATGTCCTGGTCGTTGGGGGCGACATGAACGCGCAGATAGGCAAAAATGAGAACAATAGATACTGCCTACATAACATCCCAAATAGAAACGGCGAACTACTACCCGAGTTCTCTCTTGAGAACAGGCTTGTATGTTTAAATACAAAATACCAAAAAAGAAAAGACAACTATGGACCTACAATTACCCAAACAATACAAAATCCCAATTAGACTATATCCTAATAAATAAAAAATGGATAAATAGTGCAATGTCCTGCGAAGCATACTTCTCTTTTGAAGGAGTATCCTCCGATCACAGAATAGTCACAGCAAAATTACGACTAAGCCTACGTAGAAAAAAAAAGGCAAACCAGTAAATATGTACGATACGACTGGTCAACACTTGCCAACAGTGATATATGCAATCGCTACGCTGTGGCAGTAAGAAATAAATTCGATATCTTCCAGGAGGTATCTGAAAGCCTCACTCCAAACGAGGAATACGAAAACTTTGTCAGTGCCCACCTAGAAGCAGCATCTGAGTGCGTACCGACCAAACTAAGAGCCAAACGCTCTGTCCCCTGGGAGACAGAAGCAGTTAGAGAAAAGAGAAAGAATATTAAAAAAGCAGCCCAACGTAATAAAACAAACCCAACTAGCACCAATCTACACAACCTTAAGAAAGCCCAGTTAGACCTAACCAAAACATACAAAAAAGAACAAATACAATACATACAAGTACAGATAAATAATATCAGACAATCAGTAGAAGACAGACAGTCGCGATTAGCATGGCAAACAGTAAACGAAATTAGTGGTAGGAAAAGTACCTCTAGATCAAAGCTAAAGGCAACCAGCCAAAAAGATAGACTTCAGAAATGGAAAGACCACTTCCAGAAACTTCTTGGGAACCCTCCTAAAATCATAGAAAATAATACCCAAAAGATTGTAGATAAACAACTAGACATCAAACTGGGGGATTTCCCAACAGAAAATATCAACCAAGTCTTAAAGAAGCTAAAAGGTAGAAAAGCTGCAGGACTTGACGAAATACCCCCTGAGGTATGGAAGATGGGAAAGTTCAATGACATACTGCTTAGACTATCCAATGCAGTATATAGACAAAATAGAATAGGTAAATGGACGAAAGGCGGCATCCTCCCATTCACCAAAAAGAATGACCTCGGAATCGTTAAAAACTACAAAAGCATAACTTTTACTGCTATTGCAGCCAAGATATATAATGCCCTTCTTCTTAATCACATTCGACCCGAAATAGAGAAAACCAAAACGGATTCCGCAGAATTCGATCTACAACCTCACAGATCCTGACTATTCGACGGATCATAGAAGGGGTACGAGCAAAGAATCTAGAGGCAACGCTACTATTCGTAGATTTCTCCAAGGCATTTGATTTCGTACATAGGGGAAAAATGGAACAAATACTACTTGCATATGGTCTCCCAAAGAAACGGTTACCGCTATAATGATGCTATAAAAGACACTAAAGCAATGGTACGCTCACCTGATGGCGACACAGATTTCCTACAAGGAGATACATTAGCACCATATATATGTATAATATGCCTAGACTACGTACTCCAAACATCATTAGATACCATAAAAGAAAAAGGTTTCACACTAAAAAGGGCAAGAAGCAGGCGATATCCCGAACAAACAGTCACAGATGCAGACTATGCTGATGACCTCGCACTTCTTGCAGATACACCGGCACAAGCTGAGTCACTACTACATGGCTTGGAGGAGGCAGCAAAGAATATCGGCCTCTATGTGAACTCCGATAAAACCGAGTTCATGAGTTTCAAAAAGAAAGGAAACATCTCCACGCTCGACGGTAAGCCTCTTAAGCCAGTAGAACAATTCACATACCTAGGTAGTAATATCTCGTCCACAGAGAGCGATGTTAATACACGAATAGCAAAGGCATGGTCGGCCACAAACAAATTATCAGTCATATGGAAATCCGATCTCACTGACAAGCTAAAACGACAATTCTTCCAGGCTGTGGTTATATCAGTGCTGCTGTATGGCTGCACCACT
Organism: Doryteuthis pealeii; assembly: GCA_023376005.1. Lineage (NCBI taxonomy): Eukaryota > Metazoa > Mollusca > Cephalopoda > Myopsida > Loliginidae > Doryteuthis > Doryteuthis pealeii. The sequence goes on along the minus strand of CM042139.1, from coordinate 34,012,614 downwards.
TGGACCTTAACGAAGCGCCTTGAGAATAAGCTAGATAGGAGATGCACAAGAATGCTGCGTGCACTCTTGAACAAATTGTGGAAACAGCACCCCACAAGGAAGCAGCTGTATGGGCACCTGTCCCCCATCTCACAAACCATCTGAGTGAGACGGACAAGGCATGCTGGACACTGCTGGAGAAGCAAGGACGAGCTCATAAGCGACGTTCTCCTGTGGAAGCCAACACATGGACATGAAAACGTTGGGTGCCCACCAAGGACCTACATTGACCAACTATGCGAGGATGCTGGTTGCTGTGCAAAGATCTCCCAGGGGCAATGAATGATAGGGAATGTTGGCGAGAGATTGTCATGGATATCCGTGCTGCATGCGCGACATGATATATATATATATATATATATATATATATATATATATATATATATATATATATATATATATATATAGTAAATGCTCCATTTTGTTGTCTTTAACGAATGTTGCTGGAATTACATTTACAGTTGGTCCGGAATCTAGCATAAACTTAATAGGTTTCCCGTTTATTTTTAAATTCGCGTGAACCTTATGAATTGTCTCTCCTTCAACATGAAAACATTCATTTACTCTTTGTTCCCTGTAGTTTGAACTACCCTTGCACATTTTTGATGTAGCAAAATGTTTTTTTCTTTTGCATCTAAAACATTCCTGGCCAAAAGCCGGACATTTTCTTATTCCTTTCATATGGTTTGTCTCACAATAAATGCACTCATGTTTTTTGTCTCTTCCTGTTGCATTGATATGTTTATCGTATGTGTCGTTGTCAACATTTAATTTGTCATATTTTTCTATTCTTTCCGACTGTATCTTACATTCTTCTGCAGCTCTGCATCGGTCAATACACTGTGTTAGGGTTAAGTCTGGTTCCCTCAGAAGAATTTTTCGCGTTTTTCTATCGTGTATTCCTTTTATTATCAGTAATTTGATCATGTCGTTTTCAGTGACGTTGTTCCATTCACAGTCTTTAGAACTCGATTTCAAATTTAACAGATAGTCTTCGAAGCTCTCATTTTTACTTTGTTCTTTTCGTAGGAATTCTACTCTGTCTACGGTCAATGTGTTCATAGGTTTACAGTGATCTTTAAATGCGTTAATGACCATGTCAAGGGTTCGTTCATCGTCATTATCAACCGTCTCTCCTTCCGCGTTTTTAACTGTTAGGGTCTTGTATATTTGTTGGCCTCTTTTTCCTAAGAGGTAAATAAATAGAGTTTTTTTCTTTTTTTACAATGCTCGCAGCTTTAGCGGCATTATATCTGCATTATCCTTCAAATTTCTGAAATTCAAAAAATAAGATCACTTCTCCCGATTGGGTTTTATTGTCTGTCCAGTTTGTCGTGGAAGTGTTGATGTCAATGCCATGGGGGCTGTTCACTATCAGGTGAAGGCTCTGTGTAAATTTTTCGCTGTGTAGTCAAACTTTTCCGATGGATTAACATCATTTTGTAACCTTTTTTTAAAGAACAAGTGGTACTCACTCAGTTTATCTTCGAGTTTGCTTCTATTCTGACTCCATGTAAGCAGAAATAACTCCGAATCGCATGTGTATAAATATACATGTTTTATTGTTTACGTCATGTCAAGTACCACCCGCAGTCAAAAGCCCCTTAAGGCATTACAGATATTGGGGCCGCTTATGTACATTAGGGTCTGTTGATTTAAGGCTCAATGTTTCAGATGAGTGTTTTTGTCTTTGTCACAAAAACAGTGCCAGAATACCCATTCCAACGTATTGGTCTCGATACCATGACACTAGATGGAAGGAAATATCTAGTGTGCGTAAATTATTTCTCAACCTATACCATGGTTGATCGACTCCAAGGAACATCAACCGTTTGCACAGTCAAACTGATGAAGAAACACTTCATGAGGCATGGCATTCCAGAAGAAGTTGTAAGCGATGGGTTCCTGAATTTGACAACCAAATGATGAAGGAACTGGCCCGAAAATACGGATTCAAATGGAATCCCAGCTCACCAGAGATGCCAAACTCCAACGGAATGGCGAAATCAGCGGTCAAACAAATAAAAGGCATTATTAAAAAAGGCAACAATGAAAATAGTGACCCTTGTCTAGCCATACTAGAGTTTACCAATACACCCATGTATTTACAAAATCCATGGGAATGTCTCCAGCACTGAGATTCTTTGGAAGACAACTGAGAAGCAAATTGCCCAACGATGAAGAAATGCCTATCCCCACTCAATGCAGAAGAAACAAAAACCAAAATACGAAGGCAAAACAACAACAAAAAGAAACAATATGATAAGAACGCCCATGACCTGGCAGAACTAAAAAAAGGGTGACCAAGTGACTGTTCAGCTATACGGCAATGGCCAATATTGGAAAAAAGCGATCATAATAGAAAAATTTGAATTCCGGCGGTACATGATCGAACTGGAAAATGGGAAAAGACTAGTGAGAAACAGAAGACACTTAAGACTCACAAACAGACCAAAGTACAGAAATGACAGGAAAAAACTGTAAATATGATATCACCAGCAATGGCAGTGGAAAGAACACCAAGCAACAGCAACCAGACATGGCTGAAAGACAACCACGTCTGAAAAGAACCACTGCAGGCAAGACACCTAACCGTTTATGGTGAATTTCAACTCACATAAAAATAAACACTTCAGACGTTTGTATGTGTGGTGTTTCTAATTGAAAACAATAACACTGGTGTTGATTTAAGCCTTAATTCCCATTTTTAGGGTACACGCTGCCTGGGCTCTGCGTGGCGAAAGTGCCCGGTGAACCAGGAGGTTCTGTACCCTGTGTAGATTCTTTTAGGGGGAGAATGGTCTGAGTAGACTGCCCTTATGACCATTTTATATGACCGAGGATTATTCTGCCTCTATTTGGCCCATGTGCAAAAAAAAGAAGCTTCTTGATTTTTTTTATTTTTTTTTTATTTTTTTTTTTTTTTAATCAGGACTAAACCGATTGGGAGGTTTTATTGTCCGTCCAGTTTGTCGTGGAAGTGCTGATGTCAATGCCTTGGCGGGTTGTTCACTATCAGGTGAACTTTCTCTTGTTACCTCTAGGGGTGCTGCATTTGAGGGCATGCTTAGTTTCGCCTCTTCACGATCTAAGTTGTCTTTCACTTGGGGTTGGGGTGTTATAGTGGTGGAGGGACGAGACCTGACTTGATCCTGGTGACGACGGACAATCTGGCCATCCTCCAATTTGATTAGGAAGGATAAAGGTGATATCTTATCCACAATATGACCAGTCAGCCACATGGGCCCTTGACCGAAGTTCTGTGCTTTTTTTTTACTGAATGAACGCATCTTAGCAGTTCTGTCGTGCAGAAACTTCTGGTCTTCTTGACTGTAAACAGTGATTGAAGTAGCAGGCTTCATGCGGTCCAGATTGGTTCGTAATCTTCGCTTCATCAATAATTCTGCTGGGGTAGTTCCCGTGGTCGAATGCGGTGTTGTTCAGTAAGTCAGCAGGAAACGGGATATTTTTGTTTCCAGAGTTCCTCCTGACATCTTTTTCAACCCATTCTTGACCAGTCCAACGGAACGCTCAGCCAGGCCATTTGATGCCTGATGATGTGGACTAACACGTTTGTTGTCCAATTGACTGTAGTTCTTCTCAGCAGGTGACAGTGTTCTGAAAGCGAAAGCAATAGGTTTTTCTAATCCATCAAGTAACACATGTGACAATATGGCCCCAACGCCATACTGACTGGCATCGCAGGTCAATACCAGTTCCTTTTCGGGGTCATAATGGACTAAAATGTTTCCACTCTGCAACGAATCCTTTGCTCGTTGAAAAGCTGTTGATTGAGTAGCTCCCCATTTCCAGGAGACACCTTTCCGCAACAAATAATAGTGAGCGCCTAATATCTGCAACATTAGGAACGTATCTGGCATAAAACTTGAATAAGCCCAGAAAAGCCTTTAGTTCTGTCTCGTTGCGAAGGGCTGGTGCATCTCGGATGGCGCGGATTTTTTTCTTCTGTAGGATGGAGACCTTCAGAGTCGATCCAATGCCCTAAGTACATGACAGATGACGCCATGAACTTACATTTGTCGAGGCGAATACGGAGACCAGATTCTGATTGTTTCTTTAACACCCTGACAAGATTGGTCATGTGTTCCGAGTCTGTTGAGCCTGTAATCAATATATCATCCTGGTAGCAACATATGGTTCATTTACCAATAAGTTATCCATACAGCGCTGGTAGATACCCGGGGCTGACTTTACTCCGAAACTTAGGCGGTTGAATCTGTAGAGCCTCGATGTGTGTTAATTGTGAGGTACTTCTTTGAGTTTTCCTCTAACGGCACCTGTAGGAATGCTGATCGCAGGTCCAGTTTTGAAACTTTTGCCCACGCACCAACTTTGCATATAAGTCATCAATTCTTGGAATGGAGTACTGGTCGAGATTTAAGCATTTGTTAAATCATTTTGTGATCCCCACACGATCGAATTGATTGGTCTGTTTTAACAACTGCTACTATGGGAACAGCCCATTCCGAGTACTGTACGTGTTCAATAATGCCTTGAGAAACCAGTCGATCGAGTTCTTTGTTGTGTGTTCAAGTGCTTCTGTTTTTCTCCACATTTTTCCGGGTCAAGCAGGCAGATGAAATATGACCAGTTTTGTGGCAATAGTTACAAACTGCTTCTTTGAAGTGACAGGATTCTGGAGAGTGTTTGCCGTTGCACCGAAAACACAATTTTTGTTTTGGTTTCGATTTCCAAAATTGAGTGGTTGCCCCACCTGGTTCACATTTTTTTTGTCATATGCTGTGTGTTGCAGCTGTTGCACTGGCTTCAATGTCGCTAGAGTTTTTACTAGCGCTTTCCATAGCCAGTGCTATATCCCGGGCGTTGGCAAATTTCAGTTTCCTTTCGGATAGCAGACGTCTGCGGGTGCGTTCGTCAGTAATCCCCACAACTATCAGGCCCCTCAGCATATCTTCCAATGTGTCCCCAAATTCAGTGTTTTGTAATTTTTTTCAAATGGATGGGCTATAAAATCAGAAATTGACTGACCTGGTTTTTGGCGACTCATATAGAAGTTGAATCTCTCAATTGTGACCGATGGCGTGGGTTACAGTGTTCCCTGAGTATCTGCGACATTTCCTCATAGCTTTTGTCTTTCAAGCTATACGGCGTTATGAGGTCCTTAAGGAGTGAGGTGTCGGCTCCAGCTACTGAAAGAAGTACTGCTTTCTTTTTACTTGGATCTTGAATGCTATTAGCTTCAAAATAGTATTCCAGTCTCTCTGCATATGTGTCTCAATCACCACCAGCTGGAGAGAATTCGTCAATACGTCCAAACAACGTCATTATGAGAGCTGCCTTATTTATTTATTTTTCTTTTTGCGTACGCGCGTGTAGCGTGGACTGTCTCCCGTGTTTAAAAACCGTTAATAGTGGGGATACATTCTTTTTTTTCTTTTAAAGTGCTCCATTTAAAACTTACTTTGTGAAATGTATCTCATCCTCGTCTCCATGTGGTGTTTCTCATTGAAAACGATAACACTGGTGTTGATTTAAGCCTTTATTCCCATTTTTAGGGTACACGCTGCCTGAGCTTCGCGTGGTGGAAGTGCCCGGTGAACCAGGAGGTTTTGTACCCTGTGTAGATACATACATTACAGTATGTATGAGGGATGTTGGTCGACTTATGTACATAAGCGTCCCCAGTATCTGCAATGCCTTAAGGGGCTTTTGACATGACGTAAACAATAAAACACGTATATTTATACACACGCGACTTGGAGTTATTTCTGCATAACACATTAAAACATTACTTTATTGAATATTGTTAAACTCTTACGTTCTCCCTGACAGAGAAAAGGAAGAATTAGTAACGAAAACTTTTTCCTGTGATTTGCGTAAAAGAAATCAGTAATTTTCAAATTACTGATGGAAATGCAGAGAAGCCTTTTTTCAGGTCACGGCTATTTTCCATTGCTGCCACATAATTGTGAAACTAATGACAGTAGACATGATTGATGTTTCCGATTTTAACAGAGGAAGAGATAACTTTTTAAGTGGTTCCTTGCCTCATATGTCAGTAACCTGTCAAAGATAAGAAGAAACCAATGCTTCATTTTAAATTCTTTTATCGTTCCCCTACTGACAACCGAGATAAAAATCCAATTCTAAGAGATGCTTGGTAGGAGAGTCATCTGTTTTGGGGTATTTTTCTCTTTATTCAAAAGGAGTAAAATTAACGTAAAATGTATTAAAGGCTCATTGAATTCACACATCCAGTTGTTAACAAATATATTCTTGCTCCTCAATTGCAGTAAAACTCATTTGTATGATTTCTTGAGAGCTAAATGTCCTTTATCAGGCTGCAAGAATGTTCTACACATAACTTGGGATTAATTTTGATACTATTGAAAGCTTACTTTTTTCGTTACATAAGTATTAATGAAAATATTTTCTTTTAAATGCTATTGCCATAAATGTTATCAACTTATTGCTATGAAATTTATCAACTAGTTTAACTTAGCTTGGAACAGTGAATTCATCGGGAACATTCTGTCTTTATCGAAGGAATCGCTTAAATACATTGGTGCCTGTTTTGAGTGAATTTTGTTGGCTATCTTAAGACTGGTGTATGGATTTTAGTAAAAACATTTTAGGAATATTTATTGGGATGGAGAACATAATATTAAAGGGTGGCTTTGCATAAGGGTGTCGAAATCGATTAATCAAAATGCCAACATAGAGATTGGGTTGGAAAGAGTAAGAGTAACCGATAGTAATTGTAGAGTTATGTCTATTCGATGATTTTGGTCATTTATTTGCTAAAAAATATAACTTTTAAAATACATTAATTTGCCAATCTTAAATAACATTTTTTCAGATCTCTTTCGCAAATTTACTACTCTCTTTATTTTAATCTTTGTCAGTTGGTTACACTAAATTTAACTGGTGTTTTTTTGTTGTTGTTGGTTTTTTTTTTGGGTTTTTTTTGTTTTTTCTTTCATTGAAATCTGAGTGACAGAAAGTCTAATCAGGTCTCCAGGGCTCTTCTAAGTAGCTTAAATGATTTTAACAGTGCTGTGGTCTGTGTGTTTTTTATCTTCCCCAGATCTTCAGTTTCCCTAATCTCTTTCCCGGGCTTTTGAGAACCGTTCCAAGGGCTCCAACCTCAATTGGTACCACCATCACTTCATGTTCCACGGATTTTTCAGCTCTCTTGTAAGATCCAGATATTTTTCTAATTTCCTTTTCTTTTATATGCATTGGAACGGCAAAATGCAATTGACAACTTCTTCCCCAAAAGGTAATCTATTGAACTTGTAGATCCCTTGATACGTATTGATAACGACTATTTTTGAACTCTCGTCATCCACAGGTATTTGTATAAATATGCGTCCGAAAGATCTAATTTTGATAAATATTCGCTACCGCTTATCTGACCGAAAATTCCCTGAGGGTTTGGTATCAGGTACGAGTATTTCTGTAAGCAATCGTTCACCCCCAGAGTTGAAATCAGCACATACTCTAATTTTTTTTCTTCTTTCTAACATACACCTATTCAGAATAATTCATTTTTGAAAATTACTCCCAAATTTTCTAATCCATCCAGTTCGTTATTTACTCCTTCGAGTGCTACGAATAAAGTAAATTAAATTAGTCCTTGTGGAAATAGAGGGGTAATTTACAGGGAACAATAGAGCAGAGAGAAAGATAGGCGGTTGTTCAAAGGACAAGAGTACGACGGCAATTATAACTACGACAAAAAGAGTTTAATGCGTTAAATGTACATAATGCATATATGCAAATAGGTTAGTACAAGGGATTAATGAATTCAGTTCGTTTGGGTCGGAAATGGCTACTAGTAAATTGGTAGTTTTAGGGTTCGTTTAGAGTCCCTGGTAGTTTTAGGGAGTTAGTTTGCAAGAGTTTAATCCTGATTGAAGAATTGTCTTTGGGATTAGTTCCTCGTGTATCAATGTTCTTTGGGTAGCTTTATCCGAAGGTATTTGTAGTGAGTAGCATGCCGAAGGTTTCTAATTCCTAACGTGAGGTGTAGCAACTCTTTATCTACCGTCTCGGGTGTTTGATAATGGGATGCCTAGTTGCCTAGTGGGGGTCGGTAGGCAGATAATTACCCTCTTGGGTTCATTAATTCTAGTAGTCCTAACTTATCCGCAATGTGTCTAGCTGAATAAGAGTGTAGCAGGAACGCTATGACCCACCTTGTGTCCCGCAAGGGGTTAAGAGTAAAAGAGAGGGCGAAGGAGGCCACGTGCTTACTTTTATAACTGTCATCACGTGACCATAAGAGTGGTGCTTGCTGCTGCTGACTGATGTAACTGGAAGTTTGTCCCCTAAAGAGTGCTAGCCTGTGTAGCCGGAAGTATGTCTCTTAATAAATTTCAACACGAATAGAACATTTCTTTTTGGCCTAAACACGAGTATAGACTTGTCTTTCAGCTTAAATTTTGCGATTATTTTCTTACATCAGACCTTCAACAAAAATTACCGGGTAACTTTTTTTAATCTACTTTTAATTTATTCCATTGCTGTATTCACTTATTGGCAAGTCCCATTAATTAAACTTATTTATCCTGTCAGTACCAAATAAGTTGCTGCTTTCTGCATTACAAATACTTTTGTTTTTATTATTTTACCAGAGAATTCTGCAGTACAATTATATTGTAAGATTAAAAGTGATAATACTTGTAGATACAAACTCCGACAAGGGTTGATAGACAAAACATTTAATATGGTACAGCACATGGATAAACAGTGTACATAATACAAGGAGGTGTACATAAACATACATACATAAGTAAAAAGGAAAAAAAAAGCACAGACATGAGACTAAGAATAGTTCATGCTGTGTAAATCACTTACAGTGATTAGTCCAGCGTTGAGGTCCGAGCCCCAACGAGGAGGGGGTAGACCAGAGTCTAACCCATGTGCCTCGTAGGTCGGGCAGCAGCAAAGAGAGAAAGAGACGTTCAAACCAGCCGTTTAAATATAACAGGCCCCTAGTGGGAACCAGCAAACTAAACGAGCAGACAACTCTCCAGGCAAATACGAAAGTAACGCCACAATATTATCCTTTGAATTTCAATATTTTTTCCAGCAACACCGCAACCATATTCCTCGAAAATGTCAACCTTGGTCTACCCAATTTATTCCATCTGTATTCATTTACTATTGTTGAATCCGAAACTGTGCAGAGTTGAAACTTAACTGGTTTTCTATTAAAGCAAGGTTTGTTTTTATATGGACAGTCGTTTTTTAAATGTAATTGTCCACGACCATAACAGGGGTTTGGTTTAACAAATGATTTATTATTTGTTCTTTCACAACAAGGTTTGTATTTTCCGAATTTTCTCTCGCCTTTTTTAATGTTTTTTTTTTCCGTAATGCGAATGTTTGATAAATTTCTCTCTATTTTCAGTATCATACCGAAGATTTTATATTCTGTTACATTCTTCTACTCCCTTCTTTAGGGTTAAGTTATTGTCTTGCTGAAGCCTTGTTAGAATTCTTGCACGAATTTCAGTGTCTTTATTCACTGGAATTCCCCGAACAAAAATTAGACATTTAAACATGTCAGTGCTTAATTCACTGAGTTTAAATTTCTCACATTGGCTATTAACCACCATATGCTAAGTAATTGTCAGTATATCTGAATTAAATGGAGGACACTCAGACGACGTGTTAAGGGTTAAGAAGCCATGTTTATTCTCTGGTTAGCTTTGTGCCCAGACAAAGGGCAGTAACTCTTAAGGGTTCACTTAAGGTTCAATACAATAACATCACAGTAATCTTTGTGCATTTTTTAAAACTAAATTTAAATAATTCCAACAAGTGTTGAAAAGTGAACTTTTATCACTGAATATTTTTTAATAGCAGAATACTTTCATCAAATGTGAAATCGCAGGTGTTACGTGTATAAGCAATACACACCTATACATTCCCTTCACCATATTAAGTCGCTTAATAGGGATAACTCTTCACTGACGAGTACACTCACTTCCTGTATGTCTGGCCACAAATAAATCACGTTCTCTTAGCTCTACGTTGTCTCAACTCTTTTGTCAACACATACACACGTAACAGCAGGCTTCTTGGGAAATATGTAATTTACATATTTCTCGTGTTCCACCGAAAATAATTTAAGCATGTGGAATTCCTGTGGATATGTGTAAAGTATTTTAGGGTAGATGATGAAAATTCAAATGTCGGTTCCTGTAGTATCTTGAGATCTCGACCTGGCGGGATTAGGGGAATCTCGATAGGGCGAGATCACGGAAAATAGGGTTTTTACTACTAACGTGGACATACAGCCACACGGACCTCGAATGTATATATTCCCGTAATAAACCGTTCTATAAAACGTTAAACCTGAGTGGACTTCACTACAACTGGCGACGAATGAGATAACCACAATTCGGACAAACAAGAACAGAAATTACCAAAGAAAAATCCCCTTAGGAAATTTTTAAACAAAAGAAAAAAGCGGCCGTTAGACTACACCGTTAGCCTACCACGTGGAGACAAAAAAAAAGTACATTCAAGTAAGTGCTAAATTCCTGCCTACGCTAAATGTTTAATAACTGAAATTAAACAACTAAAGCACAGGAATAAAATCATTCATTACTTTATTTGAAACTTTTGTCGTTGAATTTTTGTTCCTTGGGGAATTTTAAAAAAAATGTCTAAAATCATTCCATTAGCAGGATTACAAGCACCATCACATCTTGACACGATTGGCCAACCTGAAACATTGCACAAAAGATATGAGGACTGGAAATTAGATCTGGAAACAGCAACAGGTGTGTGTAATGCCGAACAAAAAAGAGGAGTTTTACTCGTATCAGGAGGACCAGGCGTTCGTGAAATTTGGCGAAATTTTACGGAACAGGAAAAAAGGGAACAAGAGGCAGCAAGTCCCGGCACAAACAAAAGGGGCGCATACGAAGTGGCTATTAGTTTGTTTGACAAACATTTCTCCCTTAAAGAAAATATACCAAAAGCTCGCACTAATTTTTTTGAAATGGAACCGAAAACTGGAGAGACGGTGAACAATTTTGTTACCCGCCTAAAAGTACTGGTCAAGCCATGCAACTTTAAAGAAGATGCTGACAACCTGGTCAGAGACAAAGTTCTCCTCCATATCAAGGATAAAGATTTAAAAGCCAGACTATTTAGAGAAGGAAACGGTCTGACACTGGAAAGACTTATGGAAATAATTGGGACATACCACGAAAAAGAATGCACTAATCTTAGAACCAAAGTCGAATATAAACCAGGTATCCAGCAAGGAGACGAAGAAAAACTCCAGAACGACACCCCTTTGTTACAAGTGTGGAGCGCAAGGTCATATTGGACAGGAGTGCATTAAAAGCAAAAACAACAGATGTAGTCATTGCGGAAAAAAGGGCATCTAGATGAGTTCTGTTTCCATAAAAACAAACCCATGAAAAAAAGAAGCCATTATGATAACAGAGGTGGAAGACACAGTCCAAGCAGCAGTGGGTCATTCAAAGGTCAAAGAAAAGAAACCCAGCGTATCGTGGAGGAAAAGGAAGACACTACCTCAAATGACATTCAAGCTTTCAGAAGCAGAAGATATAATAGAATTGTCTATTAATGAGACAAGTGTATCCTTTGTGATAGACTCAGGAGCTCATCACAACACACTTTCACTGGAGGACTTCCAAAACCTAAAAAAGGCCAGACCCGAGATTGAACTTCAGCATGCAACCAAAAAGCTGTATCCTTATGCCAGTAAGGAACCTCTGAAAATTTTGGGGAAAACCACACTGAAAGTGCAGGTACCAAACACTAGACGATCTGTCACTGCTTCATTCTACGTTATCCCTCAAGCACAGGCATCACTCCTTAGTGGTAGAACAAGTAAAGCCCTAGGAATTCTAAATATTGAAATAAATGCCGACATCGTTCAGAAATCCAAAACGGATACTAATAAAGCTAATCCCTTGAGCCTACAGTCAATTAACGAGTTCGATCCAGCTGAAGGAAAAGAACTATCTCCCCGAGAAGTGAAAGAAACTTCAGAGGATGACCCTAAATGCTACACATGTCTGGTAGGAGAAGAAAACGCCCCACTCGAGGAGTTAAAAAGCACACAGCTACCAGATAAACCCTGGAACTATGTTGCAGTAAATCTACTGACTGTCTCAGAAGGAAACCATCTCCTTGTCATCATGGACTACTACTCCAGATGGCCAGAGGTAGCATATATACAAAACGTAAATGCTAAAAATATAATAAATAGCCTGGAATTAGCGTTCATAAAACATGGGTACCCAAAATACCTGAAAATTAACAATGGACAACCCATTGTATACAGAGAAATACAGGAATACCTAACCATCCATGGTATTATCCAATTAAAAGGGATACCATACTGGCCTCAATCAAATAAAGAGGTAGAACAGTTCAATAGAACAATCTTAAAAGCAATTAAAATTGCTAAAGTAAGGAAAAAGAGCTGGAAGGAGGAAATAAAGAGATTCCTATTGAAGTACCACACTACCCCTCATACGGTAACAGCTCAGCCAAACTACTAACAAACCCGATGTTATAGAAACATCTACTGTACATGAAAAGATACATGACAGAAATGCCCTCCACAAACAGGAGCGTAAAATAATTGAAGTCCAAAAGAGGATACCCAAAGACCAGATTAAAAAAAAAAAAATTTTTTTAAATTTTAATTAAAAAAAAAAAAAATTTTTTTTACAAATTTTAATTTTACTAAAAAAAAAAAAATGGAATTAAAAAGGAGTCAGTGCTGTGCAAGAACCTGCATAAAAAAAAGAGAAATGTAGCTAAAGTGAAAAGTTGGTGATACACCTCATAAAACTGACAACCACAGTGTGCCAGCCACTGATCAGACTCCCATTACCATTCTTCTACAACTACACCAAACCCTAACACGGACAAATCACCCAGAGTTAGACAAGCACCAGCTTGACAGAAAGACTTTGTCATGTCCGGAATAACCTTTTAATCAAAAGGGGAAAACAAAAAAATAACGGGGGGAAGATGTAGTATCTTGAGATCTCGACCTGGCGGGATTAGGGGAATCTCGATAGGGTGAGATCACGGAAAATAGGGTTTTTACTACTAACGTGGACATACAGCCACAAGGACCTCGAATGTATATATTCCCGTAATAAACCGTTCTATAAAACGTTAAACCTGAGTTGACTTCACTACAGTTCCCACAACTTCAACACCCGAGATTATGGAAATGTGGTTTCCGCAGAAAACAAAAGAAAAAGCAATTTAAATATAAGAATCAACTTTATACATATATATAATTTATGTTGTCGGTTCTGATATTCCTGCATTTCTTGTTTTAAACACATTTTCTGCATTTATTTCATACTTTGCTGTTTTTGATTTAAAAGTTCCAGCATGACAGTTTTAAAATCCTCCATATTGACAGAAAAAATTAAGTCAACAGAACAAAATTCACTGTACCTTTTATTAAAAAATAAAGTAATTAAATGGAGTTAGGGGGATTATTTACGGGGAACAATGGAGCAGAAAGAAAGCTAGATGGTAAGGTTCAAAGGACAAGAGTACGACCGCAATATATACTAATACAAAAAGGGTTTAATGTACGTTAAATGTACACAATACATATATACAATAAAACGTTAATTACAAGTGGTTAGTGACAGTTCAAAAAGTTCAGTGTTTATTTAGTTTAGGTCGGAAAATAGGCTACTGGTTAATTGGTAGTTTTAGGGTTCGTTTAGGGTTCGTGGTAGTCTGTGAAGTCAGTGTTGCAAGAGTTTAATTCTGCTGAAGAATAGTCTTTGGATACGAATTCCTTGTGTATCAAAGCTTCTTTGGGTAGCTTTATCGGAAGGTATTTGTAGCAAGTAGCATGCCGAAAGCTTCTAACTCCTAAGTTATGGTGTAGCAAACTTATCTACCGTCTTGGGTGTGTGTGATAATGATGCTAGCAGGACCTACTATCCTTGTGAGTGAGTAGGCAGAGAATTAACCGTCGTGGGCCGGTTAATTCTGGTCGGCTACCTCGTCCCAGCAAGGAACAGAGAAATACGCACCCTGAGGCCTTAACGAGAGTGGAAGGAGAAAAGAGGGTGGGGAAGGCCACGTGCTTGCTTTTATAAGTGGCATCACATGACCATAAGGGGTTTCCTGCTGCTGCTGACCGGTGAAACCGAAAGCTTGTTCCCCAAAGGCTGCTAGCCGGTGATGCCAGAAGTTTGTCCCTTAATAAATTTCAACACTTTCCGGTGGACTTGTGAGTCTTTCTTTGGTAACTTGTTTTAGTTCATTTTCTTTGAAACAATGTCTAAAAAATCCATGCCAAAATATTGTGGCGTCGTCAAAATCAGAATTTCTCGTCGTTAAAATCAGAACATTGGTCACCAAAATGTTGTGTGTCCAAAAAGCAAACAATACCTGGTCGCCAAAATATTATGGGTCCAAAAAACAAACAATACTTGGTCGCCAAAATGTTGTGGGTCCAAAAAACAAACAATACTTGGTCGCCAAAATGTTGTGGGTCCAAAAAACAAACAATACGTAGTCACCAAAATGTTGTGTGTCCAAAAAACAAACAATACTTGATCACCAAAATGTTGTGTGTCCAAAAAACAAACAATACTTGGTCACTAAAATGTTGTGTGTCCAAAAAACAAACAATACTTGGTCACCAAAAATGTTGTGGGTCCAAAAAACAAACAATACGTAGTCACTAAAATGTTGTGTGTCCAAAAAACAAACAATACTTGATCACCAAAATGTTGTGGGTCCAAAAAACAAACAATACGTAGTCACCAAAATGTTGTGTGTCCAAAAAACAAACAATACTTGGTCACCAAAAATGTTGTGGGTCCAAAAAACAAACAATACTTGGTCACTAAAATGTTGTGTGTCCAAAAAACAAACAAAAGTTGGTCGCCAAAATGTTGTGTGTTCAAAAAACAAACAATACCTGGTCACTAAAATGTTGTGTGTCCAAAAAACAAACAATACGTAGTCACCAAAATGTTGTGTGTCCAAAAAACAAACAATACTTGGTCACTAAAATGTTGTGTGTCCAAAAAACAAACAATACCTGGTCGCCAACATGTCCATGGTGGGAATGCTAGGTCTGGTGGCTATGGGTCTGTCGATGGTGGCTAGGGAGGTTCTTAGGGTTGTCTCCCCGTCGTGCATTATCCTGGGCTTCTCTTCGGGAGTTTGAAGCTCGGGTCTGGTCTGGAAGACAGAGTCAAACTCTGAGGTGCTGGTTTGGTTTTGGGAGTAGCTATCTCATAGTCCGGTACCCCGTGAGAGCTGGAACATGTCGGTCTACTGCGGTTTGATGACTTTCTGGGTCTGTTGGCGGCAGCCTCCAGGGAGTCAGCTTCAGCGATAGCAGCGGCTATTTCTTTTTCCAAACGCAATTTCTCCAATTGCATTTTCAACTCTGTTGACGAAGGCCAAACGAGCCTTCGTGGCTACAACTTTTGCTTATTCTGCTGCAGCAGCTCTGGTTACCATACACAAGTAGTGGGTCTGGAGGGAGGTGGTTCGAATGGATCTGCTGTCCGCCATCTTTGTGGAGGAAATGGATTACTGTGGTTCCATTCGACCGTTTTTTGTTGTTGTTTTTTTTCCGGTGCCTCTTAGGCACACTGGACACTGAAGGACTGTATGGACCCTGTCCGTAGTCCTTGTTAGCTCCTCTCCACAGCAAAGAAAACTCCGTTGGGGGAATAACCCTCTGGTATCAAAGAGGTCGCTTCCTACGACGTTTGACATGGTTGTCTGGATTCTCGGAGAGTCCTTGATACCCAAGTGCTTCAGGCACGCTTTGTTACTGATAGGGGAGATATATGAACGGTAGTACGTGTTGCCCATTCTCTCTCTCGTGTAGAAGGCAGCTCCGTTGGGACGATAATCCTTTGGTGTCGAAGAGATACTGTAGTTTAGGCTTCCAAGTCTCTCTGAGTAGTTTCTTACTATCGTGCCTCCTAATTGACGATCAGTATTCTGTCCAAAATGTACTGACCGCTTTTCGCCGTACGTAGCTTAACTCTTTCAAGCAAAGAATAACAAAAACCGCTGGTAGGGAAATTTGATATTTATTCCGCTCACAAGAAAGCGTAAGAAACTGAAACATGAAAAGAACAAATTTACAGTCACAAAGCAACAAAATACAGGGGGTTCAACAGGTACAATAAAGAAGGGAAACACGGACGGGGAAGGCAGATAAAGAGAAATGGTTGAGGGATAGCTGACAAGTCAGGGGTAAGAATGATAGCAGCTCCACAAATACAAGGGCAGTATAAAATAGAAGGCAGTGGCGAACAGCCTGGGAAGGTGAGGACGAATGGGACTAAAGTAAGTGGGCAGTTATTGGAAAGGTTTCAAGGAATAGGCTAGAATGATAGCAGTAAAAAAGGTAGCAAACACATACAATAATATTATCAAACAGGGTAAGGAATTAAGAAATATACAGACAGGGTAGGGCAGTGTCCCTACTTGGGAATGAGTTTTTTTTTTTTCTTAAAGGTTGTTTTCGTTTTTCTGTCTCTTTATTTCATCATAAATTGACTAGGGTATGAAATTTTTTAAAGACCCAAATATTTTTTTTTTTTTTTTTACAGTCATAAACTGACTTGAGGGTTAAATTTTTCTTTAAAATCTCAAGTTGCTTTTTGTTTTTTTGTTGTTTTTTTTTTTTTTTTTTTTTTGTTCTTTTAAGTCACAAAGTTTTTGTTTCCTGCAATTATAAACTGACCGGTGAATATGGGTTTTTTATCCTATTTTTTTTTTCTTTTCCAATTCGGCATTTTTTCCAGATTTGGTGCGATATTATTTTTGGTTTTTATTTTCTGCTGTAATTTTCTCTTTACTTTAATTGTATTATCAGTTAAAGAGCCTTTAAATTGGAGAGGTTGCACATGAAAAGACTTGGACATGGTTAAGAGGGAAACTGAATTGCTAATAATTGCTGCACAAAACAATGCCATAAGAACAAATTATATCAAAGCAAAAACTGACAAGACATAAAAAACAGTAAATGTAGACTGTAGTGACAGCAATGAGACCATGAACCATGTATTAAGCGAATGTAGCCAACTGGTACAACGAGAATACAAAGCTAGGCGCGACTGGGTGGGGAAGGTGATCCACTGGGAATTATGCAAAAAAATAAATTTTGACCATACAACAAAATGGTATATGCATAAACCAGAAACTGTTCTTGAGAATTAAACGTATAAAATTCTCTGGGACTTTGAAATAAAGACGGATCACCTTATCCCAGCTAGAAGACTAGACCTAGTTTTGATTAACAAAAGAAAGAGAGAACTTGTCAACTGGAAGAGTTTGCAGTTCCAGAAGATTGTGAACTAGGGTGAAGATGAAGGAAAATGAAAAGATAGACAATACCTGGACCTTGCCAGAGAATTGAAAAAGTTGTGGAATTGAGAGTGAAAGTTGTAATTGGTGCACTCGGAACGGACCAAAAAGCTTGGAAAAAAGCTTGGAACTGAAAATAAGAGGAAGAATTGAGACCATTCAGACAATAGCATTGCTGAAACCGGCTAGAATACTATTAGTCTTCCGTACACATAATTGCTAATAATTTTTTTTTTAATACATAAAAATCTCGGAAAATATGTTGCGCCAAATTGCGCATTTCTAAAATTACATTTTTAGATAGATAAATTAAAGTTTTTTCTAGGGTTTAAATATCGTTTTCAACATGGATAGTTCCAGATGTTTAAAATTCACTATTAGATTTTTAAGTGAATAAAAATGGGACAATTGAATCAGAAAAATTCTTTTTAGCATCAATTCAAATAAAAATATTGTTTTTAAAACTATAAAAAAAAAAAAAGAAACATGCTACATAAATTATTTTTTAGTTTTAAGAAAATAACTTCTTTCGGGATTTTTATTTTATCATTTTTTTATGTTATTCGAGATTTGCTCCTTCTAGAAATGTAAAAATTAGGAACTGGGATTTTTTTTCTTCAAATGACCAAAGGTCACACCACTACATGCTGAATTAATAAAAACTTTTTTCCAAATTTCTTTTTATAAAATAAACTAGGGATGCCCAAAAATTCGTCTGCTTTTCATTTTGAGAACGAATTAAAATTAATTAAATCGATTATTTAAGGGCAAATTTTTGTCCAAATTTTTTGGCCGTTCGCGAGTTGCTGTAAAATCCGTATTTACAAAATAGATTTAACACACGCGATTGAAAAAAAAATACCAAAATTCCTTGAATTATCCGATCTTAATGAAATTTTCAGAGTTGATTTATCAATGAATGAATTTTATAATGCATCAGTTATTTTATTTCAAAACTTTCCAATTTAATTAAGTATTTCTGCTTTGATAAATTAAAATTAATTTAAAATATGAGCAGCATGCTGTTAAGTTTAAAATGTCATATTATTAGATTCTAAAAACATTTTTTTCAATAACTACTTTACTATCCATCGCCTATATTTTTTTGATCGAAAACTGTATTGGAAATTTACACACACACACACACACACACACACACACACACACACACACACACACACACACACCATTTTAAACGGAAAAAATATTGATGTATATTTTTTTCTTGTTTAATATAATAGCCAATTAAATAATTATCGAAATGAATAAAAACAAAAATCTCCAAAAATAATTTTTTTAGTTTTTATTTGCATTTTATTTTCCGATATTTGGTACTTATTAACTACCAGAGCAGTTTCCTAAATATTTTTTTCTTCTATTCACACCTTCAGTCTTTTGTCTTTTTATTTATGTAGGAAAAAGTATCAATCATATAATACCCCACCAATATTTTGCGCCCCAAAAATAAGGGAGGGGGTAAAGTTAAGTGACCTGAAAAAAATCAGAAAGTTTTTAAATAAAATAACTGATGCATTATAAAATTAATTCGTTGATAAATCAACACTGAAAATTTCATTAAAATCGGATAATTCCCTGATTTTCAAATTTAAAAAAAAAAGTTTGTATTGTAAAAACACGGATTTTTCGACAAATTGGTTATACCTAAAATAAACTATTCATTATAGAATGACGTCATTAACGAATAATTTGATGAAAATTTCATTAAAACTGGACAATTCCCTGATTTTTGGTAATAATTTGAAAATTTAAGATTGTTTTTTTTTTTAATTCTATCTCCTTACGGATTTTGCTGGTACAGAGTTTATTTATTTTAAGACAAAAGCAATTTTGGCAAAACAATTAATATTTAAAAAGATGTTTTTAAATTAACCAAATTATAGAAGGTTGTGTCCGCTTAAAATACACAAATTTACATACCCACTACCTAAATGTCGCATTAGTGTAGTAGTTAAGAGTAGTTGGATCAACCTATGACACATTATGAAAAGGGAAACAATCAATACAAGATTTTATTGAGTTGTTTCCCTTGAATATATATTTTTTTATTGAGTTGTTTCCCTTGAATATATATATAATATATATATAGTTGAAGTCGATAAGGCGGTCTAAAGCGAGGCCACCGATATAGAAGGCCCGTTCTTTGGGTGTGTGACGTCACAAAAGTGGGCCCAACTTAGAGCAAGCGAAATAGATACCGTTGTCTCGTAAAGACAGTAAATAAACAAGTGTTATGTTTCATTAAACTTTAATAACTGAAATTCGTTCATAATTTTATTTATTTCAAAGTGGTGAATTTCATAGGTGAATTTCATCAACAAGTAAAGATACTGTAGTGTCTTTCTGTACAAGTAACTTGAATTTGTTTTTAATATACATGAGAAAATTGTTATCATGTTGCTCAATTAAAGGATTCATATTTGTTGATAATGTTACTCTTTTAATTATCGAATAACTAGGTAAAATTATATTTTTGCTATCTTGTTGCGGGGCCGATAAGGATGTCGACCCCACAGACTTTTGAATAAGTGAAACGACTGGAGGCAATGAAAGAGACAAAGGCAGAGGATTTAGATGGCAGGAAGTAACCAGGTGGTCAATTTATTCACGAGAATTGACAAAGGTAAATCGGCAAGTTGAGTTTTCGTCGCTCGAGGTTGGTCGCTCAACGTTCGGTCAGTCCTTCGTTAATCTGGGTGGATAGGTCGTCCGTTGTCGGATAGACAGCTGGAATCCGGAATCGGGATACAGTGCGTCTACGGGTTTCGGTTGACGTCGTGGTCGGTCAGTAACGGTCTCGGCTTGCGGTTGTATCGGCTGCGAGCCCCGGTCGTAGTCCCGTCGAGGACTGTTCGGGTACGAGCGTGAAACGTAATAGCGACGGACCGTTCGCTTAGCACGTGCGTTGCTTGGGTCTGATTGGCCGCGGTTATGCGGGATTTCAGACCAGGCTGGTACGTGTGCGCAAATGCCTCGAGTAGCTAGGTGTTTGCTCGGCGGAAGATCGAGTCGGATCTACCAAGCTAGGACTTAGCGTACTGTCGGCGAGGGACGCCTATCTGGTCGTAAGATCCAGATCTTCTAGGGATTTCGCCCTAGGATCGCATTCGTGGTTAAGGAAAGACTGAGGTGAAAGGCCGACTGGTTAGCTCTGAAAAGAGCTGGGTTTGTTTAGCCTTGAAAAAGGCTGATATTGCTGGACTGGAAATATTGGTGTCATCACAGCAAAGAACGAGGCTGGTCGTCTAGCGTCAAAGAAAGGCAGGTCGTTCCAGCAGCGTAGAGAGGCAGGGCGGTCAGGAATCAGGAAAGGCCATTTGTTCAGAATAGGAATCAGGATCGTTAACTGTCGGTGGCTGGCTGGAACTGTCCTCGTCATCGCAAACGACTTTCTTAAATACCCGAAATTTGCCGGAAATATCGAATGACGTCAGGGAAAAGTTCGTTAGGAATGATGATGACATAGTTTTGACTACGTGACCCAATACATGCGAAAGGGGTGGAGCTTAAAGGGTTAAAGCTGGGCAAAAACTGGATATATCTGGTCAGACATGGAAAGGGGTTTGCTTACGTGCGAAAATGCACACGCGTGCTCTGATTACGTGCGTTCGTTCAGAGAAAGGGGTCAAGGCTGTTTTGGCCCCGACAATCTCTTAATAATCTATACCCTTTAGGAGAGCAGTTATATAATAATGAAGAAAATATCATCATTTCTGTTGAATAATCAAACTTATTCTGTGTCATTAATTTTAGCTGCTCATATATGAATTTTATTGAATTAAAATATTTGCTTGATTCATCTTGTATCAATATAAAAAATGACATGATTAATTTTAGTATAAAAATTATACTAGGGGGATTAGCTTGCTGTTGTTCTGTGTCCATTTTCTTCATGTTTTTCTATTAGAGTTTCTAGATCATTCTTATAATTCATATGCTTTGGAATTTTATAATCTCCTATCATATCCATTTTCACATCCCTACAAAATACATGAACTGCAAAATTAGACTCGATTAAAAGAGACAAATTTATTTTTGGATATGGGGTTTTTATGATACTGCATATGATAACTGTTTCTTGCTGCCTAATAACATTCCAGTAATCTCTATCAAGAAAATTTAATTTTCCTACCAGATCATTAATATCATAAAATTTGTTTTGTATATGCCAACGCATCCTTAACACTTTCATTTAAAGCACTTTTAAGTGCAGAATTGTCCAGTCGAATTCTTCTAGAATCTGGTGACTCTCTAGAGGTGATTGATGATGATAGATATGAGGGACAGTTTGGGAGAATTCTAGGAATTGCGCCATCACAAAGAGATTTTTTTAAAAGTTTAACTTTAATTGCTGCCCCTGTTTTTTCATCAAATGCTGATGCTTCTCTTCTTATGTCCTCTGGTCGAAAATGTAGTTCACATACCTAAAAATATTGTAAAAATCAAAACCTATTTTAAATCCTTGTAAAAAATCTTAAAAGTTTGTCAGCAAAAAATCTACAATATGAAGCATTTTTCTTATAATTCTAGGAAAAATGAAGAGTGTTCTGATATCTTTAAGGAACATAATTTACCAATTCAACAAAAAATTATTAGTGACAAATCTATGTACAAATAAAGAGAGAATTTTTAACATTTATATATTTTTTGAATTAGAATAATGAATAACTATTTTTTGGATAAAATGATTTTGAAAATTTTGATAGATTTTAATCCTTTTTAATCCTTTAATTTTAATCCTTTAATTTTAATCCTAAATTTCAATTGAATTACAATTGTGAATTACAAAGACATGAGATTAATTTAATTACTATTAGAATTATTTTATTATCAATAATTTTGTTATTATTATTATTATTATTATTATTATTATTATTATTATTATTATTATTTTTTACTCCTTTTGAGTTTTCACATCAGCATTAGCTGATGGTCTTTCCAATGGAGTCTGAGTGACAGCAAGTCTCCTCAGGTCTCCAGGACTCTTCTGAGTATTCTGGCAGATTGCAGCAGTTCAGTGTTCTGAATGGTTTCAATACTTCCTCTGATTTCCAAACTTTCCAAACCTTCATTATTAGAATCATTATTATTACTATTATTATTATTATTATTATTATTATTATTAGAATCAGTATTTTTATGATAATAATAATTTAAATAACAATGATAACAATAATAACTTCAGGGAAATACCATCAGCTGGTGTGAAAAACTAATAATAATGATAGCAATAATTATAACGATTGATACCATCCAGAACACTGTACTGCTGCAATCTGCCAGAATACTCAGAAGAGTCCTGGAGACAAAGGCTAAATTTGCAAATTGTCCTCAATATTTCAAGATTCGTTAAATAAATGAAATTAACTAACCTGACTTACCCCCCCCCCAAAAAAAAAGCCAAGTAGGAAAAAAATAGATAAATAAAGTAAATAAATAAAAAAAAGAAAGATTTTTTATTGATGAAATAAAACAATTACTTACCAAAAAAAAAGTCAAGTATTTTCCAACTTTAGTTCAATAATAATAATGATAATGATAATAATATAATATCAATAATAATAATAATATCCCTTTTTTATTTGAATAAATTTATATCAAAGTAATTGTGGGATTATTAGACATTAGACAAATATTTACTTTCTCGCATTTAAGACTAACCAAAATAGTCAATTTAATTTAATAGACTCTTTTATTTATGAATAAAACTATTCAAAAATATTGTAAGGATTATCAGAATTATTTCTTTATGTTTATAAAAATATCCCTTTACGAATTTAATGAATTAATATCGAGAATTTCTTTAGAGTTTATTTCTAAAATATGAGTTTTTACAAAACTTTTTACTTTACGCTCTTATGTGAAAAAAATTGTTAACTTAAGACAGAGCTTTTAATGTCTTAAACTTGATTTTGTGAATTACAAAGACTTTAAAATACTTCAATTATTGAAGTTTAAATTAAATTTATTTAGTTTTAATACAAAAAAATTACTCACTTTGGAATTCTTTGTAGGTAAAAAATGTTTTCGTCTGATAGGGTAAATCCATTTGTCGCACAAAATTTTATCACGAGGGAAAGAAAAAACACTAACTTTTGGTCCATTTCTATAGTTTCCATTACAAAAAGGCACAACACACTTAAAGGGCATTTTTGTTTATAAATTAAAATAAAATAAAAATAATTGACTGAATAATTACAAGAAAAAGTCGTTGACTATTTGCAAAAAACTTCGAGGTGGCCTCTATTAGCCACGTGTGGCAAATCTCGTTTGGCCTCGGTTTGTGTGAAAACAAACTTGGGACTAGATATGATGATATCGCAGTGACGTCAGACTCGATCCATCTGGCCTAGTAGTTCTAGTTGGTCTTGCCTAAAGTCGATATCAGCCAGTCAGCGAGGGAGTCTATCCCCTTTTCAATAGCGCTAGACCAAGGAGATTGTTTTTTTAACATCTGAGGTGCAGCGCAACACCTACCATCAGCTCCTTTTTTATGTTTTAAGCGTTTCCGTTCAGCCATTGAATAAAGTCTATATGGAGTAAAATAATTGTCAGAGTGCAATAGAAATTATCAAGATTATGTTGGTAGTTAGATATATTCGAAACAATATACAAAGAATACATTTCTCTTGTATCAATTCTTACAATATAAAAACTCAATATCGACACCACATTACATTATGGAATTGAAAATTGAGAATTATAACAATATACAAATAAACATATGTCTATCTACTAAAAGTATTTATAGAGGCTTAAAAGTTTAAAACAGTATTGATCACATCTTATATCTATACTGTAGTGAACCAGAAGTTATCGCTCCGAAGGACAAAAATAAAATGACGAATGTGAATTTGCGCAGCATGAGAGAGCAAAAATTGAAACATTAAAAATAATAATTTTCAACCAAAAAGAAGTTTATCAAAAAGACCCTTTTTCGAGCCTACGCAGGAACTATAAATAACAGGCTTTTCGAAGAACAAGTCAGAAAGATCAAACCTGCCTGAACGAGTCCACGTCTCTCGTTTTAAGATCATTTTGCCTATTGCTGAAGGTACTACAAACTATATCTTTATCTCTCTCTCTAAGTAACTTGACTGCTGATTTGAAACTCTTTCTTTCTCAGTTTGAGACAACTCAATAACTCTACTTAATTTATTACATGAACATTTGAAAAAGCATTTCTGCAGGACCTTGTCCAGTATTCTCTACTATTGTAATTTTTGTATCAATACACATTTTGTTTGTTAAATGTATGAATTCTTTGTCTTTTCTTCCTTTACATTTTGTTCGCTTATAGTGTGATGAGTAAATTGCCTAAATTACATACACCTCATAAACGAGTAACCCCCAAATCACTCCACTATAATACAAACACAATGAGAGTTTTAGTAATGGTTAATTCCATGCCAAATCATCCAGAAAGATTGTCAGCCATTGAATAAGGTCTATATGAAACAAAATAATTGTCAAAATGCAATAGAAATATTTTTTTTAAATGATATCATAATTTGAGGGGTTCTTGACATTTCTGTCTACCTAACAGATCTGGGGGTTAGGGGTGAAGAACTGTAACTGTATTGGCTACTGAGCCTGAACAGGAAGACAAAAGACCTTGAAGTTACTTCACCCTTTATTGGCATTTCAGTCTCGGAAGATTATAATAAAGTGTTTGTGCCCCTGAAGTTACAGTGCCTCCTGTGACTATGAAGTCCGATGTTTGAAAAAACATTCTCGACCACAGATTTCGCATTTGAAGGCTGTCTCTGAAGATGTTGATGTGCCGATGCTTTGTTGCCGCTGCTTTCTTCTATATCTCATTGCGTCAGGGTGACTTCTGACATGAACAGTCCTCTACGGAGTTTCTACCGCCACCGAAGGCGGTCCTGGGCCAAATTTTCCCAGCTGGAAGGGGCAATGCCAAAGCACCTGTGATCATTCTTTCAGACATCCTTGAATCGCAGCTGGAGGCGACCAATCTGTCTTTTACCAGATGTAAGCTCTGCATAAAGAATGGCTTTCGGGATTCGTCCATCATGACCCAGCCATCAGAGACGACGTTGCCTCAGTAGATAACACAAGCTGGGGAGTTGAGCTCTCTCTCTAGAACTGCTGTGTTGGTGATCCTGTCCCTCCAGGTGATGCCCAGTATACGTCTAAGGCAGCGAAGGTAGAAGTTATTTAGCCGCCGCTCTTGGTGGGAGTATAAAGTCCATGTTTCACTTCCATACATCAAGTAGCTGATAACACATGCCCTATACACTTGTACCTTTGTACGGATAGTGAGCTTGCTATTGTCCCACACTCTTGCTGTGAGCTTCCCAAAAGTTGGGGCAGCTTTTCCGATCTGGCAACTGAGTTCAGTATCAAGTGACAGGTTGTCGGTGATGGTGGACCCAATGTAGGTGAATGTGTTTACGGCTTCCATGGTGTAGTTGTTGATGGTGATGGAGGGAGGATTTACAGTTCCCTGACCCATCGTCTTGGTTTTCTTTATACTAATGGTCAGGCTGAAGTCCTGGCAGGCTTGGGTGAACTAGTCCATGAGTGTTTGCAGGTGCTCCTGGGAGTGTGCTACCACTGCTACGTCATCAGCAAATAGCATGTCCCGAATGACAAATTGCCTGAACTTTGTTTTGGCTTTTAGACGGATGAGATTGAACAGATTATCATCTGTCCTTGTGTGAAGGTAGACTTCTTCTGTTACTTTACCAAAAGCTTGGTGTAGAAGAGGGGAAAAGAAGACCTTGTAGTTCCTTCACCCTTAACACCCTGGTATCAATAAACCAGATTAATACCATGATTAATATCCAAAAATGACCTTTCTCACTCTCCCTTACTCCTCTCTTACCCTTTCAGCAGCATCTCCCAAAATTCTTAGGTCATATCCATCTTAAATATCAACCAATAGAGCACAGAAAACTTGTACACAACATGAAAAAATAGCACCTTTTAAAAAACTAATGAAAACCTTTTTAAATTTACAAGTAGCATAATTTTTAGAAAAAGGTTAGTCTGTCTATTATTAGGTAAAGGGGTGGGCAGGAGTTTAAAAAGATATTACCTGAGACTTTTTTGGTACTGACTGGATGGCATTGTTCAACCTATGGGACTTACCAAATAATTATTTTTGTAACAAGGTAAATTCCCCCTCCAGCACAAACAATAGGCTTGAAAAATAAAAATAAAAACAATTGAAAAAAGAAATTGAAAATTGGAAATGATAACAATATACAAATAAAACATATGTTTATCTACTAAAAGTATTAACAGATGTTTAAAAGTTTAAAATACAGTGTTGATCACATCTTATATTTATACAAACACAATGAGAATTTTAGTAATGGTTAATTCCATGTTAAATCATCCAGAAAGATTGTCAGCCATTGAATAAGATCTATATGAAGCAAAATAATTGTCAAAATGCAATAGAAATATTTTTTTTAAATGATATCATAATTTGAGGGGTTCTTGATATTTCTGTCTACCTAACAGATCTGGGGGTTAGGGATAAAGAACTGTAACTATATTGGCTACTGAGCCTGAAAAGGAAGGCAAAAGATCTTGTAGTTCCTTAACACCCTGGTATCAATAAAGTAAAAAAGTCGTCGGGGCGGCCTAAAGTCGGTATCAGCCAATCAGCGAGGGAGTCTATCCCCTTTTCACTTGCGCTAGACCAAGGAGATTATTTTAGCATCTGAGGTGGAGCGCCACACCTACCATCAGCTCCTTACTTTACTGCACAGATCCCTGTGCTACTCATATGCTGAGTTTGGCGAGGACCGGTATCGAACTAGGAACCTTGTGGTTTCTAGCTGAACACTCTACCGACTGAGCTAACCCGACCCATGGTATCAATAAACCAGATTAATACCATGATTAATATCCAAAAATGACCTTTCTCACTCTCCCTTACTCCTCTCTTACCCTTTCAGCAGCATCTCCCAAAATTCTTAGGTCATATCCATCTTAAGTATCAACCAATAGAGCACAGAAAACTTGTACACAACATGGAAAAATAGCACCTTTTAAAAACTAATGAAAACCTTTTTAAATTTACAAGTAGCATAATTCTTAGAAAAAGTATTGAGAATTCTGAGGTAGGGGGGTTATCGTCCTTGTCTAAGAGCCTCTGTTTCAAAACAACCAATCACAAGCTAGAATACTTTGGCGGTAAACCCAAAGTGGGAAACTCTTCCTTTTTCTGCTCGACCAGCATCGAAGACGGACCACAAATTGAACGTCTCTCATATCCAGCATTACAACAGAGAAGCCGTAGCAGGGAATCCGATAATTCACCCTACCTCAGGAGTCAGCTAATTTTTTTACGAATTACATACATTTGTACAGACGCACTAAAAGTTTGAAACCTTATTGTTATATATATATATTCTGTAATACAAGTCTTTATTCCTATTTCAAGTTGTTCGTATTATTCTTAACTCTTGACCTGTCTGTCACCATTCGTGGTTAAATCTTTATAAAAGGTTAGTCAGGCTATTATTAGATAAAGGGTGTTGGTCGACTTATGTACATAAGCGGCCCAATATCTGTAATGCCTCAAGGGGCTTTTGGCTGCGGGGCAGTCATTGACATGACGTAATCAATAAAACACGTATATTTATACACACGCGACTCGGAGTTATTTCTGCTTAATATGGTGTCAGAAGAGAAGCAAACTGGAAGATAAACTGAGTGAGTACCACTTGTTCTTTAAAAAAAAAGGGTTACGAAATGATGTCAATTAATCCACCGGAAAAGTTTGACTGGGCAGCGAGAAATTTACACAAAGCTTTCAATGAGTGGCTGGAAGAAGTGGTCTTATTTTTTGAATTTCAAAAATTTGAAGGAGAAGGCAGATATAATGCCGCTAAAGCTGTGAGTATTGTAAAAAAGAAATAAACTCTATTTATTTACCTCTTAGGAAAAAGAGGCGAACAAATATACAATACCTTAACAGTTAAAAACGCAGAAGGAAAGATGGTTGATAATGACGACGAACGAACCCTTGACATGGTCATTAACGCATTTAAAGATCACTGTAAACCTATGAAAACATTGACCGTAGACAGAGTAGAATTCCTACGAAAAGAACAAAGTGAAAATGAGAGCTTCGAAGACTATCTGTTAAATTTGAAATCGAGTTCTAAAGACTGTGAATGGAACAACGTCACTGAAAACGACATGATCAAATTACAGATAATAAAAGGAATACACGATAGAAAAACGCGAAAAATTCTTCTGAGGAAACCAGACTTAACCCTAAAACTGTGTATTGACCAATGCAGAGCTGCAGAAGAATGTAAGATACAGTCGGAAAGAATAGAAAAATATGACAAATTAAATGTTGACAACGACACATACGATAAACATATCAATGCAACAGGAAGAGACAAAAACATGACTGCATTTATTGTGAGACAAACCATATGAAAGGAATAAGAAACTGTCCGGCTTTTGGCCAGGAATGTTTTAGATGCAAAAGAAAAAAACGTTTTGCCACATCAAAAATGTGCAAGGGTAATTCAAACTACAGGGAACAAAGAGTAAATGAATGTTTTCATGTTGAAGGAGAGACAATTCATAAGGTTCACGCGAATTTAAAAATAAACGGGAACCCTATTAAGTTTATGCTAGATTCCGGATGAACTGTAAATGTAATTCCAGCAACATTCGTTAAAGACGACAAAATGGAGCATTTACTAGAAAAAGGAAAGAAACTTGACAATCCCTATACAACAACCCATAAGAGGTGTACCATTTGCACTAGAAAAACAATTTAAACAGGAACTAAAAAAATGATGGGGGGCGATATCATTGAGAAACTGGAAGGACCCAGCTCATGGCTTAACAGCTATGTGATTGAAAGAAAACACAGTGGGAAGCTCCGGATATCTTTAGACCTCAAACCATTAAACAAGGCACTGATTAACAACTACCACTGCCAAGTACCAAGCTTGGAATCCATCACACACAGGTTTGAAAATAAAAAAGCAATAAAGCCTGAGTTATAAAACCACCTTCTGTCTTTGTCTCTTTCCTTTTTCGTTCTTTGAAATGGACGTCAGAGAAGGAAAGGAAAAAGAATGTAACTCTCCGACCCTTTACACAGTCAACCAAACAAAACAAAACAAAAATTGACACCGACGTACGTGAAATGTACATCGAGAAGGAGAAAGAAAGAATAAAAAGGAAGAAAATATGAATTTCGTCACGGAAACATACCATAGTTCGCTAAAAAAAAAAAATTAAAAAAAAAATTAAAAAAAAAAAGGATGAAAAAAAACCCAAAGAAATCGTGAGTAAATAACATAAAAAAAATTAATTGTCAAGGGCTGAAGAGTTGGACAATAACTCTCTTGTTGCGTGAAAGGATTCGTTCGCACCAAAGAAAAGGAAAAATACCAACGTAATAAACCAACCACCAACGAAATAAACCAACGAAAAAAAACCTACCAACGAACGAACGAATCCTTCAACGAAATCAAAATAACAAAAACAAATTTAAAAAATAAAAAATGACACACACTCTTGACTTTCCACATCTATACAAAATTGACTTTCCACATACACAGCCCTACAGAGCTCCGCTCTTAGGTGGAGGAGTGTTGTGGGAATTTTAAAAAATACAAAAATAAAAATAAAATAAAAAGGACCCCCAAGAGTATTTACGGGGATTCGTTGGAGCCCTTATTCTCCGTAGTTGGCTATTTCGGACGAAAGAAATAAACAAATACAATATAAAATGCAGACACTTGTATTATCAAAAAGTACAGAAATGTTGTTGCAAATTTTATTGGTATTTGCTACAGACTTATCTGTGAGGTTAAATACTGTTCGAGGGAGAAGTGGTGATAACAGGGGTACTCCGGTCGCTGGTTGGAATGTTGTTAAGACTCTTCGTCAGGTCGTTTCTCGTTCTTCAGCCTTCTATTAGTATGCTATTGTATCAGCCTTGGAACGTTTGCTGATACAATGCCTTAGAAAGTTTGCTGGTGGTAGAGTTCTGTAGAGACGCTTATTTTCACGTCCTTCCCTGGTAACTGTTCTGTGATAAGTGAGTCTAGGGATCGCTTATTTTTTGCGACTTCCCTCGGTGACTGCTCCCTGATAAGTGACGGTTGGGTTTGATTCTCGCGCCAACCTCCTGTTGGCGATTTGTCCCCTAGCAGCAGGGGAAGATAATTCTGTTGAATTTCCAATAGTCTTTCACCGGAAATTCGATCTGCGCATGTCCGACAAAAAAAGGACTGACTCCCTTCCCCCCAAAAAAAATCCCTCGGTCATTCTCACTTATGCCACAACTGTGTGCAGGCCGTTTTCATGGTCAGGGGTTATCCCTCGCCCGGCCATTATGACCCCGTTCAATAAAGCCTGAGTTATGAAACCACCTTCTGTCTTTGTCTCTTTCCTTTCTCGTTCTTTGAATGGCTTCCATTTCAACTAAGAACCAAGCTTTATATGGGGTTACCAGCACCCAACAAACTTAAATTAGCGCCATAGACTATCTGGAGAAAAATGTAATACTGTATATGAGAGAAATATATATATATATATATATATATATATATATATATATATATATATATATATATATATATATATATATACAAAGAAAACAATACTTTTAAAAATAACTTGTCGAAATGGTATTTAAAAAAGACAACTGAAATAGCTTTTTGTGGTTCTCTCTTCAAAGAGATGCGATTGTGTGACGAGACTGAAAGGCAGCCCTATGAACAAGCGGATTCCCAGTCCCCACAAACAAAGCGCGTCAGGATATGTTTGGCCTGTGGCGAGCGGCTACGGATACTCGAACTCGCTACCTCCTCGTAGCTGAGGTATTGTTAGTAGAGACCCAAATAAAGTATAACCGAATTTGCATAAGCGCATCCGAACGAGCCGAAATAAAGACGGACTGTCGCTGACAGCGAGAGGGAGGAAGAAAGTGTTTGGACGGCAAGTGAAATCTGACGACTGCTATTTGATGCGAGAGTGGCGTGTTCAGTTGGGAAAGGAATTGCATTTCGTTTGCTGGAGAGACTTTCAAAGGATTGATATTACCTTGAATTTTTGGACCCTTTCAACAATATTCTTCTTCTTCTTCTTCTTCTTCTTCTTCTTCTTCTTCTTCTTCTTCTTCTTCTTCTTCTTCTTCAACCTTTCAAACAATTATTTACGCCCACTGGTCAAAGTTATTCCTTATTTTTGAGATTCGTTCACGATGTCTCTTCTTCTCACTTCGTCTTCAGAAAAGCATTTCTAGTTTGCTTTGAAACTCTTTCAAAATGGACGTTCACATCCTATGCTGACACGCAGCTTTTCAAATTTAATTCATCATCATCTGCTAATGCTAGGAAAAAAAGATAGGCTCTCAGTCCACCTTCAGACATAGTCTGTCACTGACAACCAACTATCGAAAAAAGGGCTTAGCTCATTTCTAACCATTTTTTTTTACAAAAGCACGCTTCTCCATACACATCACACATTCTTCTGTAAATTCTGCAGCAGGAATTAAGGACTCTCAAGAAGCAATACTAGGTGACCAGTAATGAAAAATGCATCTACCCCAGGGCCTAGTGGAAGATTCTCAAAGTTATCTAACAGAGGGGAAGAATTACCAACCAGTTAAGGCATGAATCCTCAAGAACTCTGAAGATATCAAGCAGTTCAGAATTATTTCCCTGCACTGTACAGAAAGTAACATATTTTTAGCAGATTATATGGTTGACAAATTTCTATAGAAGAAAAGAAATAGAGGGGGGAAATAGATATTTGAGTCAACAAGTTCCTGCTGAGGGGGGGACCAAAAAGAAGCGAGTCCACCGTCTTCGCGCAGGCCAAACTTTCTTTTGGTCAACATAGTCTTCGTCTTCGTTTTCGACCAGCAGCTGAAAAGCCGTCGTCGTCAAAATATTTTAGCAGCTGAAATATTGCAACTCCCATTTAGTTTTGTTTCTTTGTTGGATTAAAATCAATTTCTTTGTTGGGTCGTTCACAAAGCGCTTCATCGCTGACTACCGTCTCGCGTCGGCCAACTACTTGTCGTCAGCGCTCCACTCACTTGTTATTTATGGACACAATCCCCCAACATCCGGGCACCTGAATTACACCTCGCGTCCATCCAGCGCCTGAATCGCATTTCTTTGCATTCCGGAGGGCGCGGGTTCGACTCCGGCAGGCAAGACAATGTCTTGCTCTTTTTCTAAATGAGTACGGTAGTACTCGTTCTCTGTCACAATTTCCCTCAAAGGAATTTGACACATCATTGTGAAAAGGTTGGATCTCTGGAAGTGCTGAATGTTTGGATCACACAGGGATGGTCACACAGCTGCTGAAAGAAGCCAATGAGAGCAGGGGTTTTATCTAGTGGTGTTGAAATTCACTTTACTCAGTACTAATTAATACTAACAGACTCTAATAATAGTGGGGTCAGAAGTTATCTACCCGAATCCATTTTTTGTACGGATGAGTTACTTGCCCTTTGACCTTTTGTTTTTCAGTCATTGTTTTTTAAAATAAATTAAATACCTCGTGTTATGAAAAGCAGTTATAATGTGTTGCCTCGTTGCTACATTGGAAGGTGTCTCATGTGGGATATGTTTCAATGAGTAACTGCGCTTGCCAGAGAGAAAAAGGTATGTCTCTTTTTCTGTGGGATTAAGTTAATAATTTGCCAACAAGTGGTCCCGTGGTTGAACCTTAATAATGCCTCCATACGACACAACTTAGTTGAAGAAGTGTTTGAAATATACCATGTTCTCGGCAAGATCAGTGAACTCATTCTGAATTACTCTAACAACTTCAGACAAGAGTGACTATAATGTTAATAATATCATGGTAGCACAAGCTTGAGAAGGCAATTGTGATTGGCTACACCATTCCAGTCATCCTTTTTGCTCTTATCATGAATATTGTGGTCAGGTTGGTGAAGGTGTAGTGCCAAGGTCTCCTCACAAAGATTTGTATATGGAAGCCATTAATTATAAATGACCTGACGGTTACATGATTAATCCCTGGCATCTTGTGGATCCTATGGATAATTGTTATGGGCTTTAGACCATCAAAGTCAAGGTCCTTTGTCTTAAAGAAAGGGAAACTTGAGAACATGTTCTGCTTTCCAATTTCTGAAAACACCAATCCAATATTAACAGAAAAGCAAGTCAAGGACACAGTTGCCATCAGCAAAAGCAGTGATAACTTTGAAGCCTGGTTTAATAATTAATTAACAATTACTAAAATTAATTAATAATTAATTGAAGTCTGTTGAAGAGTATTAAACTAGAAACTACACAAGGATCCTGCGTTCTGTCCTGAACAAATCCTGGAAGTAGCCCCCCCCCAAAAAAAAAACAGCTGTAGCACATCACAAAAAAGTAACTATCACACAAACCGTCCAAGTAAAACAAAGAAGACATTTTGGACAAGGAACAAGTGATATTCTCCAATGAACACTTACACATGGACACACCAGAGTGGGTTGACCAGCAGACTTACATTGATCAGCTCTGTGCAGATACTGGATGTCATGAGAAGGACTTTCCAGGAGCAATGGCCAATAGGGACATGTGGCAAGAGAGAGTCATGGGGATCCATGCTGTCAGCGAGACATGTTGATGATGATTATGATGATGATAACAACAAAAGAATTTGTGGTGACAAGAATGAATGATGCAATGCAGTACAGAGACATTCAAGTGAAAGCAGCTGATTGGCAGTGAAGTACTTTCCTTACTAGTAGCCTAAGGTAGAAAACTCTATCTGAGATAATGGCAGTTGGGTAATCCGACCTTTCCAAGCTGCCAGATTAACAAAGCCAAAAGGGAGGGAACAACAGCGTCTCCTTTAGTAAAGATATTGAGGTCAGTAAGACAGTATGGCTCAGTGAGTTTGGACAATGTAGGAGAATGTAATATGGCAGAACATCACTTTGTTAGAATATAGAATATTATTGGACCAAGTTGTTTATGATATCTTAGCAACTCCAGCATATCCTCTGCACGTGAGGCAGGAAGGAAACACCTTCCTACTCTTAGTGTACAGGAAGCGTATCCCATCAGCATTTATTTATGGAATACTAGTCTTAATTACAAATGGATTTTCCCCTTTTTTACTTCAAAATATCCGGATATTTATTCTGGGTACAGCAACAACTGCTGCCATGCATCTCCTTGTATTATTTTTTCTTACATTTTTAGCTACGCAATGTAACTATGCTGAACGAAATTTAAAGTTATAGCTCGCTTAAATTGTTTCTTTTTTTTGTTTGTTTGACCGATGTCTGCATACTTTAAAACGTTAAAAAAATCTGTTACCCCTTCCCCTAGCAAATGGACATAACTATTATAAAGGATATGATATAATTTTGAATCGAGCAGTATAAGGTAAAAAATTAATTTATATAGGTAAGAATTAATTATTTTTCAAGTTTTAAGAAATTAACTTAAAAATTTTCAGATAACTTTTTCGGGTGTTGAATTTTTTTTTTTTTTTTAATGTGGTCTTTCTAGGAATGCGAAAATTAGAGACTGGATTTTTTTTATTCAAATGACCTCGTACAATTTGAATTGATAAACAAAATCTTTTTTCACTTTTTTTAAAAATAGAATAAGCTATTCGTTATAAAATTAAGTCATTAAAAATAAAGTTCGGAAAATTTCATTTAAATCCGACAATTCCTTGATTTTAGGTAATTGTTTCAATTTTTTTATTACCATCCCTCACCACTTCTGGACATACCTAGTGAATTAGTATTAAAGATTAGAATAGGTATACCCAATTTGTCGAAAAATCCGTGTGTTTTTTGTTTTTTGTTTTGTTTTTGGGGTTTTTTTTCAATATAATATTGACACCTCCAAATTTGAAAAAAAATTCCCAAAAATCAAGGAATTATCCCTCAGTGTTGATTTATCAATGAATGAATTTATAGTGAACCGGAAGTTTTCACTACGATGATTGAGAGTCGAATGACGAAAGTACGTCTTTACGCATGTGGATTGGCGCAGCATAGAAGAGAAAAATTGAAATAAATATTTGTACATTTTCGAGCAATCAGAGACGTTCGCGCCTAAAAGAAATTTACCAAGTAGACCCAATTTGGAGCTTACTCAATTCTTATAAATAACACCTTTTTCGGATATCAAGCCAGAAAGAATTTACGTGTCTAAACGAATACACGCCTTACAGTGTAAGATTAATTCACATACAAGCTTAAAAGGTATGAACAACTCTCTCTCT
Organism: Doryteuthis pealeii; assembly: GCA_023376005.1. NCBI lineage: Eukaryota > Metazoa > Mollusca > Cephalopoda > Myopsida > Loliginidae > Doryteuthis > Doryteuthis pealeii. The sequence continues at coordinate 33,976,950 of CM042139.1, read as the reverse complement.
CTCTCTCTCTCTCTCTCTCTCTCTCTCTCTCTCTCTCTCTCTCTCTCTCTCTCTCTCTCTCTCTTCTATAATCAGCCTTTCCGTGATCAGCATTATCTATTCAACTTTACGCCTGACTGTTTTGTGACTCTGAAATCTTACTCATTCTTTCTCACTTCGAGATTTATAACATCTTTTATTATATTTTATATTGAACTTTCAAACAAGAACTTTTAAACAAAAACTTATGAAAGAACTTTGCCCGGTATCCTGTAATACCTTTTTGTAAACTTCATATTAATACAAGTTGTTTGTTTTAATACTGAGTGTTGTCTTCTATGCCATGTGCCTATATATTTAAATGTTCTTATGGTGTGATTTACGTTTTGATGAATATTTCATGAATCTTTTCTAATTATTATAAATTACATATAAGGTTTTGAAAACACAAAATATCTTAACCTTAAATTGGTGACCTCCCAACATAGATCAAACAACCTTACCCAACCCAACTCATCAGTTATTTTATTTTAGAACTTTCTGATTTTTTTTTCAGATCACTTAACTTTGACCCCCCCCTCCCTTGTTTTGGGGTCGCGAAATATCGGTGTGGTATATATGAGATTGATACTTTTTTTCTGCATAAATAAAAAGACAAAAGACCGAATGTGTGAGTAGAAGAAAAAAAATTAAAGGAATCTGATCTGGTAGTAAATAAGTACCGAAAATCGGAAAATAAAATGAAAATTAAAAATTAAAAAATATTTTTTGGAGATTTTTTTTCGATAATTATTTAATTGGCTATTATCTTTAACAAGAAAAAAAATATACATCAATATTTTTTCCATTTAAAATTTCCAATACAGTTTTCGACCAAAAAATATGGGTGATTGATACTAAAGTAAAGTAATTATTTAAAAAATATTTTTTTTAGATTCTAATAATATGATATTTTAAACTTAAAATCATGCTGCTCATATTTTAAATGAATTTTATATATTAATTTATCATAGCAGAAATACTGTTGGAAATTTTTTTATCCAAGAAATTTGTGTATGGCATTTAAATGCCTATTTTTTATCCGCCTTTCTGTGTCTTTTGTTTTCTACGAAAACAAATGAAAAAAAGGGCCCCTGTGGCTAGCTCCAGGGCTTGAATCGGTCACGTGTGCCCTAAAATCTGTTTCTTTGGAAACTGGGAAGCGTTTTTTATTCTGGCATCGCAACCAGCAGATTGTCCTTTCATAGCACTGTGTGACGAACTCCTAAGCTGCTTGAATACAGACATTGGCCGGTTTCAGAAAAAAAACCTTAATTGAAAAAAGGAGGCTTATTGCTGTTGCAAGCCTGCAGAATTCCTTGAAAGGCTAACACGGAGGTTTCTTCTTATCCTTTGGCGAAAAAGGTCGCGGTTCCTTTCATACATATTCTTCTGGCCACGGAAGAAACCTTGTTGTTGGAGTGTCCAGCCCTTTGAGAAAAACGGACATCAACACGTGAAAAGAAAAAGGTACCAGCCATAATCTTCATCCAGGAGCCTCATTCTTTGGCGAAAAAGAACGAGATATTTTGAAAGTGAGTTCTGTGTGTTATAACAGAGATAGATATCTCTTATGATTCACAATCCTTATTTCACAACATATCCACTCGCTAACAAAACAAAACAAAACATGAGTCACAGACGCCTACCAGCGGAAGTTAACCCAACGGTACCCTAAAACAAAGTAAGCAAATTGACGCAGTTCTGCGCATGGGCTCGGATTGAGTTACGCTTGAAAGGAATTCCAAAACAACAAAAAATAATATGATGAACGGAATCCGGATTTTCGGCCAAACGCCCCAAACCATTTCTGGTGCCTACCCGTCAGTATATAAGTCTGGCATTGGAGTACCATAGGCAGTTGACCGGAGGGCCCGACCCATGAATGTCGCGGCCGGCGAGATAAAAGAGAATACGTCGAAACCTCGACCAATGCACACCCGCGTTTACCCTCACCTTCTCTTACCACCTGCTTCACCCCCACACCAACAATCATCATCAACTACCACACAGCCGGCCCGAGAACCCCTTACCTCCTCTTACCCGAACACCCCGGGCGAAACCTAAGTGAATAGTATCATCATCAGCCTTACCAACGAACCCCGTCAACTCGAGTCACTAAGTTGTACCGTTGTAAGTCGATACGACTTACAACGGTACAACTCACTCGGCCACTACCACCTTCCTGACGTAGTATCATACTAACTCACTCCTACTGCACCTCGCGACCGCAGGTCATTCCTGACATACCCACGTCTACCACATTCCACCAAGAGAAGGAGTTTACTACTAATCTTCTAACGACTACCAACGTCCATATTCAACACTTGTTTATTTTTAATAAACGATTTGACAACACAACTTCTCGTCCATTATTCTTCTTTGCAAACCATACGCTTTACAGATACATCATTTTATTTCATGTGGAACTATTTTGCCTCTCCTGCGCGAGAGAAACTCATTTTAAAAGGGTTCTTTTATTGTTTAATACCCTTTCAGTTCCAGTAAGTGTTAACTTTTTCATACACATTTTTATTCTATGTTAATATTTATTTTGGTACTCGACCCCTAAATTTTTATTTAGCGAACGTCGTGCATGGGAAATTTATGCAAATTTGTTTATTTTGTGAATTGTAATTTTTCATTTCGCCTCCTTTTGTGGAGATATTTGTAAAATAAAATTCTATTTCATTATCAAATAAGACCATTATTCATTTCATTTTTCCTACCCTTTTTATTGACGACGTCTTTTGTTCAACGGTCGGTATTTTTCCAAAAGAAAAAAAATATTTCCGACAATACCTAATTAAAGTGTTGAAATAAAATAACTGATGCATTTCAAAATTCATTCATTGATAAATCAATACTGAAAATTTCATTAAAATCGGATAATTCCCTGATTTTTTTTGGGGGGGGGGTTGTTTTTTGCAATCGCGAATGTTAATTAATTTTGTAAACACGCCATAAAAGGCGTTTCAGGCTATGCGCGATCGAAATTGACCGAAAAAATCGTTTTAAATGTATTAAAAATAAATTACATGTGTAATATTATTTTGCTTCTTTTTCTTTTTACTGATTTTACTACTTTTCGACTTAGACAAAAATTTGACCTTAAATACTCAATCTAATTCATTTTAATTCATTTTTAAAATGAATAGCAGCCGAATTTTTGGTTATACCTAGATTAGAAATAACAATTAGTTTTAAACTACACTGAATAAGTTCAAAATAAATACTTTCCCATAAAAATGTTTTATATTTGTATTATATTTACGCGATTAATGTCATTCTGTTAGTCTCTCAAAAAACATAAATGATAATCATTTATGAGTTACGTCCCATGGCCAAGTATTTCACATTTATGATAAATGTGAAATACTTGGCCATGGGACGTAACTCATGTTGTATTTGAACGTTGACACGTTGACCGGTGAAATAGGAGAAATTACCGGATATTTTTCTCCACATCACCGCTTCTTAGCGTTTTCCAATTAAGTCACTTCGATGAATTATTTTTGCTGAAAGTGAGTTTTTCTTTAAACTTTAAATCCTTTTCTGATCATTATTTGTCGGTAAAATATATCGTTGGATATTTAGAAGTCTCTTTCACTAAGATTGAATATTATTTGTTGTTAAAAAAATCATAGCTAATGTAATGTTGAGTCTTTTTAATATTTTATTTGTTGTTAAGATATCGTTCTTGTCAAAAATATAATTCAACTTTAATTTATTGGCTGATTGTACGTTTCAACATTATTTTATTTAATTTAACATTTTTATTTAATTATTAAATATTAATAGATATTAAATCTTTTCGCAATTATTTGATTTCTCTCAGAAATTTATAAGCGGTTGAAAATACAAGTTTTTTAAACTTTTTTTTAATATTATTTATTTTGTTCAATAACGCAAAAAGTTACGGGCAAAATTATACCCTTTTTTTCTTTTTACCTCAGTTCTGTAAAAGTGGACTGTTTTAAGTTTTTATTCATTGTTACTCTGAAATAGAAATATCGTTAAATATTCGGCAAAATTGCCAGCGAATAGTTAATAGTAATTTTCAGTTTATTTCAGTCTTGTTAAGTTTATAATCTCAATTCCCTTAAAATAACAACGCTCAAGTCAAAATAGTGTAGAACCGAATCACTACGCAATAACTTTAAATCTATACAACATCAATTAATGCTGTCGTTTAATTTTTTAAAACTTATAAATGAATTAACGTATTAAGTTATATTTTCCTTAGAAAACTTGATTAAAAGTATTAATCCCAGTTTTTAGAAATTAAAAATATATATATTGGACTTAATTTCATATTCCATTAACAAATATATTATATTATATTATTAAATGTCCGCTAGACTATGGTAAATATTCACAGTCTACCCAATACGGATCTTCGAGATAATGACAACTTGTTAATAACGAAATCTGTTCTGTTTATTTTATTCACACATTAAAAGTGGCAGAAAAATAAATCATTTATCTATTTTTATTTATTTATTGTTGTTCAAAACATAATGTATAATAATTATACCATTTAAAACATCTGTTTTCTTGTTTCCAGCAGGTGTCATCTATAAATGTCTTCCTTTTTGGTGAATGTTGATTTTGTCAGAAAACAAGGAAAAGAACAAATTCCAAACCATCAGTCAAGAAATTATCCTAATCTCCAGCATTGTCAACGGGTTACTCCTTTACAATCTTCTCCCAGACATCATTTAATACATCGAACTGTTGGAAGATATTAACTGAATAAGAACAATGATATAGTACTACACTTGTCACCAAAGTTTATAGTATGGCCGAAACTTACAATAGTAATCTGCTTCCGGCGCGGGCCATCTATCCTTCTTCAAGGTAAGATAATCAGAGTACTTGTCCAGTATATCACGCTGGAGAAATTTCAGCGTTAATATACAAAATATTATCTAGAAATTTAATGCTTTCATTCACCATCCAGATAGAAGCAAGTTTCAGTGATTTTTTTAAATTTTTTTTACTGAAAATTTTACATTAAAAACAAACACGTCTTCAGTTCGCTGCAATTCACCAACATGCCATATATATCTTTAGTATTTCCTTCAACTGACCACTAAGAACATAGAGACATAATCGATTGCTGATATATAATTTTTGCGACTAAAATGTAACTGTTTAGTAAAAAAGAAAAATGTAGAAAACTTACTCTTCTGGATGGTGAATGTAAGTATCACATTTCTATATAATTTTGTAGGGTTTTTATGCGTGTCTGGGGGTGTGTGTATATTACTTCAGCGGAATATTCTAGACAAGCATGTATTTGCCCAACACCCTTGCTATGGGCAGAGTGTGACACAAGGCCAATTTTTAAGTAGTAAAGCTGGTTTGAATTCAGTTTTCCTTCTTGACTGGTTGCCTAACCAAAGTTAAAGAACCCAGTCTGTCCTACTTTTTACTCATAGCTGGGGGGGGGTGAGGGATACATGCCTTTTCCAAGGGCATAGGCAGAATGTGACACAAGGCAATACAGCGTGATATACAAACAGCCTCATCCAGGATTTTGAACTCTGGTCAATGTCCTAATCTGCATCTGATGATGAAGCTACAGATCTGGAAAGTGTGGAGTAATCTTCATTGCCATTATTTCCAGGAACTCTGACTCATGGTGGTAATACTTGTGTTAGTACTATGGATCAAATAGATCTGTTTAAAAATTATTCATAGATAGGAATACTTGATAATATATGACTAAATTATTTGTTTTAAGAATTGTTACTTGAATCTATAATTGTTTACTAAGGATTATTATTAGTTACTTGAAACCATATAACTGAACAAATGACTATCATTAAGTAGAAATAATTACCTTAAACCATATAATTATTAGGAATACTTCACAAAAAATGTGAATATAAACAATGAATGCAATTCCCTAACCTGTTGGCATATAAAATAACCCCAGACAGGTTGACATGCCATTAAAATCAATCAATGAACTCATGTCACTGATTCTATTTCCTATAGCATTAACCTTTACACAAAGTGCACTTCCTATATTCTGGACTGATAATCAGTGGTGACCAGCATTTTATCTCATCCTTTTTGGGTTTTTTCTCAATAATAAGTGTGTTGTATATGAGAACATATTGCATATTTTGTGAAAACTTATAGTTTGGAAAATCACTGTGAAAAGAACATTGGGATATCTTATTAAAATGTTATGATTATTTGAAATTCGTTGATATTTTGAAATTTCAAGGAAATTTTACATTAAAGATCATGGGGCAAAATTAAAATTTGAGCAAATTGAAATTTTGATTTTCAAGAAAAGTAAATTTGATTCAGGTTTTTGTTATGATATGAGAGAGATTTGTTTGGATATCTTTTTAACATAATAGAATTGCTATTTCATGTTATTTTTGTAACAACAAAAATTTTAAAAAATTTTTTTTAACTTAACAAAATAAGAGGCTTATTGCAGCGTACATTTTCCACATTGACTAACTCTGATGATAGACATTCGCACTCACCCAATTCTAAGTGTCCACATTGCATGGCATATCAGACTGCCATTTGCAAGATGTCATGGATGCTTGCTCGGTGCTGAGCTTTTTTATGGTTTGAATCATGGCTTGAAGAGCTAGGATGTTGGGAGTGTGAGAATTCAAGCACCCAGTTGCAGTGCAACTGCCTGCTGTAAAAATTCAGTACGTGTCAACGGTTAGCAGAAAAAATTCAGAGGTAGTGAGAGACCTTGTGATTCTTCATCACTGAAATAACTCAAAATACCAAAATGGAGTCCTATCAAACCATATATTTTTGCTGAAAGAACAACCTAAGCAGATTCACATTCAAGTTTATTTTGGTAGGCTCTCTTTTGGAATTTTGAAATATTTTCTCAAGTTATTCAATATAATAACAAAATACAATAAATCACTGACAGAACTGTTGACTAAAAGATTCCCTGCTTCCAAGAACTAAGTGCATCTGTATATGTCTGACCTGCACGAGGGGGGTGGTTATAGCAGGTGACTACAGATATTGAACTCACAGCCTCCTTGTCGTGAGGAATGGCTCTTAGTCAGACTACTGTCACCCATGTTGAATGTGCAAATTTCACACGGGTCGGGCAGCGCTGAGTGTGATTAGCCCGGATGTAAGATCTTTGGGAGAGCAGTTACTTATTATTCAAAGACAGTTGGGTTTTGATCTTCTTAACGTGCATTGAACGTGTGAACTTTTGACGAATTGAGCAAGGACTACTGTGATAGTGTTGCAGGCAAAAGACTATGTCAGGGGACTTTTTCAGCTGGATAAAATGATTACAGTGATTGCTTTCAGTCATCACTTCACACAAACAATTTCCAGAACCATAACAGCCATTTTACAGTAATGTTAACTCAAGATTGAGTGTTGTTCATCTAAAGCATACAGAACACTTGAGATTATGCCCTTCCCCAATTTATCTTTGAAAAAAAAAAACAACTGTATATAACTCTTGTTTACTTTTCTCATCAAATCGTTGAAGGAAAAAGCCTAGAGTTAGATGTTTTTAATTTTAATATGATGTTCAATTATAGACTTAATGCAGAATTTTCCCATGATGCACTTGGCACATGTTGGCCCAAATCTTTCATTTCAAACAAAGGTGGTGTTGTGATGAGGGTTGCTTCTGCATTCAATGATATATTATAGCTATTTTTTTTTCTCATTTTTTTTGTCTGAATTTTTCTTTATTTGTCTTTTTTGGTGTACTTTTTTTACACAAACATTTTAATGTACTTTGATTAAAAAGTTTCAACTATTTGTATAAAGGTTTATGTAGAATTCCCAGTTGATTTTTTTTATTTGAGGTTATTGTTATTTAATCATATTAGTTATAAAGAGCTGTGTAAATGGAGTTCAAATCTGTTTGAATTATGCAAATATCCCCAGTGGTTCAAAAGTTATGAGAATTTAAATCCCCGAAATTGGGGGTATTAAAGTGGACATGATTTTGTTGAAAAAATGTCAAATCATGGACCAATTCAAAACAAGAAATTCAGTAATTTCTTCATTTTTTTATTTTTGGAGAAATTTTAATAAAACTTGGCATTCTTATGTAAAAGTGTATGTTCTTTCTAATTCTGCACTCAAATTGTATGTATCTCTATGCTGTAACCAATTATTTAGAGGATAAGAGGTACCGATAGCAGGTTTTTTTGTTTGTTTTTTAAGTTTACCCCAAGATTATTCAACATTTTCAATTTTATACTGCATGTATACACATATATAATAATTTAAATGAATAACATCACTTTGAACTTAAAAATACATTTCTAAATGCTTATGTTGAATTACATAAAATAAATAGATTACCTATTTACATATGTTTTTATACAAACCCAGTCTGCGTGTGCTGAGTTTTGTTTACATTTCTCATAATTTTAAGTTGTTTTTTTTTTTTTTTACCCAAAATTGGAACTTTGACGAAGAAACCCTGACATTTAAGCAACATCTAAATAACAAATGTTATATATGAAAATAATTCTGAAACTATTTAGTATTGGTGACATAGTGCTTTCTTTTTGCTTATCTTATACTTTTTGAAGAAATCTCTGTTAACTTTTGTCGATCATATTTTCGCTTCCAAATGTCAGAAAAGAAAAAAACAATTTCCTACTTGTATTTTAAGGTGTGTGCTAATTAAATGTCAAATTTCAAGAATATTGATAAAGATTAGCCACTTTAATTTTATGAAATAAATTACTGTGTAATTTTTATTTTGAGAAAAAAAATCTTATTTCCTGTTTACAGCGGTTAGAAGACAAATACCGTTTTAACTCGCCGTAAAAAATAATGCAATGGATAAAAACACATAAAAATTACATATTTAGAAAGGTTATTTTATTTTCTTTACAACCATTTAAATATTTTTAAGCTTGGGCCAGTAAAACCCGAGAAATTACGATTTAAACCGATTAAGGTTGGAATTTGGAAATGTCCAACACAATCAACAAAACAGCTGGTGTTGCTAGTTTATGTAAGCAACCTATTTTGAATCTTTTTTTATTTCTATTTATTTTCCAAATGAGTGTGTTAGATTTGAGCATTATGTTATAGGCTAAATTATGTTTGATCATCATTTAGGACAACAACATCTTTATAAACACAAAGATGTGCTTATTAAAACCAATTCTATGATGATTTGCTTCTTCTGGGATTTTTCTTTTATTTGATCTTTGCATTACTTTATTTTCCAACTAGCTTATTAAGATGAGGATGGCTCTGAAAAGAACTTTTATATCATCAGTAGAATGAAGCTATCCAACTTTAAAATGCCTTGTCATACAGTTCTATCTACAGAGGTTGTCAAAGTTATGAATATTGGAGTTGATGAGGAATTGAGTTGAATAATCAAGAACCAGATTTATGCTTGCAAAAATATAGAGCAACTTGAAAATCTAGTTCATCAAGATTAAAATCTTTATGTGCTGACAATATAGTTCTACACAATGAACATTTTGCCAGTATAAATAATGAGGAAAGCATTTGTAAGAAGAAACATAAGACCTTGGCCACAAAAAGAACTTTGAAAGAACTCTGACTCTTTGATACTATCAATTACCAATGCACACTCAATTTTTTTTTTTAACATTTGATTTACTATCTATAAAAGTTAGATTTTTTTTAACCATATGACCTTTTAGGCACCCCTTTTTGATCTCGATTCAGAAAGACATGTTTTTCATTTACACCGTCAATATCTGGTTGTTTGTTAGGGGTTAGTTTTATAATTTAAAAAAAAAAAAACTCTAAAAATCGTCTATTAACAAACAACCAGATATTGACGGTGTAAATGAAAAACATGTCCATCTGAATCGAGATCAAAAATGGGTGCCTAAAGGTCATATGGTCCGATTTTTTAATAGAGCTCATTGAAAAAAAAAAAAAAAACGTTTTGGAATTTTTAAAATCAATTGAACAGTTGTTGATTAAGTCAAATTTTTCCCCTCTACCAAATTAGACAAAAATTAGTAAAAACAAACAGCATTTCGAACCACAAAAATACTCTTTCATAAATAAAATAAAACTAGAAAAGACGTCACCCATTGGGTCACCCATTGTGCTCAGTTTAAATTGTTGGAAAAAATCACATGATAATATTATTTCACTAATTTAAAGTTTTCCCAAACTGTCCAAATAAGTTATTTAAACTGGAGTAAACATTTTCAAATGACCAAAGGAAGAACAAGAGAAGGGTCACTTGGTTAGTTAATTTGTAATTAAAGGTAAGTAGGATTTTAATCATGGATATCCATGACAATCTCTAGCCAACCCTACCCTATCAATCATTGTTCTCAAGGGGTCCTCTTCACAGCATCCAATATCTGCACAGAGTTGGTCAATGTACATCTTTGCTCAACGGTCCACACTGGCGTGCCTGTCTGCTGGTTTCCATACAAAAACATCATGAGTTTGTCCTTGATTCTCCAGCAGTGTCCAGCATTTTACTCAGATTGTTTGTGTGATAAGTGGCAAGTGGCCATACAGCTGCTTTCTCATGGGGTGTTGCTTCCACAACTTTTTTGAAATTACATACTGCATTCTTGTGCAGTTCCCATGTAGCTTATTCTCTAGGTGCTATGTTAGTGTCCAAGTGGTGCAGTTGTACAGTAGCAATGATACAGCTATGGTTGTGAAGAATTGTTGCTTTAACTTGTCAATGAGATCAGATTTCTATATGACTGATAGTCCATGGAAGACCATGCCTTTCACTATGCATTGATTAACATGGCTTTCTTTAGATAAGATATTACTACCTAGCTACGTTAATTGTAACACCAATTTCCAGGGTTTATCATCGAACGTGGAGATGCCTCCTTAATTTTAAAAACACATGAACTTGGTTTTATCGGAGTTCACATAGAGGGTGATGTTCCATGCTGCATTCGGTGCAGAATATTGCCTGCTTCTTGCCTTTTAAAAAATAATTATTTATAACATCTAATGATGTTTACTTATGTAGTCTAGGCATATTATAAATATATATGGTGTTAACATATCTCCAAGAAAATATATTTAGTATTGTAAAATAATGGGTGCAAGAAAAATAAAACATTTATTGCAAAAACACAGACATAAAATGAGGGTTCAATTTATTTTATTGTAGGAATTTATGAGGAAATTGTTCTTCTTTACCCAGGTAGGAAGTTCATAAATAGCACGGTTCGAATTTTCAGAAGGCATCATGTAGCGTTTTTTAGGGCATGGGGCCAGAACGCATTAATGCGATATGCACCAATATGTTTCGCGCGTTGATCCCCCGTACCAAGATTTTTTTATTTTTTTTTTTGTACATAAATCAATTTTACATTTTTCGAAAGACAATTTAATGATGGAACATATGTAAAAAAAGATAATTCACTAATAAATCAGTTTTGAAAATAGGGCATCTTAAACATTGAAACTTAAATCTTGTAAATAAGAAAAAATATGTATCTTTTTCTTTTTTGTGTTGTTGTTTTTAATTGTTAGATTATTTTCAAAAGAATTTTAAATTAAAAGTTCCTATTGTCTACATTTTATTTTATTTTTCAGGGATTTTTAAAAATTTATAAAATGTAAAATAAATATTTTTCTTTAATGTACAGCAAAATCGTATTTATTTAATCAAAGAAAATATTGTATAAAAAATATCTTGCTTGTGTTCTGGGTCCATAAGTTAATAGGTTCGAATCCGTGACGCATGTATAATTATACTCTGTAAAATAAAACTCAAACAAACAGTGTTTGAAGAAATTTATTATTTTATTTGGAAACAAATAATTCTCCCGTTTATATCCAGAAAGCAGATACTAATGTTCAGTTAAAATTTTATTATAAATAATTTCTAAAATTGTAATTCTGATTTTCCCAACTTTCTTTTTCAATAATATTAAGAGTTAAATCATGAGGCATCAAGGAAATGCTAAATTAGTAATTTGTTTTGCTTCATAAAATAATTTTTTATATGTTTAGCCCTTCATACTAAGATAAGGTGCACACGTCAAGATGCGATAACTGTCAACAAAGAGTGGGAATGTACAGCAATTTATGGCAATTTACTTTGAAATGCAAAAATGTAGGTTTTATGTAAGAGAAATTTCTTTTTTTTAACACATAAACTTGGAATTGTTCTTTATATTAAACGTAAAAGAAAACATTAAAAAGTTAATTTTCCATTTTTTATTGACGTTTTAAAATATTTTAAACAATTAAACGGACATTTTGAAAGTCCACGGTTTGCACATCTCTACCATTATGCATAACGCATCTAAAAAAACTAAAAAAATTAGCCGTGCAAATGTATATACACCTTCCTTTAAAAATATATTTTTTATTCTGTATTGCCACAAATTTTTAAACAAATACAACCGAGTTTGGCTTTAACTTTTCAGAAAAACGCCTTAAATCAGCTATAGAATAATATAATAAAGAAGAAATATGGCCAGATAATTTTTAAAATGTAAATGAATTTAAGTAGAATTAAATGTAAATGGCAATTAAAGTAAAGGAAAATAATTTATTTACTAAAGGAATAGGTATGAAATTATTAGTGAGACCTATATGGTCTTTAGGTACCACCAAACCGTTTAGGCCATCTTGAATAAAACGGAAATAGATATTTCCAAACTTTGTTTATAAAAAATCTCGTAAAAAAAAAGATCGTACAGGGTTGTTACAAAGAAAAATAGTTAATTCAAAGATCAAATTATCCGATTGGGAAAAATTACATCGTTATCTTAAAAAATAAACAAACCTATCCGTATTACATGCGAAAGGGTAATTTTCAGACCGTAATATAGACAGAAAAGTTACAAATTATTTCCCTTTTACGATTAACCAGTAAAAGTATGGAATGAAAATTTGAATATTTTTTCTAAGAGAAAAACTGATAAAATAATCTATTATACTTACTTTTTATTTTAATTATTGAAAAAAGTTAAATAAAATAATTTTTTTCACGCTAACACTGTCAGCTTAACAGGAAAAAACTTTGGTTACTTAGAAGCGTCTCGTTTCTTTGTAAAACAAATATGTCAGCTATGCTCTTCCGTATATTCTAAGGATCATACATTACTATTCAACAATAAAAATTACAAATTCTTTTAAAAATATTAATCGAGCTCGTATCGGACCAATGTTTAGTTCACCTGAATTATAAAATTCATATTTTTAAATATCCGTGAAAAATTCGATTTTTTGACGCAGGAAAAAAAAAATTTAATTTATTTCACGCAGAAAATAAAAATATTTAATCACACAAAAGATTGAAAATCTCTTAAAAATTAATTTCTTAAAAAAAAAAAATTTTTTTTTTGACAATTTAATAGAATATAGTACATACCAATTACAAAAGCAAAAAAAAAGTTTTCAAATATTAATATTATGACATTTTTTAGCACTTTTTATTTCCGATTTCATTAATTTTCCCTCAAAAAACTACACCTCGTACATTCATACAATTTCATTGATATAGTTATTCAGACTCTTATCTTTATAGAAAAAAGAAAAAAAATTTTCTGACGCGTCATTTTTATTATCTCATAAAATAAAATGGGGGGGGGGGGATAGACCTCGTAAAAAAAATATTTCCCCTAATATATTTTAGAAAAAAACTATTTCAGATGTATTTACATCCAATGGTAAACATTTATGGAAAATTTTGTGAAAATTAGATTATTAATTGATTTTTCATAAAAAATTTTTAAAATCCTCTTATCGTAACTTGTATTTAGCTATGTTAAATTTCAGTTGATTTAACAGTGCAAAAAGGAAAACATTGTTTTTCAATCATAATTTTCATTATTTCCGTATGCTGAAAATTTTTTTAAAAAATCAACAGGAGTTTATTTTATGTTTTTTCTTTAGAATGGAAAAAAAAATTTCAAGAAAATATTAAATATACTGTAAGTGTCATTGTGTTAAATGGGGGGGGGGGCTAAATTTCACAGGGTCAAATTGGTGGTACCTACTGTATTGCCACAAATTTTTAAACAAATACAACCGAGTTTGGCTTTAACTTTTTGGAAAAACGCCTTAAATCAGCTATAGAATAATATAAGAAATATGGCCAGATAATTTTTAAAATGTAAATGAATTTAAGTAGAATTAAATGTAAATGGCAATTAAAGTAAAGGAAAATAATTTATTTACTAAAGGAATAGGTATGAAATTATTAGTGAGACCTATATGGTCTTACTAATAATTTCATTTACCTATTCTTTTAGTAAATAAATTATGTCGTAGCTGACAATTTAATTCTAAACAACTTATTTTCTAAAAAAATCTTGATTTGTTTTGTATTAAAAACTGTAGGAAACATAATAAATTTTTATAAGTATATATTAACATTACCGACAAAAACTTAGTTACAATAAAAAGGCATTGGTTTGTTTGTGTGTGTGTATTATTTATCTCGTACATTTTTTAATCTCAAAACATCTTAAATCGGTTAAACTTGCAAATCGTCGTCAAAATTAAAACTTATTTGGGGATGACAGTTTAACTACAGTGCATGAATTAAGTTTTTTTGCAAATTCTGTTACGGTTTAGGGGTTAAGGTAACTAAGTTTTTGTCGGTAATGTTAATATATACTTCTTATAAAAAATTTGCGAACTTTAACCCACAAATCTTGATTTTAAAACAAAATAAGCTGATTTGAATTATTTCGCAGCTAAATTTATTTTTAATTTTTCCGAAAAGAGAAACATAGACAATTTATCTACTTACCAAATAAGTTGATTGATTCACTAATTTAAGATAGATAAATTACCAAAAATCAAGGAGTTAGTCAGCAATGTATTCTTTTAGTTTGTTTTAGTTTGTTTTAGTTAAACGATGGGGGGAGTCAACGTTTGCTCATTTGAATAAGATCCCATCACATTTAAATATATAACTACTTTTTTTTTTTACCCAACATGAAATATTTTAAAGCAAGTTTAATAATCATGTTAAATTTGACTCTATAAATTAATAATTAAAGTAATTTAAAAAAATCTATTTTAAAGCCTGATTTACGCCACTTTATTTAAAAAAAAAAATTCTCTTTAGCCTGGAGAAATGAAAGGGGGGTGAATCTATGTACGTAGGTCCTAGGGTATGGGCGTCACTGCTGATTTTTCAGTTATTACAGGCACTCTCACTAACTGACAAATACAGAGTGGGAGGAGAGTAACTTTACTGACATAGCGAGATGGGAAGAGAGACAGGTAATCTCCAAGACAGGGATTGGTCGGTCGTTGACTTAATTGCTAATTACGCCTAATTAAAGCCAATTAAACTGAATTTTTTTTCATACACTTTGTAGTGCTAACACCAAGGAATATCTAAGTATAAATATTGTGTCCATAACATAAATAGAAAAAAATCCTTTAGCTGGAGAAGGTTGATAAACTCAGCTTTAGTATAATAATAGATTTCTCAAGATGAATTCATGAAAATTTACATAGTAATAGTTTTCAATATAGGGAATAATAGGGTGCTGTTCCTGACCAGGTAGATGTAGCTATCCCATATAGCTAAGATGGTAACCCCAAAATTCACATTTTTTTGTTATAATAACAGAAAAAGGCTATTATCTAGTCAGTTATTTGTCAGTAAATAGAGGCCACAAATATCAATAAATGATATCAATTAATATTTAAGGGTGGCCATTTTTTATTAAGAAATTGCAAACATAGTTATGTTAGATGTCAAATAAATGATCTCAGTGAGTAGGTCAACATAATGATCTTAATAATTCATTGAAACTTGAATCCACTTGAAATTAACAACATCCTAAAAACAGATCTTCCAATCATGACATTTTTGCACAACACTAACAGAAAAAGAAAGAAATCATTGGAACCTCATCAACCCATTTAGATCAATTTATATCTGCTCATTTTATTGCTTATTTTTTCCACCCTCAGAATCCGATCCATGTAGATGTGTAGAAACTAGAGTTGGACGGTTTGGCAATTTTGATTTCGGTATCATTTTTTTTTTTTTTTTTTTTTTCCCCCTTTGATACATATTTTTCGTTTCACTTTGTAATTTAGTACTTTTTCTAGTTAATAATAAAAACAAAGTTGGGTTATTATTAATCGTTAAATTAAATGTTTTCGTTTATTATCGTTATTTATTTTGCTGTAAAAAATAATTCAATCAATAAAACCATATACAAATTACATATTTAGAAAGATTATTTTATTTTCTTTCTAACCAAATAAATATTTCTAAGATTAGACCGGTGATATGTGAGAAATTCTGAGCTGAAACGATTAGAGCACAAATTTGTCTACTTTAAATTACTAGCAGTGGCTCCATTTTACTGTTGATACAGGCAGCAGCCAGCGGAAATTTTTTCATATTAGCAGTAGCAGCTATGCCATGATTATCGCAAATCATTTGATTTTTGTTTAATTAATGAATTATATCCCTTAATCAGTAAAAGTCAATAACCAAATTTGGCATGTTTCTTAGTTCGAAGGATATTAATGTGTATGTAAGGTTTCGAATCCGAGTGACCTCCTGTTTTGGAGTTATACGTCGACATGTAGATACCAAACTTTCTTTTATATATCTGTATAAAATAAATTACATATGTTATTTTTTTTTTTTTTTTTTTTTTTTTTACTGATGTTCATTATGCTTTTTTTTTCTGATACTTATCATACTTTTCAAATTAAACAAAAACTTAAACTTAAATAATTGATTTAATTATATTTTAATTTGTTTTTCAAATGAAAATGAGCACACAAATTGTTGGTACCTATCAAATATGTACTGTGATGTGTTTTTCTCTTTTTATTGACAAATATATGTAGATATACAATACCTTTTTATCGGCACATCAATTTAGATATTTTACAACCCACCCCATTCATTTTTTTTTTTTTTAGGAATTTGTACAAATTTCAATTGAATTTCTACAAAACACAATGCCCAACACCCCACACCCTTGAGGCATAAAATCCTTCAGTCTTTTTCAATATTTTTTTTTTTAATCTACTTTAAAAAAAAAACAATTTTAATTATTGGTTCCCATATTATATTCTGCTCAATAGGTCACTACAGCCCGACAAATGAGCTGCTTCTTTAAGACATCTTGTTTTCCATGTCCCTCCCTATCTATTATTTCAACTTGAAAATATAACTTTAATATATAGGGATGTTCAATGGTTGCCAAGGGAGATAATAATTTTTTTTTTTAATTAAAAAAAAAATTTCTTAATTTTAAAACTATTACCAAAAATCAGGGTATTGTCCAATTATAATGAAATTTTCACCAAATTATTTTCCAATGATTTAATTTTATAACGATTAGCTTATTTTATTAAAGTGTCACGAACGCCTGTGTAGATTAGGGATGATCATACACGGTGTCGTGCAAGAAGTAAAAAAAATAATAATGCGACAAAGGTTCCTGGGATGAAATCCTGCGATTTCATAGAAGGGAAAGAAAAAGGGGATATTATCGAATTCTCTACTCCCTGCTCCAGAGGTAGTGAATGAACCGAGAGGGAAGTATCGGTTTATGTCAAGCCAAAGAAACTCAGACCATAAATTTTACAAGAAAACAAACAGTTTATTCTTTCTTTTTTTTTTCTCTTATACATTCACAGTTAAGTTGTTGTATTGCATAATGTATGTGGTAGCATAGATTATTGACTTGTAGAATAAGGGGCCATTGGCCTTCAAATCAGGATATAGGCGGGCAGGTTTCCGTGGAAAAATACAGACCATTGGTAAAGGCGGGAATCTCACACGTCACATGATTTGACTAGTTAGGTAATCAGTTTCAGCCTAAATGGCACACAGAGCAGACGTGCGACTGCAGGGCTGCTAAATCCCGCGCTGTGAAAATGGGCAATGCAGAAATAAAACTTTGATGAAAGCAAAACCAAAGTCTTGTTGATTGTTTGCATGACTTTAAAAGAGCTAGCCCCGAAAGAAGCCCTTAGTTAGAAACCACAACATGGTAAGCAGCTAGAATCGAGATGACAGAACAACCGGCCAAAGAAGAAGGAGGAAATGGTGACTAGACAAAGTAGAAAGAACGAATGAATAACAAACAAGTAAGTAACTGGCCGCCATCCTTGGTTCCAGTTGTAAAAGAACTTAAAGTAAGTAAATCAATAAGTCCCTGTGGGATAGTGTCCTTTAGGTCCGACGTCCTAGATGGTCCGAGTGTTAATGAGTTAAGATTAGAATCAGGCCTCTATAAATACACCAACAGCAGCAGCAGCACTGCCAGTGATTGGATAATAGGAATCTTTCCCAGGTCACGTGCTTATAGGCGAGTCTATAAATAGAGGTGACCATTTGCCTCATGCCTTATATCCAAAATTTCCAACACTATCTGTCTCTCTCTCTGTCACCCAAAGACTCTCTCTCTGTGTCACTCTCGATGTATATACCCAACAAGTGTATATGAGTATATAACAGTTGTGTCCACCTGTGACCCAGACTGACCTCGGTGGAGACTCTTGTGTCTGAGCAGCCCTATTTAGGAGAGCACTGCTCACCCAAACTAATGGGATAGTGCTAGAAAAGGTGCACTAAACATTGCCTGTCACCTCAACACTGGTTAGTTTCCTGCGGTGGTTCATTTCTAGCAGGAAGAAAAGAAATATAAAACAATTTTCAAATGACCGGATTAAACATTTGTTGTTGAAATGTGAGAACTCTTCTAATTCATAGCTTTTCAAATCGCCCGGAAAGAAGAACAGCATTTGTGACAAAGGAACTTCAGATATTACAGATTGATATTGCCGCTCTATCGGAAACCCAATTGTCAGAGGAGGATCAGTTGACTGAAGTATCGACGGGTTATAAACTATTTTGGGTTGGAAAGCCAAAGGGCGAACGGCGCGAGGGTGGTGTTGGTTTTGCCGTGAATACAAAACTGGCAAAGTTTTTGGAGTTTCCTTCAAGCATTAATCATCGCATATCTAGCTGCAGTATGGACGGTATGCGATCTTATTCTCTGTATATGCCCCAACCCTTCAAGCTGATGAGGAGGCCAAAGGAGGATAAGTTGATCATACTTGGCGATTTTAATGCACGCGTTGGCAGGAATTGTGAGATATGGAATGAACTTGGTTGTTATGGTATTGGTAAAGTAAATACAAATGGACTAAAACTACTTGACCTCTGTTCTGAGCTCAATTTAACTATTTGCAATACTCTTTTCCGGCAAAAACTTGAACATAAAATTACTTGGACCCACCCAAGATCAAAATATGGCCATATGATAGACTTCATCATAACCCGCCGCCGTGATATTAGTAATGTCTGTAATGTATGTGTTATGTGTAGTGCAGAGTGCGACACGGATCACAGTTTAGTGCGAGGAAAATTTAAACTCTGTGTTCGCAAAACACCAAAGCGCCTAGATTTAAACAAAGTCAAGTAAAAGGATTTGAATGAAAGATTGATTGAACATCTTGAAAGTCTGGAGTTTAATGGCACATGGGATAACTTTAGAGACCAAGTTTATTCCACTGGTGCAGCTATACTTTGATTTAGAGTGAGAAAACATCAAGACTGGTTTGATGACAATATACTTGCAATCAGTAAATTACTGGAAAATAAAGGAGCATGTTTTATAAGTACACTGCATAGTAAGTCCTCTATCTGACCGTCTACTCTGAGTCGAAACATCTATTACAGCGTGAAATAAGAAGGATGATTAATGAGTGGTGGTCAAAGATCTCCTTTGAAATTCAGAATGCCTTTAATAAAAAGGACCTAAAACTGTTCTATAGCCTCGTGCGTAAAGTTTTCAGTCCATTAACTTCTTCCATTGCTCCTCTAAGGTCAAGGGACAACACCACCTTGATCAAAGAACAAAAAAAAATGCTTCAACAATGGCAACAACACTTCACAGATTTATTTAATAACCCTTCAGTAATCAGTGCTGATGTTCTGCAGAGTCTTCCTCAACATGAGACCAAATATGAGATGGAGTATTTACCAACTTTTACAGAATTTGAAATGGCTGTCAAACAAATTAATTCTGGTAGGGCACCAGGTTTAGATGGGTTTCCAGTTGAACTGTTGAAGGTAAAAAGTTTTAATATCAAACATGCTCTGTTTGATCTCATCACTAAATGTTGGAATGGTTCTCCTCTACCAAATGGATGATGGTGCTTTGGTGTGTTTATACAAGGGCAAAGGAGAAAAAGGTAGTTGTGATAACTACCATGGAATCACACTTCTGGGTGCTGTTAGCAAGGTTCTCTCAAGAGTCTTGTTGAATCGATTGCTTTTATACATTTGTCCTGTAGTCATTCCTGAATCACAAAGTGGTTTTAAGTCTGGCAGAGGAACAAACGACATGATATTTTCGGCTAGGCAAGTTCAGGAGAAGTGTTTTGAGCAACGGGTCCCCTAGTATCAGGTTTTTGTCGATTTGACAAAAGCTTTTGATACAATCAACAGAGATGCACTTTGGATAATATTGGGTAAAGTTGGGTGCCCACCAGTATTTGTGAATATACTCAAGCGGTTGCACAATGGCATGAAAATTGTCATGAATTGTAGATTGTTAGATGAAATACCAATAGACAACAAGGTTAAGCAAGGAGATGTCTTGGCCCCAACACTATTTTCAATATTCTTTTCTGTAATATTAACTCATACATTCCAGCATTGTGAGAAAGGCATCCACTTGGAATTTAGAACCACAGGAAGAGTTTTTGACTTGAGAAGATTTAACTTCAAGTCAAAGACATCCTACTCACTTATCAGAGAGTTCCTTTATGCCAATGACATTGACTTTCTAGCTTACACTGAGGAGGATATTCAAAATATTGTGAACCTATTTGGTGCATCGTGCACTGCTTTTGGATTAAAAATAAGCTTGATGAAGACAAAGGTAATGTTTACCCCCGTAAAAAGTGAACCGTATATCAAACCAACAATAACCATTCATGGTACTTGTTTGCATGTTGTTGAATCTTTCACATACTTGGGAAGTACACTGACTTGTGATGGCTTTTTGGATGCTGAGATTCACCTACGCATCCAGAAGGCATCTGTGGCCTATGGAAGGCTTGAAAAACAGTTATGGTCTAATACCAGCATTACCCATAAAACAAAATTGAAAGTTTATAGGTCCTGCATGTTGAGTGTTCTATTGTACTCATCGGAAACATGGACTTTGTTTCGAAGACATTTGAAAATTCTTGAACACTTTCATCAGAAATGTTTGAGACGCATTCTAAACATCAAGTGGAATTCCAACACACCTAACACAGAAGTCCTTACAAGGGCAGGATGCACAAGCATTAAAACTCATATCATAACAGCCCAAATGCGATGGGTAGGTCATGTTGTGCATATGAGTGATGTTAGAATGCCAAAAAAACTCCTTTACAGTCAGCTGCATGATGGTAAAAGGCCACAGCATAAGCCTTGGAAGAGGTAAAAGGATTGCTTAAAAAAACAACCTTGTAAAAACAATAGATCCTGACAAGTGGGAAAAACTTGCATTGAAGAATACTGACTGGAGAATTCATGTGGATGATGGCTGTACCAGGTTTGAGAGTGAAAGAATTGAGCATGAAAACCTTAAGCGTCAACTTCGAAAGGGATACACCTGTCATATTGGAGAGAACATGGAGGGTTGGAAATGTCAGACATGTGGTCGAATTCTATTTTCTCATACTATTGTGGCTAGGAAAATCAGAGTAGATCAAAAATGGAATTTTACAAAGTAAGAGCCAACCATACTGTTTATTTTTGAAAATTTATTTGAACGCAAATAAAAAAAAATGGTCAAAGCTGAATAAAACATAAGTCCAAGAAATTATTCCCTAATGTTTGCAATACAATCCCCATTTCTTGTTTTTGAATATCTCCTTTGTTTCAGATTATCTTTTTCTCAATTTTTTTTTTTTGTATTTTTAACAAATTTTAAAAAATGTATGCTTGTCTTCCTATGACTTATAAAAAAAACTGATGTTGTGAGACGTTTTAAATAATTTATGATATATAAAAATTTTAGTTAAGAAAGTGTTGCCAATCAAGAAAATCAGACTAGGTCAGGTTTTCTCAAGAAAATTCTTCACTGCCAAATACTAAGTATCTTTCTATTCAGAGTATTTAAAATTTGTAAAAAAAACACTGTGATCTTTCTTTACTATGAATTGATAAATTATGTGCTTAATAGAGTCACTTCAAAATTCTACCTTGCATATCTAAAAGGTATGGGGAAAAGAAACAATATAATTTTCTCCTAAAGTATTCCTCAGTTATAAATGTTAAACCATTTACAAATACTTGTCATTTTTATAAATCTATTGTATTCAGAAATGTTTTTATTTAGTCATTTTTTATTGTTCAAATCAAAAAATTTTTAAGTAATTTTAACAGCTTACTAAGCAGCAATGCAGAAATACTGTAGTATCATATGCAAATGAGATAGACTATAAAAGTAGTCTGCCTCAGTAGCAAGGCAGACG
Source organism: Doryteuthis pealeii (assembly GCA_023376005.1). Taxonomy (NCBI): domain Eukaryota; kingdom Metazoa; phylum Mollusca; class Cephalopoda; order Myopsida; family Loliginidae; genus Doryteuthis; species Doryteuthis pealeii. Next base: position 33,954,474 of record CM042139.1, on the reverse strand, counting down.
GCTAAATAAATCTTCTAAATAAATCTTTTTTTAAGATTTTCTCTATCATCTTACAACAATTGTTCTAAATTACATCAAGGACAATTGGAAATTTTATAACAGTTTTTAGAACACAAGAAAAATGTCCATGTATTCCTGTTTATTTTAAAATACTAAATATTTCATTTCTAAATGATGTCATGGCTGAGCTGATGCTTTGCACAATATATTAGGTCAATAGTAAAAAAAAAAAAAATAATAAATTTTTTTCATTAATTGCATATTAATAAAATAGTGTTGTATTGATAAAATTTGTTACTTTATAAAGCAATTGAAAATTCTTTGAACGTAAATTTTTAAAGATTTTTTCCTATTAACAATTATTAAAAGTTTCTTTGAATTTTTCTTTTTCCACTTTAGGCCTTTTCAATTTGTTCACTGTTTCTTCTTTTTAGAAATGTCATTTATATTGGATTACTTGTCACTGCAAAATTCTTCCGAGCTTTTGGATTATTTCTATCCTATGATCTCCTCAAGGTGATTCCTGTCGTTCAGTTTTTATGTATTATCAAAGCTGGGTGAGTCTTTATTTTCACATTTTGCTCTATCATTTCCTCCTCTTCTTCTTCTTCATCTTCTACACTGTTGATCTTACAAGGTACCAAATAGCTTTCATCTACATCAAAGCTATTTGGTATCCAACACTTGAACTTTTTCATTTCAATTTGAGTTTAAAAACTATTTAAATAATAACCTCTTCCTTTACTTTGCTTCCAGGAGTGCTGGGCCATTACTATTGTTGCAGAAACCATTCTCTTCTGGCAAACGATTGTCAAAACATCAAGTAAGTGTCTTTATCTTTTTTATTTCATTTCTGATAAAAACAGCACTGCTGTCAGTTTTTCAATTATGTTAATGCTGCAAAGTTTTGTGTATTACTTAACATACCTCAAAAATTGTCTTATTATGGATATTTTATTCATTTACTTAATGATGTAATGAATATGTAAATACCTTGGTACCCCCTCACTATAATCTGATTGGACAGTGTCATCTATAAATATTCGACACTGTGGTAGTACAAGCGCCTAAGCCTACTAGTCTGCTTGGAAGACGTACTGCTATTCGACGCACCAGCTACTACTGCGATAATATACCAAATACCAACTTCATAATATATCCCTTAACCTGGATATATCAGTGGCGACTAAGGATTTCAGAACAAATCACAAGTTGAACCAACGTCCGACCAAGAATTAATCGACAATGAAAAAAAAAAATACAGTGGACAACACTCACTAACAAAACAAGTTAGACTTTTGTCCAAGACTTACAGAAAGTAAGTAACTGTTTATAACACTTGCTAACGAAGATCGTTACACTTGTTTAACAATTACGAAAAGTAAGTAGATATGAAGCAATATTTATGAAAAGGTGCCAGCATTGGACTGACGAAGAAAAAATCACGCTATTATTGCAGAAAATCGGTGTAATTTCAAAAGTCGATTACTCAGATTGGGCTTCGCCAACAGTTTATATAAAAAAGAAAAATCGAAAAATAAGAGTGTGTGCTGATTTTTCAACCGGCTTGAATGATTGTCTGAAGGACCATACATACCCTCTACCATCAGCTGAAGACATATTCACTAAATTAAATGGAGGTAGAGTGTTTTCAAAGTTGGACTTATCTGAGGCTTACCTTCAGGTTAAAGTCAGTGAAGAATGTTCAAAGTACCTGACAATAAACACCCATAAAGGAATTTTAAAACTAAATCAGCTTCCTTTTGGACTGAAGGTAGCACCAAGCTTATTTCATCAAATAATGGACACAATGTTAGCTGATATGTAGTATGCAATTGCATACTTAGATGATATTCTAATTAAAAGTAAAAACGAAGTCCAACATAAAGAGCATATTAAAGCGTTATTTAAAAGAATAGAGAAATACGGTTTCAAGTTGGGTGCTGAAAAATATGAATTCTTCCTAAAGAAGATAAAATATTTAGGGCAGATAATTGATAGTAATGGTAGAAAACCAGATCCGGAAAGGTCTGAAGCTATAAGAAATATGCCAACACCAGATAATGTAGCTAAACTCCAGGCATTCTTGAGATTAGTAAGTTACTATAGCAGCTATATCTCAAAAATACATGATATGAGAGCTCCATTAAATAATTCATTAAAAAGGGGCACAAAGTGGATATGGTCGAAAGAGTGTGAACGCGATTTTCAAAAAGTAAAAATGGAAACAAATGGAATTGTCCTTTTGAGAATCATTCGTCAGTTGTGTTTGGTGGCTGAGATAGTTGTCTATATCCTATTAACATGTCACTTATGAGAAATAAACTTTTTGTTTTTTATTTTGCAGTGGTTTCGTGTGTTTCGTCATGCAATTATTGGCAGCATAATCAGTCTTTTATGGTTATTTGGACTGACTTTATGTGGACCACTCAGGTAAGATTTACCATATTTGTCTTTAATAGATATATTCATCTGTATTGGTAGTCTTTTTTTAAATTCTTTTACATTTTTATATCACATTTCCATTCATATTAATACTCTTGTTCCTTAATCATCTTGCAACACCCTCTGTTTAAAAATGAGACCATCCAAATTGTCCAACATGAAATGCATAAATATAAATCCTGATTATCTGGGGTTGCTTATCTGCTAGATTCTTATTTCTTATCAGTGTTGTCACCTCAGGTAAATAATGGACCCTTCCATTTTTATTATAAAGAAAGAAAAGTAAGAAATGGGTCATGCTACACTAAAAAAAAATAAGAAAGAAAGAAATAGAGTAGGGCAAAGATAGAGAGAAAGGGTGATAACACTAATCTGTTTCAATCGAACATAATGAAAAGAAGGAAAGAAAGACAGTTAAATCAGGATTATTATACTATTTCTCTGAATTTTTTAGATGATGTTTGATAATTTGGATTATTGTCCTTATTATTGTTATCTACACTGTTTTGGACAATGTACCCTCTGGCTTTCTTCAGGTATTTCTTTTCGGACTTGGGAACCTTCTTTTCGGACTCGGGAACCTTCTTTTCAGACTCGGGAACCTTCTTTTCAGACTCGGGAACCTTCTTTTCAGACTCGGAAACCTTCTTTTCAGACTCAGGGAACCTTCTTGTCATAATCGGGAGCCCCAAAATTCACACTGGATTGTACAATTGGACACATGGCCTAGTGGATAAAGAAGTTAGGTTAAGACAGTTCTAAGTGACAGTTATCTCTAGATTGCAGGTTCAATCCTGATCAAAGGCAGCAGTAACATAGAATAATAATAAACACAGCTTAACACCTCTACCCCAGCTATGGTTAGCGGAATGAGAACAGGATAACCCTGTGGACTGAATAAGGGGTTAGGTTCAAAGTTCCGTGCTGGCTTCCGATTACGACAAGAAATACCTGAAGAAGGCCGGAGGGCATATCGGCAGAAAAGTTGTACAGATAACAATGAAGATGAGGACAATAGTCTGAATAACGCAGATAATAGTAATCATCAAGCCTCATCTCAAACAAATGTTTTAATAATTAAATTACAGGTCCTGCTAGTTAATTACTTGAAGCTATGATTGTTTGCAAGTGATTATCATTACTTGAAACCATATAATTTCTGGCATAAAAAATAGACTAGCTTTGATATTAAATAACCAACCAGCTAACCAATCCTTTGTGAACAAAAATTCTCACATTGTGTTTTAATATTTTATTATTCAAATAAATGTTAGAAAAGATGGAAAGAAAATTCTAAATAAGATTCATTTATCAACATGAAGCAAGTTGTTTTTACCCCAACCTGGAAGACTAATAATGGCAAAAGCTGACTCTCTTTTAACTGTGAAACGTTTACTGTGAAATCATTAAAATAACATTTTAAGAATTTTAAAAAAATTGGAATAATTTGTTACTTGTTAATCATTTCACCGTATTGGATGCAAAATATTAGAGCAGTTTCTAAAAATTCTAAACAGAATTGTTTTGACTGCCTTTCAAGTGTATTTTCTCTTTTTTTAGAACAATTCTTTTGTTTGAACACACTGATGTTGTGGTCATTGCTTGGGCAGGAGCCTTGTTCTCAAGTAATGGATTAGGACCAGCCAAGGTAAGCAAAATAAAAAAAAAAGATTAGTTTATCTTTAAAATTTGCCTTCAAATTTGCAAAATGAATTTCAAAGGTTAGATTCCACATTGAATTAAGAAAATCAATTTTCGCATCATCCCAATTGTAAACATCAAATCTAACCATAGCCCACTTCTACATACAGCTCCACATGTCACATAAGCCAACTGATAGGCAAGTAAGCTTAGACTGGTAGACTTAGGCGCTTGTACCACCACAGTGTCGAATATTTATACATGACACTGTCCAATCAGATTATAGTGAGGGGGTACCAAGGTATTTACATATTCATTACATCAGATGGATACAAGCGAAATGAATAGTTTCTATATTATTTTAAATCTATCCAACCACCAAGATATTCTTGATCATTTTTATTGCATTCTGACAGTTATTTTTGCTCCATATAGACCTTATTCAATGGCTGAACGGAAACATTTAAAACATAATAGTGCAAAGTTTTAACTGATGTTGTGGCTTCTGTTCTAAGCAAAAACCAAACTATCTTTTTGGTACAAATAATGTTCAATATATGTAAAATAATAATAATAAAAAATTTGTCATGGATGCAATGCCACCTTGGAATTTTCCACCTATTGATCTTGGTATGAAAAAATCAGAAACCCTTAACTAAAAATTGGTTAATTTTGAGACCTTTTTGATAACATTTTTGAATTCCAAAAAGCTTTTATAAACCAATTTTTAAGAGTAGGGAAGCTCTAGAACTCATTTTACAGACAAAAATAGATTTCAAAAGGTTACAATTTTTCATGCAACCTCCAAAATTTGGGGAGTTAAAAATTGTCATAACTTGGTGAATATTTGGAATTAGAAGCTCAAATTTTGGGGATTGCTTTACTTTAACATAGTCAACACATGGGAAAAAATTCAGAAAAGTGGAAGGGTATGGGTAACATGGCCTGGATGATTTGTCATGGGATTTCCCAACAATCTTAAAGTAATTTCTTTTATAAGCTTTTTGGAATGTATGTTTATGAAGTTTGCACATTTTTAATTTTCAAATGTAGATTTTTTTAAATTTTTTTTTATAATATCTATATTTCATTATATATCAAGCTATTTTAAAGGCACAATTGTATATATAATTATAAAAATAAGTCAAAGAATTACTGACAGTTGAGTCATTTAAAGAAATACTATTTTTCCAAATAAAATTCAATGCTATGTTATTAAATTTGTCCCAGATCCCTGCATTAATAAGGCTATGCCACTTGCTTTTTTTTTCTTTTACAAGCATAAAAATGTAACTCCTTAGAAATTTACTGTATACTCTTTCTCTTTTGATATGCTTTTTAACAGGCATAATAATTTAGATAGTTTTTATTTTTTTATTTACCCCCCCCATACCAAATAAAATACAAATAAGAATTGAGACAACAAATAAATCTAAAGTGTCAAATTTTTTTTTCAATTGAATTTTTAACCTTAACCCCTATCCCTAACCCTTGCATAAGTTTATAGATTTATTTATGTTGTCTCATATCTTATTTTTATTTTATCCATGGGCATTGTAAATAAAAAATCTATCTAAATTATTTTCAAGAGAGAAAGAGTGCACAGTAAATTTCTAAGAAGGTACATTTTTAAACAGGTAAACGGCAAAGAAAAAAAAGCAAATGGCATAGTGTTATTTCGAGCAAGAATCCGGCCCTAAAATTCAGACAAAATTCTTTTAAAAATATAATGTTATCTTTTGATGTTTTTAAAACCATTTAGCACAAAAATGTTCTTAATATTTATGCAGAGAGTGTGTAAAAAAGAATGTAATGAAAAGGCCACTTGACTGACCGTTTTGGGCACATGCTGATATTTTTAATATTATTTAAAACTTTGTTGGCATTAAATGACCCACCGAGGTTAATATGCCATCAATCAAACAAACAAACTTAGTGAGAATCTAATTGAGTAACAACCATTTTATAAACTAACTTGCTGATTATTTCTCTACTGTAGATGTGCACATCTCCATTTCCCAAAACTCTGTGCACTGACTGCAATATCTATCAATGCAATAAAAGTTTGATTGAAAATATTTAGCTAATCCATAAAATTACTCAATAAAACCTGTCTCCTCACTAAGATTTGAACTAATGATGCTGGTTGGCAAGCATAGTGTTTTAAGCATATGAAATAGATAGTAATAAATCTATATGGTGTGATATTGTTAATGAGACCAAATCAATCTAATATAAGAACAGGTGTTATTTTTAAGTGTTTAAGATGTTCACTTGTGTTCTGTTTGATTGACTCAACCAATTTTTGATTATTGCCAAGTTTGCTTGTCATGTTGAGTAGATTTTTTTTTTGTTTGATATGACAGCCTCTCTTGCCATTAAGGGAGGGATTTTTTACATTTGTAAGATTCAAAGTGATAATACTTGAAGATAAAACTCCGACAAAGGTTGATAGACAAAACATTTTATATACAGCACAGAATAAACAGGGTACATAATACATAGAGGTGTACATGAACACACATACATAAGTAATACAAAGTCACATGTAAAAAGATAAACATAAAAGCAACAGACATGAGACTAGGAATAGTCCATGCTGTAAAAATCACTTACAGTAATGTAGGGGGGGGGAAAGCCCCAGCAAGAGGGGGGTAGATCAGAGTCTAACCCATAGTGTCTCGTAGGTCGAGCAACAGGAAAAAGAGGAAGGGACGTTCAAATCAGCCGCTTAAATATCCAAGGCTCCTAGCGGGAACCAGCAAAACTAAACGGGCAGACAACTCCCCAGGCGAATACGAAAATAACGCCTACACATTGTTTCAAAAGTTCTGTATTCCAACATAACATGAATATATATATATATATATATATATGGGTGCATGTGAAATGCATAAAATCAAACCAGAAGGGATTTGCCCAGAGAGAGAAATTCATTCCCCTGCAGTTAGTACTGACTATAACTTGCAATATCTCCCCCTCTTTCCACAAAAGACAGAAAATAAACAACAAGGGTTCTTGTTTCTAAACTCCCACTCCTAAAAATGTGTCTCACTTCCATATGATGTAAGCAGTTGTCATGAGCAATGCTACAACAGTTCTATTTCTGATCATTAACTGAAGACCCTTTATTCAATTACCGCCCTGTCAGCTGGGGACGTTAGAATGCACCGACTGCACCTCTGCAAAGGGGTAAGATTCCCCCAATGGGGCCACCTGTTGGCCGTGGGTGGCAACCCGTGATGCTTAAGGATAGAACTCAGGTAGATGAACAGTTCATGACTTGCAATACTCCACTTTGGCCCTATCTTGGGCTAGACGGGCGGTCGTAGAGGCCCCTCTCCGATCAATCGGCTGGTCACATCAAGCCCTAGCACCTATATGATTTTCCCAACCCTATTGCCCTTATGGCAAGCCCCAATCCTTCTTATCATATGGGTGCTAGAAGGCAGTGACTGAGGGTCTACATGTCCTGGGAATGACGTTAAACTCTATCTGATGGTGAGGTTCCAGTTCTGGAGGTTTGGGGAATGTGGAGCACCCCTTCATCACCATTGCTCCCTGGTCCACTCTGACCCGGAGTGGTAGTACCTGTTACGGTCCCATCTATGGGTTAAATAGAAAAATGTATTTATAAAAAAATTGTATTATCCATTAAGAATTGATTTATTTCAGAACTTTATCAGCATTAAATGACCCACTGAGGTTGATATGCCATAAAACAAAACAAAACCAAAACAGATTTATTCAATTAGTTTCATTTAAAATTGTTATTTTTAAATATCTGAGATGTCAAATGACCAGCAAATATACTTGCCATCACTTATTATAACTTCAATGAAAATTTTGAAATAAAAATGTATTGTGAATTGGCTTATCAGCTACTTACCTGTAATGTTTGTGTAACAAGATTTAATATTTGATTTTTCTTATAGAATTATTTTTACTACATTATTGCTTTGTTATTTTGTAGCTTCGAGGAGCCTTGTTTTTTCTTCTTGGTGCTGTTGCTCTCCTCCTCTTTGACCATGATGATCGTCTTCACCACATATCAGATCATGAATGTATCCTTTTTTCAATGATAATCACTTCATAACTTGGATTTTTTAGAAATATTTTCTTTAAATATTTTTTTGGCATTACTGAGCTATTAAAATTACGTATGTCATGCTATAATTTTTATTTTGATGATAGAATTGTTGCTCAATGGCAATATTTTGTGTAAAATGTTTGCTTAAAAAATATTTTTATTAAATATTATATCAAAATTAATATCAAATTGATGTTTAATCTGCAGCTAAACAGATTTATAGAGAAATTAAACTCAATCAAACTTATTCTGTTTATTTATAAAAAGAAAAAAAAATTTAAAAAAAAAACAAAGTATATATTATTCTACATAGTAAAATAATTAATAACACTAGAGAACAATTTTGAACATAATTTCTGTTGAGTGGAATTTTTCATTTCATTTAGACTAAAATTGGCATATTGATTTCAAAACTACAGTCAGTTTTCTTCTATCACATCAAGTTTTTTCTCTACAGCTTACTCTCCAAATAAGCACAATTGTATTGTTTGTCTGTAAGTAATAGGACTGGTCAACTGATTGCGTTGATTATTTTATTGAAATTGAAGGAGAATTTTATTGATCTGATGACCAGGTTGATTCCTAGTCAAAAGGCCAACATCAGTGCATTTGTAAAGCTTGTCTATTTTGCATATTTTAAATTAAAACTTGGTGATTAAGACAAGTATTGGGCCCCTCACAAGATGTGTAAGCAGTGTGTTCAGAGTTTACAGATGTGGATCAAGGGAATCCCTGTGCCAGTTTTTGTTCAACCTCCCTCTCTTGAAGATCTCAATTATGATGAAGAACTCAGTGACAGCAATGATTCAAATTTTAAAACCAAGGATGACTCAGCTCATAGAGGATTCAATAAGTATCAGTTGAATGTTTTGGGGCTATCAAAAAAGGCTTCAGAATTTCTAGCATCAAGACTGAATAAGAAAAACTTGCTTGAAAAAGGAGCGGTTATCCTACTTTTGATTGAGAGAAAGTGGATTTCTACAGTACTTTCGAAGTGACAGCAAGTTTATACATTGCCATGACATACAGGGTTTACTGGAAGAATTGGGAATTCAAATCTACAACTCAACTGAATAGCAACTGTTTATCGATAGCTCAAATCAGAGCTTCAAGTGTTTCCTCCTCCACAATGGTAATTTATATGATGCAGTCACAATTAAGCATTCAATTTGTCTTCATGAAAAATATGAAGACACAAAGAGTCATTGAGTTGTTGCAACATCAAAAACACAGTTGGATCATCTATGTAGACCTTATAATGGTATGCTTCCTTTTTAGATGCTGTCCCCTTGATAAAAGTGGCATAAGATCATCTGTGCTCTGCACAGTAAAAAATTGTGAGATTTTGTGCACTGGAATTTGCATGAGACTTTTAAGAACTAAAATAAATCGAGCTGGATTTTTCGGGGGAGGGGCAGTAAAAAAAAACAGTATTCGACTGAGCTAGAGGAAGGCGTTCAATGAAATAGAAAAATAGGATTACTTTCCAATGGCAGGCATCTGCAAATGCTTCAAGCTATTTCGACATATTTCAGGTTATAATGACAAACAAGTTTGACCTAGAGCTGATAGAGGAGTTTAGTGGCACAGACCCCAGTTAATCTGTTGTTAAATGGATTGAGAAGGCTGAGCTTGTGTGTCGGCTATGCTCAGTGGAGAAAATAGAATATATAGTCCCAATGAGTTTGATGGGCAGTGTGTTTGCCATTTACCAACAACTAATCGAAGACAAAATATTCCCACCTCACACAGGTCTCTTGAAGTAATTTATTAAAGCATTGCCAACTGAAGGCAACTCTTTTAAGTACCTCATTTTGGCATTTCCTGGCCTGTCGATTGAAAAAATCAAGGCCGGTGTGTTTGATGGTCTACAGATTCGGCAAGTTATCAAAGATGAACATTTCACTGGGATAATGTCAGAACTCAAAAAGAATGCTTGGTTATCATTCAAAGACTTTGTCAAGAACTTTCTTGGAAAAGGCAAGAGTAAAGAATTACACTGAAATTATCCAGAAACTATTGGATAACCCTCAATTGCAACATGGGCATCAAATTCCATTTGCTGCAAAGCCATCTTGCTAACTTCTTGGAAAACCAATGAGAAAGATGAATGATTCCACCAAGATATGAAATTCATGGAGGAATGGTATCAACGTATATGGGATGTAAATATGACTATTGTTGGAGCATGAAGTGAAATTGTCCACAGATTGAACACTCTAGAAAAAAACTATGTGTAAGTTTTTTACCTTAACTACTTGCACACAATAACACAGTAACAATATCCTTTGTATGAACAAGATGAATTACAGACAAGCATTTTTTTAATTAAATTCCATTGTAAATTTTTAAAATATTCTATAAAATAAGCACAAATTTTTTACATGCAGTATTTTAATGGTTTTTGAGATCAAGCGAGGGTATCCTGTTATTCAAAAAGTTGATGTAATAGAGAAAAACTGGGGTGAATTTTGGGATTCTGAGTCTAAAAGTTAGTAAAAAACAAGTGTCAGTTTTAACTCAACAAAAATTGTGTTGCCTTGTGTGATACATTAAAAAGCTGATTAAATGTTATCATTTGATTGATTTTGTTTTCTAATTGTTTTTACCTTTTTTTTTTAAGTATTTGTTTTTTGTTTTTTTTCCCTAACTTCTTTGATTACAGCCGATGATCTTCATAATAATTTCATTACTCGAATATTTCATCATGCCTTTGACTTAATTGGATGGTCAGATCATAAGGTCAGTATAAACCCCACCTCCTGAATTATTTATGGCAATGGGAAATCTGTGGAATTGCAAGTAAAAAGGTAGAAATTTTCAGAGAGAAAATTGAAATCTAAATAGATTTGAAATCAAGAAAAATAATGTCTAAAAAATATGAAAATGAAATTTGATAAATTTTTCATAAATGTTTAGTTTTATATTTTTCAGTCTGAAATTGTTGCTCCTTTGATAACAATATCAGAAAACTATTTCACATAAATTTTTCCAAAATGAAACAATTTGTCACTTTTTATTATTAGTTTTAATAAATTATCTCAGTATTCTGACATTTGGGATTTTGTTTTTCAAATTCTTGGTTTTGTCCATTTATTGAAGATTTTATGTAAAAGAAATTGAATTACTTGAACTGATCTAAGTGTTGTAGTTTTTCTTGTTTTTTTTTTTTTCTTTTTCAGGGAGGTGTTGTACTGTTATTTTTGACATTGTTTCTGCAAACAGGATTTGATAATGCCTCCAAAAAACTTTCTATTGATGTTGGTGGAGCCAAGCGTCTTCATTCTTTGTCTACTTTTCTGTCCGGCTTGATACTTTTACCCTGGGCTCTGTTTTTGCTCATATCCAAAGAGGTGAGACCTAGCAACCTATTCTACATTAGTTTGATTCTGTAAGGAAATGATTTTGATGTATTTATACTGTATGTGTGTAAATGATTCAATCTAGAGGAAATAACTATTTGAGTGAAGTTAATGTGGCAATTATATAAAAAAATAAATAATCAACCCCAGAAAAATCAAAAAAATATTGTTTTTATTATACTCTATATCATAATTTGTCAAATCATCATAATCATTGTCATCTTAATCGATGATGATCTTGATTGGGCTAATAATGCCAGCAACTGATCAGAAAGTTTTCTTTCAGCATTCACCCTCAAAGCAGAGTAGTACTATCACCCACTCTGATTATTACTTCTTACTCTACTTTACTACTCTTCGTCAATCCTTTTTCCCTTTTCTTCCAACATCACTGCCACTATCTTGTCCAGCCAGACTTTTTGAAGGTGCAGGCAACATTTATTAAAGACCTGTATTGCTGCTATTTCTGGACCTTAATTTGAAGGTGCATGTGTGTGATAAGGTACAACAATGTTCCAAAATTATTCTAGATACTCCACCCCCTTAAGAAAGTGCTGCATAATTGGATGATCTTCATGAGAAAATATAATTTAAAGGAAATCAAAATCTAAGTTGTTTAAATGGATCTAAAATGTACTTTAATTCTACATATACATTAAAGAATTATGTAAAATAAAAAATATTCCTTTAAAGATAGTGTATTCAGGTTTCTAGATTAAATGATGCTTATATATATAACCATGTTAAACTGACAACCACCATGCAGTGTTGATTCTCTGTCTGTACTGTTTATATTTACACACATGCTCTATCTCTATTGTTGAACACTCTTCCTCTATAAATAATGCAAACACAATAACTAAAACAGGTATATCATTGTTCCTTTATAGATGACTATCTTATTTATCTGTATTCATTTTTTGAAAGTGAATCTTTTTACTAAAATTAACATGTTCTGTTTTTTGACTAATTTCTTTTCTAGCAATGACTTATTTTCATTTCAAATAGAATTTCATTTTTGTGTTGAAAATTTAGGCATCTATTTAGAATAATTGATAAGTTTTATTTCAATTTTTTCTACATTTGATTAATGCATTTTTAACTTTTCCTTTCAGAATGATGTGGAATCCATTTGGTACTTGCTGTTTCCTTTGTTTCTTGTCATCTTTTTCACATTCATTGTTGACTATTATGTCACTGCTATTGTGAATAATCACCTGCAACCTGTACAGACTGCTGCTTATGGTTCCTATGCTATTTTCTTCTCAGCCCTCATACTTAGTATCAGTTGGAATCATCCGTATATGGCACGCATTACCACCATGAATAAATTAACAGAAATTATCACAGAGGATCACATTCTTTCTGCTGGTGTTTTCTTTAGTTTGTTCACTTTTTCAATGGGTAAATCAAATTTTGGTTCATTTTCTCTTTTTTTCCCCCTTTTACATCATCTTTTTTATGAAAAAGAGTTTTCAATTCTATTTAATAGATCAATAAATGTCTTTTCTTATCTTCTTTTATATTTAATTCAATGATTACAAAACCTTGTTTACAACTAAAATCAATAAATTTAATGTCAAGTAAATATAATCATGAGTTAAAACATCATGACTCATCTACATAATAAGGTGTTGGTCCTCTATGTTCCCCCCAAAAAAAACTCTTGTGTCAGAATGTTGACAGCAGATTCTTTTAACAATGTAGTAGAAATTCTGAAGTGCAAAATTATTGGTCTGACACATCCCATAAGTGTTGAAACATATAAATGAGGAAAACTGAAGAATACAACAGTGGAAGACCAAAAAATCCGAGTTGGTCATAGATATTAAGTTTGTGAAAAGATGAAGACCAAATATAGATTTTATAGGAAACTGGTACTGAAAAAGTAATTTTAACAATTAAAGTCTTGTCGGTCTTACTTAGTAATTTCATAGCAAAATGAAATATGAATAAACAATTTAGTTATCTGACTTTCTTAGATGAGATATAATCATCATTCTTAAATTTTAATTTAGTTCTTCTTTCTTCTTATTTTTGTTGCTTATTATGACAGGATTTTCTTGCATTTTTTTTTCTTGTTTCAATAAAAAGCAACAAAAACAAGAGGAAATAATCCATGGTACTATGATTCTCTTAAACTTGATGTTTACAAAAGACACACATGAGGAAATCTATTAGTTTAAATGTTGTGTTAAAATAAACTCAACTATCCAAAAATATATGGCTTCATATATATATACTTCAGAAAGCAGTTGATGTTTATCAAATTGTTTACACCATCTCAATTACAAATAACTTCACCAACTTTATTTTTATTTTCTAAAGAAGTCTTCTTTTTTTTCAACAATTCTCTCTAACAAGAAATTTCTTTATTTGCATAAAAAAATACTCAGATTTCTTTCCTTGCAGGGACAAATACTTAAATTTGTTCACTAAAAGAATTTTTGTTTAAAATATTCTCTATTCAAGTTCACTGGTATGTTAAGAATAACATTTCTTTGAGATTATAAGTGTTAGATTTATGTTAATAAAATAATGTTTCTCTCTCCACCTAATTTGTTTACATCCCCAGATGTGCTTGTATAAAAAAATATACTGGAGTGTACATGTTTTTTATTTTTACAGCTACTTTTATCCTGGTGTCTCCTAGTCGAGGTTCAAAAGTCAATTTCATTGGCTATTCTCCTGCTGGTCTACCATTATACAGCATCACAGGGGAAGCTCTTCATAAAACTTCAGTTTCAATTCTAGGATTGCTCAAAGGAGGTTTGCGGCACATCCTTGAAGAATCAGATTCGAGAAAGATATTTTATTTTTTATGCATTAATATGGTAAGGCATTTGTTGTGCTTCCTGTGTTTTTTGTTTGCCTTATCATTTTACTATTTTTCTTGTCTAAATTATTTTTTATTGAAATCTTTTTGGATTCTTTCTATTAAAAAAGATGCAACATCAAATATCAAAACAGTCTTATCATTTGCTTCTCTGAATTCTTCAATCTTGATTTTTTTATATTTGATGGCATATAATACCAACACATTTTAGCAGTGAAAAATTAATTAAAAATATTGGACAGTATGTCAAATGCCACTGGAACTTCATTCATGTTGCCTCATTAAGTTCAGTTCAAAACAAGTTTCTTTTTGAGAAAAGAATTAGAAATTCATGAAATTCTAATATTGTAACCTTATGCAGGAGTCCCACTGGGGGTCTCGTACGCACATCTCATTCTACTGGCCAGCTGTTTTATCTGTTGCCATCCTTGGACTCCCACTTGTGTCCTCGTTTGAATCAGACCCGGTGGGGGTAAAGACCCCGTCACAAGAAGACAAACAAACAGACAACAAACAAAGAGGATAGAGTTCACATTCCAATGGTCAAGAGAAGTGTAGGACTCATGCAATGCATTCATCTCTTCACTGCTGCTAGGTATCTACTGGGCTGAGGGCACCCCCCCCACACACACACACACACACACACACACACACTTCTGACCAAAATCAGGACCTACTACTTTTGCAATCCAACATCAACTGGTCTCTGAATTCAACTGACTTTGACTGCCCCCAGAATTCCACCGTTTCACTAATTCCTGTCTCCCAGACTCCATTCTCACAAGATACTACCATCAGCCCACAGGATTTGAAAATCCGGCCTCTTTGTTTAGAAGAGCCCACCCAAAGCAATTGACTGTTTGCTGTTTTTTTATAACCCCACTAGATTTTATGGGGCTTGTCTTAATTCTATACCCACATATTTATACACATACGTACATATGCTCATATGCATGCACAATGCACTGATGCACTCAATTGCAAGCACTGTGCAGCACGCATTGTCATAATATTTGGTTAAAGAGGCTGGTTTTATATACCATCAAATGCATAAAATGTGTTTTCATGTATTTTTCACATTTTTTCCTATGATTAAAGATTATACCAATGTTGCAAAAATAAAACTTTTGAGAAAATTTTTTGTTTGTATTCAAATTTGAGAATGAATTAATTTACAAAAATTTCCTTAGCCCTGTTTCAATTTTGTTTCTTCTTTTTGCATGAAAAGGTATTTTCTCCAATTTGATTTACTTTAATGTAAAGAACGTTTGAGAAACTTTTACACCAATCTTCTCAAATAAAATCAGAGTAAATAAATTGAGCTATGATCTTATTAGCTCCCACCCATTCAGCTTCATTTTGTATATTTCTAACCACAAATTTTTGATTTGAAATCTGCTGAAAACAAATCTGTATTAATTACAGATTTGTTTGATTTGAATTTGATTCAGTTGATACTTTTAAAGAAGTGAAACAATTTTGATTTTTTTTTTTTTTTCTTCAGACATTCACTTTTGTTGAATTGGTTTATGGTGTCTGGACTAACAGCTTGGGTCTTATTTCTGATGGCTTCCACATGTTGTTTGACTGTTCAGCCTTAGTCATGGGCCTTTATGCGGCTGTGATGACCCGGTGGAAAGCAACTCGGATTTTTTCTTTTGGGTTTGTTCAGTTAATGTACTTTTTCATAGTATGGCTTTCATAAAATCATGAAAATACTTTTAATAATTGATTTGTAATCATAGATAAAGTGTTGTGTATAATATGATCTGCATTTGGAGTCCAATTTGTATATACAGATAAAAGTTCCTGACATTTCCATAAAGATGAGGAAATAAATGAATTAGATAAATTAGGGTTTTTTCTTCTTCAGTAATCAAATGTACTTTGAGGTGACCAGAGCCAAAAAAAAAGGATTTTTGTTTGCAAAATATCTGAAATGTATTGCAATCATACAATGGATTTTTATCAAAGTATAATAACTATATCTAAAGAGTTTTACTGTAAACCACAAAATTTTTAAATGGCAACATTGTAAAATAACTGTAATTACTTTATTCAGAATCAGCTTATTTATTAAAAAAAAAATCTTCCCTCCCCCCCTCAGACCTTCATTCTAAAAAGATAGCAGTTAAAATATCAATCAACCCACCGCCACCCTCAAAAATAAACTAAATAATGCTCTCCTGCAATTTTTGATTTTGTTTTTCTTCTCCTTTTCCAGGTTTGACCGAGTTGAAGTGCTATCAGGATTTGTGAATGGATTGTTTCTTATAATCATTGCCTTGTTTGTTTTTACGGAAGCTGTTGCTCGTATGTTTGAACCTCCAGAGATAAGAACGGAGAGATTGCTTGTGAGTTCAAAATAATTCCTTAAATTTATTTTAATGAGATATTGATGAAATACTTGTTAGTTTGCTTTTATTATTCGTTTGGTTAAAATGCAAAATATGAACGACAAAAAATGGCTAAAAACACAGATTTAATAAGAATGACCTTATAAATTAAAATTTTGTTGTTTTGGCCAAATAAGATTTTAAAATTTATAAATACTTTCAGTATTTTATTTCCTTCATTTGATAACTGGAAACTACTGCTGCCAATTTTGTTTGATAAACAAAGCTTGTTCCTTGAGAAACTATTTTGAAATTTTCTTGAGTCTGTAAAATAATTTCGAATTGATATTCTATAATAAATGAATAGAAAATCCATCGGGTTGGACAGCTAGATCTCTCCACCGAAAAAAGACATTTTCCCAGCTTCTCCTGATCAAGGCCTTGTCGCCTGCAACAGTCTTTTCTAGCAGTCCTTCACCAAAGCTCACTCACCTCTTGTTCCTTGTCGTACATCAGTGCCCTCATCAGCAAGACACCCACATCGCACAGTAATTACATTAGTAGTAATTTACATGCGCGCTAACGCGGTAGTCCGATATCAAGCCACGACTCAAAATCAAGAGGATGATCTTATTTTGCACGCCAGACATATTTGTGCACGCTTTGAGCTACCACGTGCGTAATTTCTCTCGGCACACTCTCCCTTGATCTCATGATCACAAAGATGGCAGTCTGTCTGGCGGTGGGCACTTTTGTCAGGTACTTCTTCGCAAAGGCAGGGAGGCGAGTCCTGCTTCTGCTCCTTCTGCGGGTGCACTGTCTGACTCAGTATCTTCTTCCTCGTCATGATGCAGCAGACTCTCCGTCACTCTCCCAGAGGACGTTGTGCTGTCGGAGTCTTCCTCCGATGTGGTGATACAATGGCGTTGGCGCAGATCCTTTACGTGGCAGGGTATCCCGTCCACCAGAATTGACTGTGGGCTAATTATTTTGGTCACCTCACTCCTGCCAAACTTTGTGGTACACCGACACTGTGGCGCCTTGACCCACATATGATCTCCGACTTGGTAAGAGATGTGCTTGGGACTCAAGAACGCTGTCGCAGCATTAGCCCCCTTCACCCTAACTTTGTATCGATAGATCCGTTTGGCGGGCGCAGTGGAGGGTGATACACCGTCTCTGGGTGTGATGTTATGCCATTCCCAGCTGGGGTTTATGCGCAACAGAATCATAAGTGTATTCCACAGTCATGTGCAAAAGCTCGGAACTCTTTGCTGCAGAAGGCTGTATCGTTATCTGTAAGGATCTTGTGCGGTGGGCCATGCTCGAAGAACACCGCCTCCAGCTGGCGAATCACGCTTGCAGAGTCTTGCCTCGCCAACTGCTTCTAAATGGAGAAATGCAACGGGCCACAATCCGTGAGCGTTAACCACCACTGCAGTACCCTTGTCAGTTGGTCAGCAATGTTCTGAGTCAACAGAACCAACGACACATCCACGGTCAGCTCGTACTCATTCACGAGCTCCTTGAGTGTGCTCAGCCGCCTCCTGATAAGCATCTCGCTTTCTGCCTTGGTATGGACTCGCGCATTTCCAGTCAGTGTGTCTGATACCCAGTGGTACACGCACACAGAATCCGTCTTCACGTGTAGTACCTTGCCCTGCCATTCGAGAGCCAAATTGATGCCTTTCAATATGGCGTCCAGATCTGCATCCACAATTGGTCTCGAGTAGCCCGTATCAATTAGCGCTGAACACTGCATCCCGTCAACATAGATGCCTGCCACCGGGAGTGCCGCATTTACATATTGGTGGGGGAGAAGGCTGGCACTGATGCCTTGTCCCCTAGCTCGTTTCCCGAAAAGTCCCGGGCTCAATGCCCACATTCGCCGCATCAGTAGCAAAACGTTTCGTGCTTTAGGCAGTCCTTTGTGAGGTGACCTTTACCATTGGACCTGTAACAGGTCACATTGGTTCTGGGGCAGCTCCTGGGACTACTGTGGGGTGAGCGCACGGCTTTGTTCCCCAGTCGTCGTCAGCACTCGCTCTTGCTATCAGATCCTCTATGGTCAGGGTTTCAATGTTTGGCGCCTGTTGAAGTCCGATGGAGACGGTGTCAGGGAACCCCGTGTAAGTCAGTTTTGTGAGCCTTTCCAGCCCATCTCCCTTGAACCTGTCCAATCTAACCAACTGCCTGATTTTGTTGGCATAGATGTCCACGCGTTCGCCAGCCCACTTGACCATGGTCAGTTTCCTGTATGCTGTGAATGTCTCTTTCAACCAAGCCTCGATCTGCTCTATGTCCTTTTGGTCATCCTCCTCCATTTCCATATAAAGGGCCAGTGCGACACCCACCAAATACAATGGTAGCAGACTTGCCACATCATCCACCTGTTGAACTTTCGCCACTAGTCTCACCTTCTTCAGCCACGCTACCACATCACCCTCGCCGGAAAATGGCTTTATAATACCGCTGCTTATGTGTACCTTCGCCATGGTGATGTGGCCAAAATGGCTTATAATAAATGAATAGAAAATCCATTGGATTGGACAGCCGGATCTCTCCACCGAAAAAAGACATTCTCCCAGCTTCTCCTGACCAACCCCTTGTCGCCTGCAACAATCTTTTCTAGCAGTCCTTCGCCAAAGCTCACTCACCTCTTGTTCCTTGTCGTACATCAGTGCCCTCGTCAGCAAGACTGGAATACAACTCCCCCGGTGTGTTAAGGCAGACCTTAAATAATCATACTAAAATCCCACATCCGGGTCAATCATGCAGTGAAATAATTTACATGTACGCCAATGAGGTAGTCCGACATCAAGCCATGACTCAAGATCAGGAGGATGTGAGTTCAATCTCCCTAATCACTCGCTACACCCCGCCCTTGATCTCTTTTTGCACACCAGACATATTCGTGCACGCTTTGAGCTATCACATGCGTGATTTCTCTCACCACATATTCCACAAAATCTTTTAACCAATTATTAATTAATATTACTAGTTAATATAAACAGATATTACCAAAAACAAGTTATATTGATGTCATATGTATTTTGGATGTTACAAGTTTTGTATTAATTTAGAAGAAATATTCTTTACTCTGCCTTGAAATAGTTTTATTTTTTGTTTGATTTATCTTTAAATTTTTGATTTATTTGATGGTATAGAGTTATTAGCATGGGATTCCACATGATGTGATATATTGTTTCAATCGTATCATATTATTCCCCTGTTCAAAATGCCAAGGATCACAAACTGGTCAAATATACTTTTTCAGACAAGTTAATTAGAGCACTAGTTACTATGAAAAGTTCCAAGGTTATCTATTCATGCACCTCCACTTCTACTTCAGAAGATTAGTTGAAAGGCTTTTTTGCCTAAAGCAAAATGGAGTAACTAATGCAACATTTCTCACTGGCCATTTTATACAGCAACTCTGTTGCTATTCTATCAGACAGACAAGTCAAATTTATTATTAATAATGATAATTGATCACAAATCTTTTAATTTGAAACTATACTGGAAATTTCCATTATATAGGGTCAAGATAAAGTGATGACCGCAAAATATTTAAGTTTAAAGATCCTCATATCTGACTGCTATACTCAATCAAATATTTTCCAGTCAGTTATCACCATCCTAGAAAAAGTTGCTACGTTCTTTGGTTTCCATTTTGTTCTCATATAAATGTTGCACAATTTGTTGGATATCAGATAATTCTGGTGGAAACAACTCACAATAACATTTTTCTATAACCTTCAACATAAAATTCTTTTTCTTTGGTGTTAACCAATACTGGATTAAAGCCTTTCCAACTGAGCCATGCTTATCAATCTCTCTCATTGAACTGATCAACTTGTAACACAAAAATGATGAATAAATTCAAATATATTTTGTTTATTTCACTTACTGACACACATTATCAGTAATAAACAAATGTGTTATTTCAATGTTTTCTTCTACTGTTACTTTGTTTTATTATCGAGGCAAATATTGTAATGCATAAATAAATATCAAAATGTGAGACGTAAATTAGAAATTAAAACTGTGTTGCTTGAAATATTATTTTGATAAATATTTGTTTATGATTTAATTAAAATCTAATTGTGCAGTTTGATTAAATTTCTCTCTTTCTTTTTGCATTTATTGTAGGCAATATCTGTGCTTGGTTTATTGGTAAATTTGGTTGGTATATTTGTCTTCCATTCTCATGGTCATGGTCAGAAAGATAATAGTTATGGCAGTCATGGTCACTCACATTCTGGAATTGGCAGTAGTCATAGTCACCATCATCATCATCATTCACAGCATCAACATTCACATTTGAATACCAATATGCAAGGTAAGAAAGAAACAGTTTGAATATTTAAAATAAATTTTATTACATTTGATAAAATATTTGAATAATAGATATTCAACAATTATCCATTTAGGGCTTGTTTTTTGTACACCTACTCATATAACTATATTTGTAGTCATATACATATACACTTACCTGCACCCAAGAGCAGAGGAGGAGATTATTGTGTCACACCATGAAAGTAAGCAAAGTAAATTAGAAACAAAATAATATCTGGCAAGATTTGAGCTATTATTTCTTATCCTGGAAACTTATCTAACATTGACATCACCTCAACCAATTCTGGTCAAAAGGCTTAATAGTTAAAGCCAAGTCTACAAGGATTTCTCCTTCCAGATATTCACACCATGTTGTTTGTTTACTATCTAGTTATAGTAATAATAGTAACAATAGTCTTACAAAAAAAGGAAAATAAAAAATGTGTTAAAGGTTAACAATTAAATATTTCATCTGACAATTCAGCTACTGAGTTAGCGACTGACTGTTGTAAATCAAATAGTTATTTCTTTTTGTAATGACCTTTACCTTTAATTAACCTTAATTTATAATTATCTCCCCTGCCCGCTAGGATTATTGATATATATATAAATACAGGCATTTTGTAAGACTTTCATAATTGGTGTAATTGTTTTGATATTAAAACCTATCCAAACGGTTTATCAGTCTCTTCGTTCTATTCTTTCACTCCTATTCAATATCTTACTACTCTTTCCTTTCAAATCAAGATTTAAGCCCATTTTAACTCTTTATAAAAGATTGAATTTTTTTTTAAATTTGCATCTTTAAATGTAATTTTCTTAAATGTAAATTTTTTTTTTTTAACCCAAAATGATCTATTTCTTTTGTGCTTTTTAATATCTGAATATAAAATTAGTAAGCAAACATTTCCAAATATGTCAAGTAATTTTACACTAAAAAATATTATTTCTTTTGTGCTTTTAATTCTCTAATATACTTTGTTAAATTTAAAGTTGTGCTTATTTCTGTTTTCAATCAACTTTCTGAATTTTCACAATATATTTTCTTTTTTTCACATATTTATTTAATGTTTCAAGATTTTCAAAAATAAATATTGCTTCATTTTCTTGAAAAACATTGCTTTAATTTGGCACACAAACATTTACAACAATTTTAAACTAAAGTTTAATTTGGCACAGCTTAAAACTAATGTTGTTATAGTGTCATGAGTTGTTGTTTTTTTTACAATATATTCTAAAAAAAAAAAACTAATACATACATACAAAAACACTTAATAAATGTTATTTGCTCAGAGGTTGTAATTCAAATGTTTGAAAAGGTTAATTTTATTTGGCTGCTTGGATTTCTGCATTATTATTGTTATGACTTTGGAGCTTGCCATAAAAAAAAACACTGTTGATGTTTATTGAATTTTATTGTTGTGTCATTAGGTTTGAATTCCTCCCCCTCCTCCTCCCATTTTGTCTCTGCCAAATAAAACCCATGTTTATTTTTTTGATTTTCAGGTGTTTTTCTTCACGTATTGGCAGACACAATGGGCAGTGTGGGAGTTATTGTCAGTTCTATATTGATTGAAAATTTTGGCTGGAACATTGCTGACCCCATTTGCTCTGTGTTTATTGCTGCTCTCATCTTAATCAGTGTCCTGCCTCTACTCAAGGAAACCTCTTTCATTTTATTACAACGATCCCCTATACATGCAGATAAACTCATCAAAGACTGTCTTGAACGAGTGAGTGCTACACCTTCATTCCAGTTTCAATTCTGACCAATGGGAATTTTCATGATATTTTTTTGCTTCATTCTAACTGCAATAAGAAGACTAAATTATATTTAATTTTCTTCTGCTTCTTCTAGTTTGATTGGTGTGTTCTTCATTTGTTTAGAATCTTCTTAAGTAATTTTAAGTGACTTTCTTTCTCTCTAAAATACAAACTAGAAAACAAAATAGAATTATCACTTAAAACTGGTGTTGCCTGTCTATGTTGAATTAACACCAGTACAATTTTTTTTAATCATGAAATAAGTGTAGGATGGACAATATTTATTACAATTTAAAACAATTTAATTTTAATTTTATTTGATTAATCTTTTACCAATGCTTATCAAAATAATAATTTTTATTTTTTATTTTTTTTACAATGAAGTTCGTTTATATTGTACATAACAAAATTTAAAAGCATTATTATATAGTGGGTAAAGTACTGTAAATTCTTTGGTAAGTAAAGTAAAAGTAAGGAAGTTTCAATAATTTTTTATGTGAATAATATAAGACAACAAAGTCTTATCTCATTCATATAAACAATTATTATATCAATTACATAAATAATTGGATGCAATCAGATGTTTACAGTTTTTATCATGTTATTTTAAAAGTGTCAACTTCTTTTCTGTTCATTTTACTTTTCTGTATTTATTATTAATGAGATGCAAAATCAATAACTTTCATTTATAATTTGCCAAATTCACACTTGAAATTCACTGCATTCAATTTAGAATTTAGACAACTGTGCTAATTATTTGATGTTATTTGATTTTTTTTTTTTTTTTTTTTTTTTTTAATTATTTGACATTATAAGCATTTTTGTTTTTAGGTGATCAAAATTGAGGGTGTGATTTCCTACAGAGAACCTCATTTTTGGAGTCATACCTCCACAAAGTTAATGGGCAGTCTACATGTTCAGGTGGTTCCTGAAGCCAGTGAACAGAAAATCATTGCCCAGGTTAGACAATATTTCTCAATTATATTTTGATTTTGATTTTTCTTTTCACAAAGAACCCATCTGCTGCTGATGGTGATTTTCTTTGATTCAAATTGCACAAATGTACAAATAGCTAAAGGAATTTTGTGAAGAGTAGAAACTCTTTGGTTATAAAGTTTTCAGGTGTTAAATGTAATCCTTTTAACCTCTAAAATGGATCTTCAGACTGTGAACAAGTCAATTACACTATCAAAAATAATTTCTGCTTTTATTCATTAATATCTTTTTTATCCATATTGAGATATAAGATTCATATTTACTGCTGGGGAAATCTCTGAAAAGTTTGCCTTTGTTTATTTTAGGTGCTGAGTATTTTTAAAGATTTGGGTACACACAGTCTGACAATTCAGGTTGAGAAAGAGGCTTACTTCCTTCATCTTTCTGGATTAAGCGCTGCATTTCATCCAGTAGTGCAGCAATCAAAGACTTTTGGACGATCAAACAGACAGGAATATGGCACTTCCACATCTATTGCTTCAATATAAGATAATTATTTATTCAGAAATATATATTCATTAATAAACTTTTTCTGTAACTTGTGTCTTGTTTGATTTCATTGCAGTCAAATGTGATGGTAATAATCCCTGCCCTAATTTTTTTTTTATTTACATCTGTTATGGCCGCTAATATGTTACTAATTCTTTTGTTTATTTTGTACAAATTAACATTAGATAAAAAAATATTAACTGTAAATTGCTTTAATTTTGCAAAAAAAAGTTTTAAGTTGGACTTTTATATATATTTTCTCCTGAATGCAAATTTACCACTGAAAAGAAATGTTTATACATCCATCAATTTTCAAATTCTTAAAGAAAAAAAGGTTACTGTTTAATTTTAAAGATTTTTAACAGCTGTTCACCTCGATGACATTTATCTGTGACAGTGAAAAGGGTATCAGAAATTTAGTTGATAAGGGAAAAAAATCTGTTATTTTATTTTTTTTTTTTTTTTTTTTTTTTAATTTTTTTTTTTTGTACTGAGGTGAGCTGAAAATTAAGTTGACTCAATGTTTAATTCAATTCCCAGATGTGGATTAACCTTTATCAAAGAGATGTTGAGACATGTTTTTGGACAACATTGAAAGAATACAGTCACTTGCACTGTGTGAAAACCTGTCTGGGAATTGAGGAGAAAGACAGGCCAGTTTGTGAGAGGGTAGGAGGTTTCTGATCCCACCCACATTGGAGTGGTAGTGAAAGGTATAAACTACAGTAAGTTGGAATTAAAGAGGTTGATCGAATCCTCTGACCACATAAAAAGGGGCAGAGATAATTCCTCAAATTTGGAAAAAAAACTATTTTTGGGAACAATCACCCACCCAACCGTATCACACCAATGGAGATAAAAGTTGCATATAAACCAAGTTTTGTGTATTGGGAGTGTCAGTCAGCCGCTTTGTCTTTCCAGATCAAATATCAGGTTGTTTTAGGAAATCATTTTCCAGGACATTTCGGACAGCACTTGTTCACGATATTAATCTAATATCGACACATTTAGACAGTTTTATTCTTACTTTTTGCAGGGCAGTATCTCACTCATAAATTTACCAGAGTGTCCACAAGTCCATATGCACTTTAAACACTGTAACAAACAAGTCTGGCTGTTAGCAGGTTTTTTTAATCAGCAAATCAATTTAGATATTTTTACTGTTTTAAATTGTTGTAATTTTACAAAATATACAATCGGCAAATATATGTATTTTACAATGATTACACTTGCTTATAATTATAAGTCATAATTTTAACTAGTAAACCAAGGAAAGTTATTTTACTAGCACTAA
This sequence comes from Doryteuthis pealeii, assembly GCA_023376005.1. Lineage (NCBI taxonomy): Eukaryota > Metazoa > Mollusca > Cephalopoda > Myopsida > Loliginidae > Doryteuthis > Doryteuthis pealeii. Next base: position 33,928,883 of record CM042139.1, on the reverse strand, counting down.
AGGTTGTTAGGTAGGTGAGCGACATTTAGTTTTGTTTAAGCGAACCTTCCCAGGGATGCGGAAATTTGGTTATTATCATTGAATTTTGAAATAATTTTGGCCAGTCTGAGGTTATATTGTTGGACATTCAATTAAAAAAACAATTTTAAAAAAAATTGTTTTTTTTTATTTTTAAAATATTGAAAAAGAAAATTTTATATATAAAAAGTGAGAGGAGGTTTGTTACAAATTTTATTCATTCAAAAAAAAGTATTAAAAAAAAAAAGAAGCAAATGATATTACATATGTAATTATTTCTAATACATTTTAAACAATTAAATTCAACAAAAAATTTGATCAAAATGGGTGCTTTGTGTGAAGTAGTTATGGAATAAAACACTCACATTATTTAAGATTTTAAGACTTATAACAGTTTCTTCTTAGAAATCAATAATAAAAACATTAAATACACTATGTACAGAAAAATGATTAACTTTTTGATTTTGATTTAAATGAAATATCTTTTATTTTATCTTTTTTGGTTCAAAACATGCAGAAAAACAAAAGTTCCAAAACTGGCGTTTTTGTTTACCAAAAGTCAGCAAGAAATATGTTAAAAAAAAAATATTTTTTTAAAAAGTAATATGCTAAAAATCAGAGAATTATCTGATTTTAATAAAATTTTCAGTGTTGACTTATTAATCTTTTCTTTCTGATTCAATGAAATGAAATTCTTTGAAATTAACATTATTATTAAATGTTCAACAATTAATATAAAATATGAAATTATTCTAAGTTTTAAATTTCATAATTTCAGATTCTAAAAACAAATATTTATTTAATAACAAGCCTACTTTAGAATTGTTATCTAATAATTTTTGGAGAAAACTCAATTGAAAAGTTATGCCCCACCCCTTTTAACAACAAATATTGATGTATAATTTTTCACTGATAATCTAAAAGACAATTATATATATATATATATATATATATATATATATATATATATATATATATAAACAAAATATTATTTTTTTAAATCTACCAAAATTTTTTCTTAGTTTATTTTTTTACATTTAATTTTCAGTAATTAAGAGGTGCTCCTTTAAAATAATTATTTTTCTTCTATTCACACCTTTGGTCTTTTGTCTTTTTATTCATACTGTAATTAGTTTCAAAAGTATACAACCCCACCAATATTTTGAGCCCCAAAAATAAGGATGAGGTATTAAAATTAAGTGACCTAAAAAAAAATCTAAGTTTTTAAATAAAATAACTAATGCATCATAAAATTCATTCATCAACACTTAAATTTTCATTAAAATGACCACCAATTTTCTCTGAAATTTAAACCTTTTTTACGAGATCTACCCCGCCCCTTCTATTTTATTTTACGAAAAAATGAACAGATAAAAAACGATTTTTACTTTTTTTCTATAAGAGTCTGAATAATTATATCAGAAGATTTTTATAAGTTTCTATGCCAGAATTTTTTTAGTAAATGAACCATGAATACAGAATTCTGTTAAAAAATATCAATTAAGAAATTGACCTTGTAAAAAAACGGACTGTTTTACTTATTTTTCAAGATAATGGTGAGTAATTTTTCCCCAATCAGATAATTTGATCTTTGAATTAACTGTTTTTCTTTGTAACAACTGTTTATGTTCATTATTTCTTTTTTTGTGAGATTTTAAAAAAAGTTCAAAAATATTTGTTTCTTTCTTCAATATGGCCTAAACTGATCACTTGACATATTTTGGTGGTACCTTTCAGTAACTATTTTACATGAGTGCTATTTTCGAAAAAAAATTGATTTGAGCTCACTTCTTCAAATAAACTTTATCTGAGCATTTTACTCAAACTTTCTTATAAATAATGGTATTTGTGATGATAAAATTAAGATTATGTCAATTCAATTGTGAAAATTATTTGACTTACAAACAAAATATTCCATTAAAACAAATTCTAAGCCTTGCTAAAATATTTACTTTTTTTTTTTTTTTAATTAAGTCATTTTAATCGATTAAACACTGCTGAACAATGAACATGATTATAAAGAAAATGTTAAAGTTAAATGTTCTGAATTTTACAAAATTTTACATCTTGTAAAACGGAATTTATTTTTTAAACCTTTAACTCTTTAACAAATATCTCATCTTTAAAGTAGTCTGACACTGATTAATTCTTGTCTTGTTCAGTGTCACATAAAGATAAATCAAAATATCACTACATGATGAAAGCAAAACTTCATCAGATGAAATCAACAAGTACCCACCCATCAGAAGCATTTTTACCGTTTAATGAATATTCATGACTAATTTGGGAAATTTTGGGTAGATTTGGTGAGTGTTAAAAATAAAAACAAAAAAACACCATTCTTGTTATTTTACTAGTTATATTTGTTAAGTGTAACAATAACATTAATTTTGTCTCAGATAATGCCAATTTTCCAGGACAAATTACAAAATTTTTCCAGGATTTTTGACAAAAAACACCCCTTTTTCCAGGTTTTCCAGTACTGGAAAATTTACATTTTATTTTCCAGGGTGCATGGGATCCCTAAATATGCACAACATGGATAGAGAGAAGGGAGGCCAGACTGAAGTCTGTTACTCCAGTCAACCTTAGCTAATGACCAGACATGGGATGGATCTGCTAGATTGGGGCACATCATTGATGTTTCTGAGAGATATATCATGATTATTAACAGTTAAAGTTATTAATGTGGGATTTCTTCACTAATAAAGACTGTTTTCAAAATGAATTCAATTGATTTTCATTTAATGTGAATTGTATTTTTACAAAATTGTGATTATTAAAAACTTTCAAAAATAAAATTAATATCAATTTCAGGAAATTAAGTTTAAAAAAAAAATCTTAATGTCTTAATTTTTAAAAACATTGCTTGATATAAATTTTGGACCATGACACCTTTAAGTACCCCAGGTGTGACCTAGATTCAGAAGGACATGTTTTTTATTTACAAAATCCGATTGTTTCTTACCAAACGATTTTTAGACGCATTTTTTTATTTTAATTATAAAACTAACTCCTAACCATAGCAAAATCTTTTTTTAAATAAATACTTTTTAATATTAACTATCCATAGAGAGACATGGAAAATAAATAAACATGTCTTTCATTTGGAATTTTATTTTTTTTAAATAACAATATTAGTTTATCTTTAGTGCAAAATTAATTTTTTCACATATGCTAACAACAACATGAAATAGCTATTATTTTTTTTTTTTATCAAAATCAAAAACTATTTTATCAGATTAAGAATTAAAAATTAATATTTTTTCATAATTTGAAAATAAATATTGTTAGTGTTGTAAAATTTTCATCAACTTCTGATTAATAAGCAAAACTTCTGATTTATTAAAAGTAATGCTCTGGTGCCAGAGCGGCGATTGAGTATGATTTAGGATTGTCCCATAACTATTCCTGTGTAAACTTGTTTTTTGTTTAAAGTTTTTGTAAATAAAAAAAACTATTTTTATATAAAAAAACAACTATTGAAATAAACATATCTGCATGCATTTCTCTTCTGATTAAATAAAAACTATTTTAATATAAAACATGTCTTTCGTTTATAGTTTTATAATTTTAAAAAAAGTAACAATAACACCATAAAAAGAATTGCTATTGAATTAACAACAACATGAAATAAGTAAAAAGAAAAGGTTTCTTTGCTACTAAAAAAAATGCATCTAAATATCATCTGGTAACAAACAACCGGATTTTGACGGTGTAAATGAAAAACATGTCCCTCTGAATCTAGGTCGCACCTGGGGTGCTTAAAGGTGTCATGGTCCTAAATTTTTAAAGGATAGTAAAACAAAACAAAAATTTAGGAATTTGCTAATGAAAATGTCTCAAGAATTTCCTTACAATAAATTTGATAATTCTACAAATTTTGAACATGAATAAAATGAATAAGATTTTACAAAACTTTTTATTCCAAAACAAGACAAAAAAAATGAATTTAAAATTTTACTAAGTGTTACCATTGAAAATAATTAATCTTTCAGATTTCATAATTTACCCTATAAAGTTAAAATAACCTCCAGAAGAAAAACTGCTCCAATAATAGATTATGATCATTACAAAATCCACTGCAATTTATTTAATCTTCAATGACTTTCTTTCATGTGAAAACGAGATACTGAAAAAAAATTATTTCCCATTATATTTTACTCCTTACACCAGAAAAAATAACATGATGATAGAAAATTGTCATTAGAAAATGTGTTGATGCATTTCAAAAACTGCATATCTAGATTGAAAAATTTGAGAAATTGAAGAATATAGTTCAGATAAACATAATTGAATGAAAAAAAAGTAATTTATAACAATTATGTGCAAATCTTTTCTTTTTTTTTTTCATTTATATGAAGAATATTCATGATATAAATGAAAAAAAAGATTTGCTTTTTTTAATAACTTTTCTTCCATTTCATCTGTATGTGCATTTTTAATATGTTAAAAGTAGATAAGACTAATTAAGATTACCCCAGAAACTATTTTTATGACTTATAACTACTAATGCAAATTAACTTTTCTGTATTATGAGATATAATCATAATAACTAATTGCTTGAAATTTAAACTTATTAGTTTCAATTTTAGTAGAATATAAATAATCAATATTCGTCTGTATCAAAATGAAGCACGTGATGTAAAGTCTTGGGAAATGGACTCGTCGCCCCAAGTTCAAATCCTGGACTTGGTAATTGCATTTCACTTAGCGCTAATACCCTTGGGAAAGGTATGAATCCTACTCTCCCTCCAGCTATGGGCAAATAGTAGGTCAGACTGGACTCTTTAACCATGGTTAGGCAACCGGTCTAGGAGAAGGAAAACTCTGAATTCAAACCTGATAAACTCCGCTTAAGAAATTGACCTTGCTCGTGCGGAGGGGTTGGTAAATATATATATCAAAATGAAGCATGCTTTTTTCTGGGTGAACATAATAACTAAGAAAAATGTTCTTATCAAAAAAAAACAAGGGAATTAATTTTCTATTTTACTTAGAAATCGTCTCCCTTGATATACGCAAATATCAACTGAATTTTTTTTTCTTTTAAAATACAAATTAAAAATTAAATTATTTTGCATCATGGAATAAATTTTTCATTTTATTTCAGATGCAGGACTGTTCAACACACATTTTTTTTTAATTTATTTAATTTTTGATAGATTATAATATGGGGCTCTGACAAATTTATCCATCTATCTGTGTATGTTCACTAAACATACACAGATAGATGGATAAATTTGTCAGAGCCCCATATTATAATCTATCAAAAATGTGTGAATGTATGAGTGAACATTGTTCACTCATACATTCACACACATTTATCTGTGCTGTCAGTGAGGTATAGAATAACACTTACTGCATCCTTCTTTTGTCAATTTATTCCTATGATACTGATTTTGCCTTCACAGACCCAGAAACTGAACTCACAATCAACAGATAAATGTTTATATCCACTCAGTTTGGGTTGGTTTATATAATGGCATATCAACTACTAATGGGTTATTTAATGACAAAAGTTGATTCATTTGCAAATGTTTGATTATAATCATAATTCATATTTTCAACATTCCCATACAATAATTTTTTAATCATATCTTATTTGTCTATAATAATTTGATTGAATACAGTTATATGGTTTTAAGTATTCTTACCCAATACTAATAATTTTCAAACATCTACTTGGCATGCATATGGACCCTAATGCGTCAGAGTGGACCTGAGAGTAATGACAATGAAGGGGCATTCCACCTCTTCCTAGAACTCCACCAAATGCAGTTTAGTGTCATGCCCAAGACAACACTTGGGGGTGGGGGTCTTATCTCTTAACATATGACAGCACTGACAGGGCTGATATCACACCAGAGGGCAAATCGCCAATACACGATATTGGCACCTAAATTGAATTCCATAACTAAAGTCATTTATAGAGTTGATCAGACACCAGCGTGACGTCTTTCCCAGTTGCTCCCTATACCTTCAAACCCTCAGCAGATAAGTCTCGTTGCAAACGCCATTAAATTTGCAATTTGTACCTTCCTGAATATATGTTTATTTATCTGGCAGGAGCAGATAATTCATCTATAATTTTTCCAATATTCTCCCAACAAGGAAGAAAACATGCAATGAGCATCAGTGCATGTTAGCTGGTTAAATTTACTTTAATATGAATTTACATAAGGTCCAATAATCAATATCACAATCCAGTCTATTACAGTTATGGTCAACTTATTTAAATTTTCAGCAATAAGAAAGCTTAGTAACAAAAAAAGAGATTGGGTAACCTTACAGGTAAGACTGTCCTAGGTTTTCCTGGTATTATTCTAGCCATTTTGCTTGTTATATCAATTGTTTTATAATATCTAATTTTATCCTTATTTTAATTATTCTTTTTTCCAATTTAAAATTTATCAAGAATATACAGTCTTCATCTTCATTATTTTTCTTTTTTTAGGCCTTACGTGGGCATTTCTTGATGTTGTGATGCATCGTATGGAGGTTCCTTTCCGTCATGACTGTTGGTTATGGATGTTTGGTGCTATGTAGTTCCAGGCCAACTGAGTCAACTTTTTTGTCTCCTCCAGAATGTAATTCCAGGAGTTAGCTGCCAAAATGGTCTAGGATTAGCTGGGTCCTTGATTAGTACTTCATCAACGTGGATTTTGTCCATTTCATGCAGCCCTTTAGTTTTTTGGTTGTCCATTCTGGAAGGATTCTGACCTTTTTTCTTCTTTTCCAATTCAGTTCTTTTTGCTTTAGAGAATTTATCGCTTTTTGTTAAAATTGTTCATTCTGTTTTCTCTCTTTTTTTTTCCTAATACAAAGTTTTCATTTTGAGTAATAGAATTAGTGTCTTTTTTTTTTTCTAATTCTAAATTAGGTAAATTCAAATTTTCATATAGAGTAAAAGCATTAGTATCTTTTTGTTCTAATTCTAAGTTTGGTCATTTTAAATTTTCATTCTTAGTTATGTAATTAGTTTCTTTTTTTTTCTAACTATAATTTGGAAGGTTCTACACCACTCAAACTACTACTCTGACGTTTTGGTAGAGATATAAACCCACCATTATTAGGGAAAAGTTTTCATATCCTCAATAACTTGAATTTGGATCAGAACTTACAAGTCGCACATTGCACTTTGAACAAGCTGTTGTTTCTACCCATTTTTTTTTTTTTTTTTTTCCCCCACATTTCTTTTCTTTATTGTCTTGTAGGTTTTTAGGATTGATGTAGCAGCTGTATTTATGAGTCAGAGAGAGAAAGAAAAACAGAAAGTGAGGAGATGAAAAAGACACAGCTGTGCACATTAGGAAAACTTATAGAAGAGCAACAAGCAATCAATATCTATCAAAAATATAAACCAACACCACAATGAAATGGTAGGATCTCTATTTGTCGATCTATCTATCTGTTTTGTCTTTCAATCGCTCTGCCTCTGTGTCTATCCATCTCTGTCTCATAGTCTGTCTCTGTCTCTCTCTTGCTTTTCTGACAATCTTTTCTGTTAAATCTACTCTCAAACTTTATCTGTCTGTCTCTCTCTCTTCTAACAATCTACTAACTTTAGTCTCAAACTTTACACACACCTCTCTCACAGGTTCAAAAAAAGGCAAAATAATATTACACATGTAATTTAATTTTAATAATTTAATATTTTTTCTTTTGCTGAAATATATCGTAAAATGCCTAAAATGTGAAAAAAAAAATAAAAAAATCCGGAAAAAAAAAAAATTCAATTTAAAATTTTGATTTATTTGATTTATTTTCAATTTTAAAATTTTTAATTTTATTTCTTTAAAATAAAATAAAATTTAAAAAGTTTTTTTATTTTTTAAATTCTAAAAAAAAAACATTTATTTAATAACTACTTTAGTTTTACTTTTTTTTAAAAAATTTTGAAACCCCACGTTTAAACAACGATGTATAATTTTATATATAATCCAATTAAATAATTATCGAAAAGAGTAAAAAAGAGATCTCCAAAAATATTTTTTTAGTTTTTATTTTACATTTAATTTTCCAATTTTCAGTACGTATTTTCTACCAGGATAGCTCGATTAAATTTTTTTTCTTCTATTCACACCTTCGGTCTTTTGTCTTTTTGTTTATACTGTAATTAGTTTCATCTTTATATAACCCCACTAATATTTTGTGCCCCCAAAATAAGGAGGGAGCCAATGTTAAATGACCTGAAAAAATCACAAAGTTTTGAAATTAAATAACTGATGCATTATAAAATTCATTCATTGATAAATCAACACTGAAAGATAATTCCCTGATTTTTGGTAAAAATTTTTCAATCGGAGGGGCTAAATTTATTATGTAAAATATGAATGTTACTGCATCTTTGCCAGTGCCTAGTATAAAGTCTGAAGAACCTGACATAGGACTATTAAACAGATATAAAGCTAGCATTCAACTAAATTACTACGATAGACTCATCTTCCATTTAGAATTAAGACGTCAAGCCATATTTTTCAAAAAGCAATTGAAAAATCCTCTAGCAGATGTTAAAAAATATAATTATATACCAAGACGATATATGCGTAGGTGTTTACAGTAGAGGAATTAAAACAAAAAAACTGAACAAGTTTTAAACAAATTAGAAAATGCGGGAATGACGATAAATGTGAATTGAATTGCGACAAAATATTGTACTTAGAATACCAAATATCTAAAGAAGGAATTTCACCAGATAAGCTGATAAATAAAATATTGGAAATATCACCACCAAAAAATAAAAATGAATTAGAATCTTTTTTGGGTTTGGCTAATTTTTATAGCAAATTTTTTACCCAGATACAGTGAAATAGTAGAACCATTTGCAGAAATAAGAAAGAGGAATGCCAAATTTAAATGGACTCAAAGGCAATATATAGCTTTCAAAAGTTTATAAAAGGCTCTAATAAGAAAACTGATAACAAAAATGTTAGATCCCAGAAAGGAAGTGACTTTGCCGCAAGTGAAAATTTAATTGCTGCAATTCTATCTCAAGAAGGTCATCCAAGTACCAAATATGTATCGAGAAAACTAACGTCGGCCAAAGAAAACTACTCAAATATTGAGAAAGAGGCACTGGTAATTTTGATTTTGACATGATATATGTTAAAGGAAACACTATTTCGCATGTCGATGCACTTTTCAGACTAAACTTTGACAGTAAGAAATTGGAAACGTCTGAAAGTGTGGAAGATAAAATACTATACTGGGTTGAAACGGATGTATTACCTCTAAGTCGTCTAAAGATGGAAACTAAACAAAATCCCGTATTAAGTCAAATTTATGAAAGAATAAAAAGAAACACATGGAGTAATTGTTCAATGGCTGAAAGACCTTACAAAGAAACGAGGCATAAATTAACTACAGAAAAATGCAATGGAGATATTATAACCCCCCCCCCAACAAAAAAAAGCTTAAGGAAAGAAGTAATAAAAGTTATACATGAGGATATACACTGTGGTGTAACAGCTAAAAAAAAAAACAGATCTAAATTTTTGGTTATCCCAGTATTTATACATGTGAAGGAATACACCACCATTTATATATATATATATATATATATGTGTGTGTGTGTGTGTGGATGCAGCTACATGACACACCAGGTTACAGTAGTGGCGCATTTATCATTGACAAGTTGATTTGGCGAGTGGCATTGTCCGGTGGCCTAGAGGTAGAGTCTCTAGCTCTGTGTTCTGGGTTCTCCGGTTCGATCTCCATTGAGATATACACTTCTAATGAGACCTAAGTAGGTCAAAACAGCTGTCCAGTGTTCCGCAAGTCGCACGCGGTATTTGCCGAGTTTTCTAGTTAAAAAAAAACTAGAAATGCCATAACAAGATGACTTCCGTTCCAGTGATCTTCTGAAAAAGAGATTTTATCTCAAAAATTCAAGAATAAAATACAGGTTAACACACAACACCATTGTTACGTTATTATTTTTTCTTTACACCTGCATTGTGATAGCCTTCAAAATCAACCTCCAAATGTGTGTGTGTGTGTGTGTGTGTGTGTGTTCTTGAATGATTTGAATTAATCTAAATAATTTGATAATAGAAATAGAAATTCTTCAAGTTATGCCAACAGCAAAGATTCCATTAATGCTCTATTGCCATCTGTCCCTATCAGCCATCAATCTTGGTAGGTCCTCTAGACGGCATCAAGTGTCCATCCAGAGAAGGTTAATGTACATTTTTGCTGGTCAACCAACACTGGTGATCCATTAGAGAAAATCATTTATGAGTTCATCCTTACTTCTCAAGCAGCACCCAGAATATCTTACTTGGATGGTTTGTGTAGTGGGAGGTAAGTGGTCGTACAGCTGCTGTTTTGTAGTGCTGCTTTCAAGATTTTTCTAAAACTTGTGTCTCTCATCTTTTTTCTCTAAGTGTTTCATTAGAGTATAAACCCGTCATGTACTGCTAAAAGGGCTCAACTGAATATCCAATAATGGCTGTCAATATCAGATTTCTTGGTTCATGGGTCGCAATGACTTCTCCAGTTGTCAAAAGTCCAGCCAAATGCCCAAGTTCTACCTGATCTCAAATGACCAGAAATATGCTACAGGAGTTGGTATATATATTTACCAACCCCTCCGCACGAGCAGGATGTGACACAAGGTCAATTTCTTAAGCGGAGTTCAACAGGTTTGAATTCAGAGTTTTCCTTCTCCTAGACCGGTTGCCTAACCAAGGTTAAAGAGCCCAGTCTGTCCTGCTATTTATCCATAGCTGGAGGGAGAGTAAGATTCATACCTTTCCCAAGGGTATTAGCGCTAAGTGAAATGCAATTACCACATTCAGGAATTGAACTCGGGGCGACTAGTCCATTTCCCATGACTTTAACCATTACACCACGCGCTTCCTACAGGAGTTGGTATACCATGACTAACGGCAGCTTGACAGTTACATAAGACAACAACTCTTTTTCAAATTCAACAAAATCATTTATATAACAAGAAAGAAAACACAGCGGCCAATCTTACTTAAAGCTGTTGGAGTGATGGACGCCTAATTAGTGGTTAATGAACACAATCATGGGTTCAGAAAAATATAGCTCAGGCAATTCTTAGGCAGACTTCTGATTCAATCTAAGTGAGGACTCTTTTTCTCAGTTCTTCGATTGGTCTTTGCTGAAGTCAGCTGGTCTGTTCGGTTCTTTTCTTTTCATTCTCACCCTGTCTCTGACCACTCTCTAACTCTCTCTCTCTCTCTGACCCACTCTCACCTCTCTGTCTGGACCACTCTCTGACTCTGTCTGACTGAAAGCCCCAAAATACTCAGCTTAAATAATATTTCACTCAGAACTAGGTAGGGTCCTCTTGGCATAGAAACATTAATAATTTCTTTGTTTCAACTGGGATTTTCCAATTTTGGGAAATGGTTCAACATGCTTAGTTAGTGGCAGTAAGAGGGCTAATCCACCCATCAAACTCCCACTTTCCTTCTTCAGCTTTCCACTGATAGTACCTCTTTTTCTCACTCCTACCTCTCTTCAATCAATCTATTACTACTTCCTTCTGAGTGTCACCTGATCTGACCACACAACTGCCCTGTTGGCTGGGCGTTAGAATGCACCGACTGCACCTCTGCAGAGGGGTTAGACTCCCCCAATGGGGCCACCTGTTGGCCGTGGGTGGCGACCCGTGATGCTTAAGGATAGAGCCCAGGTGGATGAGCAGTTCATGACATGCAATACTCCACTTTGGCCCTATCTTGGGCTAGACGGGTGGTCTGAGAGGCCCCCTCCGATCAATTGGCTGGTCACGTCAAGCCCTAGCACCTATATGATTTTCCCCACCCTATTGCCCTTATGGCAAGCCCCAACCACTTTTTATCATATGGGTGCTAGAAGGCGGAGGCTAAGGGTCTACATGTCTTGGGAATGACGTTAAACTCTATCTGATGGTGAGGTTCCAGTTTTGGAGGTTTGGGGAATGTGGAGCACCCCTTCATCACCATTGCTCCCTGGTCCACTCTGACCCGGAGTGGTAGTACATGTTAGGGTCCCATCTATGGGTTAAATAGAAAAATGTATTTCTAACAAAATTGTATTATCCATTAAGAATTGATTCATTTCAAAACTTTATCGGCATTAAATGACCCACTGAGGTTGATATGCCGTAAAACAAAACAAAACAAACAAATCAACTGGGATTTTCCAATTTTGGGAAATGGTTCAACGTGCTTAGTTAGTTGCAGTAAGAGGGCTAATCCACCCATCAAACTCCCACTTTCCTTCTTCAGCTTTCCACTGATAGCACCTCTTTTTCTCACTCCTACCTCTCTTCAATCAATCTATTACTACTTTCTTCTGAGTGTCACCTGATCCAACCACACAAGAATCTCTAAACTAAAGAGTCAAAGTCTTAAAAAAGGTCTTTATTGATTTTTATCTCTATTTTTCTGTGTGAACTCCATCTATGGGAACAATCACTTCCTTTAAAATAACTATTATCAGATTTGCCTGTATAGATTTGTTTTTATGGATAATTTCAATTTCTCCACAATTTCTTTTTATGCTCAAGTAAATTTTTGACCCACTCATAAAGATTAATCTCAAGTGTTTTCAGATGTCCACAGATTAGCAAACCAAAAATACCTATATCAAGACATTATGTCTCCGGCTCTTACAGAAAAATATCTACACGGTGGTCTAAGTTAAGGCATTTTCTTATCAGGTCACAACTAACAATGTCACAAGAGTCCAGGTGGTGCAGCTATACAGTAGTGCTGGTATTGTTACGTAGCCGTTTGTCACGGTACCATATAGATATATTTGTTACGTCTTACTCTGGTCTATACTTCCGGCCGTCTTCTGATCGTCTAGTCTTCTATCTTGGTCTTCTAATGGTCTCGTCTGGTCTTTCTTATCTGGGTCCCGTGTCTGGTTCTGCTGGGGATCATTTCTTATCAGAAGCCTTGTGTCATTGTTAGCTTTTAGTAATAACAACAAGACTTCGATTTGCTTTTGATGTTAGTTTATTCCGGAACCCAGGCCAGACAACTGCGCGCTGAGAGTCACATCTTGCTAGCTTCTAACTCTGCAACTGACTAACTGCAACTCACTAACTGAGTTGCCCACCTAAAACCGGAAGGAGGCTTTCTATCGGGGTTCCGTTCTCACGATTCTATCCCCAGAAAGCAAGGTGAGAGTGAGGTCAAGCATTGTCACTCACTCTCAAGGCCATCAGCTGTACTGATCGCCATAAGGATTTCTATACTACCTTAAAAAGTAATAGGGATCCAATTAATATGTAACAGTATGATTACAGCTTGGAATAATTCCTGTTTTATTTTATCAGAGAGATCAGATTTCCATATGCTCAATAATCTATCAAGTCCATTCTTTACCTATGCATATGTTGACATCATTTTCATTAAATGAGATATTGCTGCCAAAATATATGAACTTGGAATACGAATTTCAGAGATTTGCCATTTAATATTGAGATAGTTGTGAGAAGACCTGTTCTGCACTCTGCTCTTTCGATGTACTTGTCTAGTTCCCCAAGCATTTTGAATTATGTGCTGGCCGAATTTAAGGCACGAGTCAGAAAAACAGGCTCACAAGGATTAAAAAACAAAACAACAACTACAAGTGTAAACAAGACACGGATGGAAGAAGGGTGTGTTTGATACTCGCTGGCTGCTACTGTTTATCCCTACCGGCGATCTTAACACCCCAACGGCCGAGTTGTAACTGCCTTAGTGCTCGAGTTTAGTTGTATTTATGTCAAATTCCCTTTCCCCAACCATCTTCTCCGGACCACACAAAGGGCCAGCACTTAAATAAATCGCAGACTTCTGGTCGTCATTAACCCTTAAAATTAAAGTACTTAAATATTTTTTCAGACACTACGGCTTCAATACGTTGACCATTAATTTTTTCAAAAGAGATTTTCTCCTAAAAATCCTTTTTGCTTTTAATACCTGGGTGCCTAAGATATTATCATCAGGTGGTCCCATTTCATGGTGGTCGTACAAGTCTCTTTAAACTTTACGACCTAATCTTTGGATTCGTAAAAAGGGTCAACCACCCACCCCTTTTACTTATGCTTGGCTTTAACCTATTCCCTTTCTTATTCATTTATTTATTTATTTATTCTAACCATGTTCGTCTTCAACCATAGTATCACACAGTGCCATCTTGATTAAAACCCATTAACTCTGTTTTATCTAATTTCAATGCAGAGACTTGTTGCCTGCTCCAGGCTATGTAGCAGAGATTCTTGCTTGAGCAGGTTTATGTTTGTAAAGTGCTAGATCACTGCATACTCCACATCAGTATAGTTTCTGCAGGATATCTTCTGCTTCTTGCCTTTTTTTTTTATTTTTTAGATCCATTGATGTCTGTAGGACGTATGTAGGCAGATTATGAACAGAAATGGTAGCAAATTTATCTCCTTGCAAAACTCCAACGACAATGTCAAAGTAGTCAATGTCACTATCAGGTGCATGAACCATGGTTTTCATCTCCTTGTAAATTATATAGCAGTAACAGTTTCTTTTGGACCATAAAACCATATGCTAGGAGCATTTACTCTATCTTTCCTCTGTGTATGGAATCAAATGCCTGGGATAAATCTACAAACAAGAGTGTTACCTCAAGACTGTTTGCATGTATTCCTTCGATGATTTGATGAATAGTCAGAATCTGAGAAATTGTGGATCGATTTCTCCAAAAGACGTTCTGATTTTTCCTATGAACTTTCTCAATTTCAGGTTGAATACAATTGAGAAGCAGGGCATTATAAACTTTAGCAGTAAGAGTTATACTTCTGTAGTTTCCTTGTCTTTAGAAGATATATCATCAAGATAGGCAGCTTTTCTCTTTTTAATTGCTCTCAGAATTGTATCAAGTTCCTCCATGAAAAGTCTAAGTTTAATGTTTAGTTGGTCATGAATAATTTCTTTATTTGGTTTGTTAGTGATTTCAGGAAGGTTTTCAAGCAGATTCTTGAAATGTTCTTTCCACTTTTGAAATCTTTCTTCTTGACTGGCAGCTTTTAGTTTTGATATATAGGTGCTTTTCCTTCCACTAACTTCATTTACTGTTTTCCATGCTAATTGAGATTGTTAATCTTCTACAGAATTTCTGATTTTATTGATTTGACCTTGAATGTATTATAGTTCTTTTTTTCAGTATGTTTAAGTAGAAATTACTATAATTCAACGGTGTAAGTTTTTTGATTTGTTAAATTTGGCTTTTAAAGTCCCACTTGGAGGTTGGTAATTGTAAATACAAAAACTTTTTATTCATATGTTAAATGAATAAAAATTATTCATTTTTGTCTAAGATCATAACAGTATGATTTGCTTACCCACGCATATTTGTTAGGACATACCACTGAAATATATATATATATATATATATATATATATATACACAGGGCCAGTAGAGCGTCCGAATAGGAGCCACAAGGTTCCTGGTTCGACACCGGCCCTCGCCAACTTAGCGTATGAGTAGTGCAGTAAAGTAAGGAGCTAATGGTAGGTGTGGCGCTCCACCTAAGACGCAAAAAACAATCTCTTTGGTCTAGTACTAGTGAAAAGGGGATAGACTCCCTCACTGTCTGGCTGATACCGACTTTAGGCTACCCCGACGACTTTACTTATATATATACACACACACACATATATATATATATATATATATATATATATATATATATAATGAGTTAAGGTATTTCATCCAAAGCATTCTTGTAGATAATCAATATTTGATTAATGGAAGGTTTTGCAATGATTTTAATATTTATTTGCATCATCATCAGAGAATTATGAATAGAAATTACTTTATCGGTCCATTTAATGAATAAAGAGAATCAAATGAAATAAAGTGAAGAGAACTACAAAAAAAACGTGTGAAGACAAAAAATATCAAAGATGGAAAAAGAAAGGAAACTTGACCTCTGACCTATAAAATTCAAACTGTAACAAATCTTCAGAATGTTGTCATAAATAGTCTACCCTTTAGACTAACTTTGCTGGCAAAAGTACTTAACATTTAACTGACAAAAGGAATTTTTATTTATTTTTTTTTATTTTTATAGGAAGATAAAAGAGGAAATTACTAGGATAGGTAGTACTTGATATTTTATATTTTACATGTGTTGTTTGTGAATTTTTTTTTTAATACTCTCTCTCAAAGTTGAATAGATTATTATTTTTGTTATCCTAAGGAAAATTGGTTTGAATGATCAAAGGGTTTATTAACCTAATGTACATTTGGTTTCTCTTCCTTGTGCATTCATTATCAAAAGATTCCATGTATTTTTTCAGATTTTATAAAAGACAAATCTCAGACTTGTCTAAATGATTTCTTTTCAATTACTGTTAAAATCTTTTAGTAGAAGAAAACAGACTTCATAATGTGTCACTTTGACATTTGTAACATGTATTTCCTTTTTAATGAATAATACTCAATGTCTAAACATTTGCATCACAGATTTCTATATACAATGCATCTAGTCTATCTGAATCTTTGTTTGTAATTACAAAGTCAAAGAAATCAATTTTATTTGGTTATATTTATTTTCAGAATTATGAGCAATTCACAAATCCTTTTTATTCTCTTGATTAATTAATAATTTTTTCTTAACATTTACAATTCAAAACAATAAAAAATTAAATAAAAATAACGATGAAAAGAATTTGAAAAATCATAGGATTTTTTTTTTGTAATGAAAAAACGAATTTAGAGATTTCCTTGTAAAAAAGAATATTAAGATAAGGAAAATGATGAGATTGATGAAGTCAATAGAAATTTTGAATGTAACAAAAAGATCAATTTAATGTGGGGTGCTGCAAAAGAAGCAAAAATTGTTTAGATTTCATCAACATTCACCTTCAGGGTTGCGTCAGACAAATAAACCCAGTCCTTACTCCTTTTAGGCAAAGGGGCAGATGCCGCCTGAGTAGAAAACCTCATAAAACTAAACTGATAGTTTATATCTCCACCTGACAACAGAAATGTCAAATGATCTTCATAAGTTGTTGACATGCAATAAGTTCTGTGTTTCTGTCAAATGTTAACAATTATTTATCATTAGCGAAGTTCATGTCTGAAACAATCAAGGCTGTTATAAAAGCTCAGAGAGGGGCAATAGAAATACTGTGATTTTTTTTTTTTAGATAATTCTATAATTTTTTCCTCAACATCAAATAATTCCATAATTTCTCATCTATTGGGTCTGAAAAAAGACATTTCCTAAGTTAAGATGGTTGCATTTAATTTGTTTGATGTATTTAATGAAAACCAAATGTTCAGTTCTTAAACAAATATGATATATTTATGATTTTGTTTATGTGTTACAAAGGGATAAATCTGAACATTCTATAGGTATAGTGATTCCATAATTTTTTTCCACAAGTTTGAGTTGGTATGTTTTTAAAAAGCATTTTTATCAACAATCTTAATTCATCCATTTAAAATATGTTCAAAATTGTTACTTGATTAAATAAGTATATTTCAAAATATCAATAATGGAAGATATTTTTTAACTTGACTTTTCAGACAAAATGCAATACATTGTGAATAGTAATAACTTTAACTATAAATCAGTTAATTCTTTCATGAACAGACTCATTGTTCATTGATTTCTAGACAGAAAATTACACTGCTTCATTGACTCTTAGTTACATCAGGCCTGAATCATTTAAATCTGATAATTACTTTAATCATATAATCAGAGACAACATTTTATTTAGCTGATCCAATTATATCCACACAAAACCAGTTTTAGTTATTATTTTCAGATATAAAAAAGATACAAACTATACAAATAAATCTGTATATCTATGTTTTAAGGCTGTCTCTAAGGTTATACCATATAGTGGTATCACCTAATTTTAGAAATAAATGAACTAACTTAGAAACAAAGATTTTTTTTAATGCCTTTTTATCATAATATATCTAAAATTAAATCTTATTTTATGCTTTTTTAAATGATGCATATTTTAATATTATAAAAATAGTAATACATTTCTTTTTAAATAATATTTTGTCATGAAAAAATGAATGAAGGAGACTGATTAAAATTAACTTTTACATTTTATTTGTTGATAATAAGGAAAAATAAGTTCACTTATAGTTAAATAGGGGCCAGGTTAGCTCAGTCGGTAGAGCGTTCGGCTAGAAACCACAAGGTTCCTAGTTCGATACCGGTCCCCGCCAACTCAGCATATGAGTAGCACAGGGATCTGTGCAGTAAAGTAAGGAGCTGATGGTAGGTGTGGCGCTCCACCTCAGATGCTAAAAACAATCTCCTTGGTCTATTGAAAAGGGGATAGACTCCCTTGCTGACTGGCTGATACCAACTTTAGGCCGCCCCGTCGCCTTTTTTTTTTATAGTTAAATTACCCTGAAAGTACCACATTACCTTGAAAGTACCACATACTAAAAGACCACAAAAGTTAAGCAGCAATGAGTCAACTCAGTACTTAAATGGATGACTACTTAGAATGCCAGACTAAGAAAAGTTCAGTAAATAACAATAAGGAGATATATATTTTGCCAATTAGAATTTAAGTGCAAGTGATAGAATCCTTATGTTCCCTAAAATAATAAGTTAGAATTCTCTAAAGAGCCTCAGGGTTGGAACTTGGAATAGCAAATATAGAAAAATGATTGAGTCATAAATTGAAATCTAACATATTTGGGTTTGATGATTGAAGGTAAAGTAAGAACATGGAGAAGAGAGTTTTATGATGTGAGGTTGTATCTGTGGAGATAATGAAATTGGGGATAGTAAGACTTATCTGCAAATATTAGATAAGGTTATGCTACAATATGGCTAAAATCATATTGATTAATCAGAGATTTTTTCAGAACAATAATCAAAAACTAGACGAGTCAGGATCTGACAATGCTAGACAATAGCAATTAAGTGCTGTGGTTGCCAGTCCAAACTAACCCTAAGTCTATAACAGCAAATGATGTATACAATAATAGAACACAATGTTGGAATAAAATCCCATGGGAAGTTTTCCACTGGTCAGGCATGGGATATTTACAGCTTCATGTTTCATTTGTGACAAAGAACGTCAGGAAACAACCTTTGAATGCCCTTATCTGTCATTTTACGAACCTTCGTACCTTCATAGGAGCTGCAATAAATCTTTTCACAGTTTGGTGATATCTTTCAATTATTTAGGATATTTCTAATGTAGATTTGCCTTTGGAAATTTCAGATGTTATATCTTTCTCAGAAGGAGTCAAGTCAAATTTGTGACCCATAATTGCACAATTATAATGACACTCAATCTGGAACACTTCTATATTATGTTAATAGTGCAAATAACCTCTGTTTGTTCCCTGGTGTGTAGAATAATACAGTTTTTATAAAACCTGCGCATATACCTATTCCCATTATACTCTTAAAATTTTATTAGATTCTGACAAGTAGTTTTTTGACAAAATGAAAAAATGTCATCTCTTGAGCACTCTGGGGGGGGGGGGATCTCGCTGACGGCCGCCAACTCAAGCGTAAACGCAACGCTCTTCTCTGAATGGAGCACTCTGTGACGGCCTTTACACAAAGCGATGTGTGTATTAAAACAGTTAAAATCCCCTTCCCATTCTGTAAGTGAAGACAGCCTAATGTTAAGGTACGAGACTGACACCCAACCGACCGGAGTTCAATTCCGGCTGTAGGTAGCTTACAAAATGTCTAGCCACACTAAGGAGACTTGATAAGTCGAAACATGTGTCTGTGGATGACCCTATATATGCTCCCCAGCCCCTAGGGTTGAACACTCTGGGGGGATATCACTGACGGACGCCAACTCCAGCGTAAACGCAACGCTCTTCTCTGAATGGAGCACTCTGTAGGTAGCTTACAAAATGTCTAGCCACACTGAGGAGACTTGATAAGTCAAGACACGTGTCTGTGGATGACCCTATATATATATATATATATATATATATATATGTGGAAAAACAATCTGTTTGAGATGGTGATAGCCGACAATTTTGGGAGAATATCTTCATACCTAACTAATTAATTTTCAAATTAGGTATGACTTCAATTAAGCACATATTCTCCCAAATATATATATATATATATATATATATATATATATATATATATAGTGGTGTCATATAACTTAGGGATATGAAACATAGTCACTCATGTCCATAAATTATATAATTCGACTGTATGTGTAAGTTATTTGATTCCACTGTATATGCATCATATATATATATATATATATTATATATATATATATATATTGGCGACAAAATACATTGCTTTTAAAAAAAAATGATTTTAAGTAATAAACTCAACAACAAATTAAACCACTCCAAAAACATTACTAATGGATTAATCTTCCTACTTGATAACATCTTTGAAAAAAAAGAAATTATAAATGATATAACTAAAGTTCAAATTACATTCACACATGAATCCAAATATTTGGTATTCATTCATTGTTCAGTCTTGAAATACCTTGAAATGATCTGATTTCATATAAATCCAGAAATAAATAACCTCTGATGATGATAGGTGAAGTCCAAAACCAATAGAGATTAACAAGTTTATAAAAACAAAAAAATTCACCAACATTTACACCACTTGAATACACAGAATTACTGACTCTCTCTCTCTCTCTCTCTCTCTCTCTCTCTCTCTCTCTCTCTCTCTCTCTCTCTCTCTCTCTCTCTCTCTCTCTCTCTCTCTCTCTCTATCTCTCTCTCTCAATATATATATTGGCAGAAAACCAACAATTGTTGAAGTGATATATTTGATTGTACGAGACTAATCTCTTCCTCCACTGACCTGATTACTCCACAGATTAACAAAAATGAATGAATTCAAGGAGCAAATCTTATATTGAAAGTCCAGATTATACTGTAACTGCTGTAATGAATGTCTAATTGCTAAACATGTTTCTGTTAAACACATTTGTAATTGGCTGTGACACAGCCAACAGAAGCCAACATTTGTGATCAGGCCAGTTACCCTATATTCAATTCTTTTCTTCTGAACAAAAATTAAAATATGCATAAAAGAATGCATAAATTAAAAATTATTATTATAAATTAAAGATTATATAAAAATATCTCAGACAGACAATTAAAGGTTGTTGTAGTGAGATAGCCAATGGCGTGTTATCTCATTTACATATGTGTATTACAGCAGGAGATATATAGAGACAGTCTAGAGGACATGGAGGATATTAGCTACAAGAAGCTAACACATAGAGCTAAGATACGCTCGGAGAATTACTACTATTACTACAACAAGGAATACGAAACTGCACATCACAACACATGGCGTCGTTGATAGGGATACTCACAAGATTAGAGGACCCCGATTATGTTGAGATGTGGCTGAAATGTTTTTCAGCCTTTGCTAGAAGCAAAAAATTACAAAACAAAAAGAACATTGGTGGAGAAAACGAGATTACTGATTTATTTTTAGCGTCCGCTGGATGTGAAGCAAACGTGAAAGTAGCGTATCCAAAAGATTTGGAGGATCTCACCTTTGAAGAAATTGCACACATCATAAGGAATAATTTAAGACCTAAGAAAAAACTGGTTATCAATCTGTTGTTATTTAAAAAGTTTTGCTTAGTCTGGCTGCAAAACTCTTACTCCTAAGTAGTCACCTATCTCAGAATTGAACAGACTCATCACTGTTTAACTTCACTGATCTGTCAGGAACTGCTACTTTTAGCTTATCAGTAAGTTTAAAATTTACTAAGTCTAGCACATAGACATCAGGTTGCTTGCAGTACCTGATGTTCTAAAATAGTCACTCATCTATGTACAAAGCATTTTGTCCATTCTTATTTGCAGATTGCCGACATTGTTTGGCATTGCAATTGCTCTGTTGTTCAAGTCATTGTAACTTGTAATTTGAAGAAGACAAAAATTATATAACTGGAGAAATAAAGTAAATTCTTATTAACTGACTTTGAGACTGTATTTTACTTGAACAGATAAATTAATTCCTGACTTATTTTCAAGTCATGTTGAAAGCACCAGTTCCCTAAAACTAAGCAGCAATGAGCGTGTTTAATACTTAGATTAAATAGTAGGTATTCTAAGCAACCTGATGACCATGAGATAGACAAAGTAAAGCTTAGTATCTGCTATTCCATTGTGGTCACTAATTTAACTTTTCAGTATTTAAACGAATGTGAGTCATACCTCTCTCCCGACCATTGGACTGTAAACCCTAAGCTCTCTCTCTCTCTCTCTCTCTCTCCTCTCTCTCTCTCTCTCTCTCTCTCTCTCTCTTCTCTCTCTCTCTCTCTTTCTTTAATTATTCTCTTTTGGCAGAGTTTTTAGCCCCACCGGATGTGGTTTGATCAAGGGCACAACGAGTGAGGGTCCAGCTTAGCAGACGATATGGCCAGCAAAACGAGATGTGCAGCGAACACCCTCGGGCCCCGTCATAAGATTTATAAATTTTGTTGGGTTGTCCTTGTTGCTAATGAAATTAAGTACTGAAGAGGCTAACTACTGCTTAAGTTTAATGAAGTTAAGCAGCAAAAGTGCTGTTTACAGTTCTGGCCTAAAATAAAATAATTTAAACAATTTATTCAACAAACTTTTAGTCCCTCTCACATGACGGCCAGAATTGGTTATAGTCTCATTTCTAACTGATGCTCCTGGTGGTGGATGAGTCACTGGGGTGTCCTACAACGCCCAAAGAAGCAAATTCCAACCTGTCCACGGCAATGTTCTGTAATATTTTTTTTTTAAATTCCACCTCAAACAAATGTTGGGTGTCTCTATAGGATTTTGAAAGGGCCCCTGTAAGCTGGTTGCAAAGTATTGTGCATGTCTGCTGAAGTTTAAGCACATATGTGGGCCTTTGACTCTGTGCAGGTGAATTATAAGCCAATTATAAAGATTAAAGTAAATTAAGGTGCCCCTAGTGGAATTTAGGGGGTTGATTTATGAGTAACTATGTAGCAGAGAGAAAGATTAGCGCTAAGGTTCAAAGGACAAGAGTACGACCGCAAAATATATCATTTTATATACGTTAAATGTACACTATGGTTGTGTCGGTATTCTGTATGGCTGTACCACCTGGACCCTAACGAAGCGCCTTGAGAATAAGCTAGATGGGAGCTGCACGAGAATGCTGCGAGCGGTCCTGAATAGGTCGTAGAAGCAGCACCCCACAAAAAAGCAACTGTATGGCCACCTGCCCCCATCTCACAAACCGTACGAGTAAGACGGGCTAGACATGCAGGACACTGCTGGAGAAGCAAGGACGAACTCGTAAGCGACGTACTAATGTGGAATCCAGCACATGGGCACGCTAATGTGGGCCGCCCAGCCAGGACCTACATTGACCAACTAGGAAGGGATACAGGCTGCTGCGTGGAGAAACCTCCAGAGTCGATGAATGTTAGGGAAGGTTGTCGAGAGATTGTCATGGATATCCGTGCAAATTGCGCGACATGATACATACATATATATACAAATACGTTAGGTTCAAACCAGTGGTTAGTGAGAGTTCAATTCAATGTTCGTTTCGTTTAGGTCGGAAAAGGCTATTGGTAAATTTGGTAATTAGATAGGTAGTTTTCGGGTTCGTGTAGAGTTCGTTAGAGTACGCGTTAATCCTACTGAAGAATAGTCTTTGGATAACTAATTCCTCTTGTAACAAAGGTTCTTTGGTAGCTTTTATCCGAAGGTTGTTATGTAGCAAGTTGTTTGCCGAAGGCTAAAACTCCTAGGGTGGATGAAGCTTATCAACTGTCTTGGGTATGAGATAATGTCTCTTAAGCCTACTATCCATAAAGGGTCGGTGAGCAGAAAATTAGCCTTCGTGGGTTCATCAAATTCTAGCAGTCCGACTTATCACCGAAGTCTTAATAAGAAAGAAGCAGGAACGCTGGGACCCACCTTTTGTTCCGTAAGGGGTAAAAGAGAAAGAGGGAGATGAAGGTGTATGCTTGCTTTTATAAGTTCGCCCACGTGACCCTAAGGGACTGCGTTCTGCTGCTGCAGCTGGCAGGTAAAGCCGGAAGTTTGTCCACTAAAAACTACTAGCCGGTGAAGCCGGAAGCTTGTCCCCTAATAAATTTCAATTCAAATTCGTAAACCTTGCTGTAAATCGATCCACAAACGAGGTCATGTTCAAAAGTTTTTGTGGGAGTCGAAGAAAAAACTGTCCAGGGATTGTGGTGCCATACATCATCTCAGCAATTGAGCATTTGATGTCTTCTTTGACTGCAGTGTGGAGTCCCAGGTGAACTAAAGGTTCAGTTTAAGTGATTCATTCTAGCCTTTAGAGCTGAATTGAGTACACGATGAAACCACTATACTAGTTCATTCGCTTCCGAGTGATAGGCAGTGGTTTTTATTCTTCTGCTCCCCCAATAGCTTCATTAGCTTGAGATCTACAAGAAATGTCTTTTAAGTGCAGACCATTTTGAAAATCTAGGCTATCTGTTATTTGATTTAGGAATTAAAATTACAAGATCATTACATAATTTTTTCCTCAACATTAGGTAATTCTATAATATTTTCCTCTGCAAGGTTTGAAAAAAATTCTACCATTAATTTAAATAATTTAGTCTTGTTTGTTTATGGAATATTTTATGAAGCCAGAATATTCAGCTAGTAAATAAAAAATGTTTTGCGTCTTATCTGTTATTAGTTAATTTACTGCTGAATATAAAACCAAGGTAAACATCCTCTAAATGAGCTAATTACATAATTGTTGCCAGGGCTAGTGTTCCATGAGGAACTAAGTTGTGAAAATTTATTAAGGGAATGATGACAATGCCAGATCATTTAATGCAGCCCTGAGGGAAGATATTGTGGAACACCATGTACATTCTACAGACTTTCAAAATAAATTTAGCAGCTACCAAATCAAGCACAAATACCCTTATATTCTCCTTGGGTAGGAAGCACATGGGAGCGTTTGATCCGAGTAATAAAGTCATGTCTGAACAAAAGCATCGGTGGCTCCAAAATAAAATATTTTGACCTTCTGACATTACTCACAGATGTCCAGAATGCCATAAACTCCAGACCCCTCACATATCGATGTTCATCCGATAGTGACTTACAAATTATCACTCCAAATTGGTTTTTGCATCCAAATGCCAATAGTAGACTTGTGGTGCGATCTAATATTCAAAATGTGGAGAAACTGCTCGGGGCCCTATGTTCCAAATTTATCTGCTCTTTCCACCGACTACTTCGAAGTCGTTCAAAGAGCCTTTCACTGTCTCTTGCCACTGAAAACGCCTCCGATAGCATTATGGTATTGGCTCTTGCTTCATCTTCCTTAATAAACGGGTTATTAAGGGCTTCGATTAAAAATTCAGTACTGCTGGACACTCTCTTAATTCTGAGTTCTGATATGATATCCTAGCTAGATTGTTCATCCTACTAGCTAACTCAGCAAGAGTCTCATCTTTAATTTGCCTTAGTCTTATTAAGGCTCAAGCGGCCTCGACAGGGTTCGCAAACTCTCCATACTGGGCAGATAACTGCTCAAATACTTGAGATGTTCGGATGCGTTGCAAGATACTCTCCGATCCAATCTGACGGGATACCATATGAAAAATCGTAGGCTAGATTAACGAGCTCAGGATCTATTAATTTATAGATCCGCTCTTTCTTTTTAATGCTGTTAGCCAGGCTTTCAGATCGGACGGTCTCCCAGTAAATATTGGGATCTTTGATCCGCTCGTTACCATTTTTGTCACAGGACTTGTGCTTGTGTTTGCCATTTTAGTAAACTATTTGTATGACTAAAAAAAGTAACAGACTGACTAGTTGCGTATATAAAAAAACACCAAAAATTTAAAAAAAGAAAACAGACCGACTATTTGTGCAAACAATACAGAGAGGCGAAGGAAAATTGTCACTTACCCTGTTTTGATGCTTCTTGGGGATGATTTGTGGGTTTTATTCATTTTCTTATTGGTGAGGAAGTGCCGTGGGGATTTCTTGGATGCTGGATCTTTTTCTGTTGCTTTTTGGGTGCTGGATCTTTTTCAGATGCTCCTTAGGTTCTGGATCAGTTATTTCTCTTTTCCTTTTTTTTTTCTCTTTCTGTGGAACGTTTTATTCAGGGTCGTTTCCTGGCACAGAATGTAGTGTAGATTCGTCGCGGAGATCTTTGATGTGATGTGGGAATATCTCAAGGTCGTATCATGCGTCGCAAGGTACCAGTTGTTGTGCAGATATGCCGTGGTAACCTCTCAGGGTCGAATCCTGTGTCCTAAGACACCAATTGTGGCCCTATACCAGTCACGGTATGAATTATTTCCGTGACTACCACATGTGTCTCCGGCTCTTTCGATGCCATCTGCGCCCACTCTATGTTTCTTTGGCCTGCAGAACTGGGATCGATGCAACTTGGTCGGAGTGTCTTTGTGACGGGTTGAGAAATTAGTGGAAATGAGACAACACGCCGTTAACAAAAACAACGGTTTTATTCACATATATGATGGATGAATATGTTTTTCATTCTAGGTCGGAAAGAAAAGACACGATGAGGAGCTTTGTCTGGCGTTTCGTTTTATGTGGACTTAGTTCTTTATGGAATTATTCTTGGCAGCAAAGTGGCAATTATCTTATTTCAGCAATCCTGAATTCCTTGTGGTCCTGTGACAAACTTCACTTTTGGCGGTCCGGCCTCTGACTAAATGTTTACAATTGAGAGCGTGTGTTTTTATAGAAAAATTGTATCTATTTTTGTCATCGGAATACGGTCAACAAGTGCTAACCGCTAGCCCCAAAACCAAGACTACCCTTCTGACAACTCGATAAACATATAATAGAGTTGACAGCCCCGGCAAACATATCAACTTTAGGTCACTGCTGTAACCTTTACTTCTACAATAAGTAAAATCAGAATTTATATATTTTTATTTTTGCATTTTAACAAAACCATTTAGGTTAAGTAAAAAAACAACTTCTACACTTTCCTCTTTCGTTAAAAATTAGTTGACGCCAACAAAAGTACTCATCATGTTATAAAGGGCACCCCTCAATGGCTAATATATCAGAAAATTAGTTCACCGGTCAAAATAAAAACTATCCTAAAAAATCTGGAGAACTTTGAATTTCTGTCATCTAATGGGGATCGGAAGGGGGAAACAAAAGAAAAGGGGACCAATGATTTTACATACTCTAGCTATGATAATCCATTATTCAAAACGAGACAAAAATGTTGTATAACTTACCTGGGATGGGTTGTCATGCTTTTCCAGGTACCCAAAATCCAACAACATCTAATAGGAATTCAAGGTCAATACCTTTCGCTCGACACATACGCGAGGCTAGCATCCACCTTTCGCCAAATTCCAACGATGAAAAGAGTCCGACTTTTCACTTTAATCTGGTTCTTGTAAAAATCCATCAGGATCTGAGATGAGAAAGAATCTTAAAGTCACTCCGAATTTTCTCAACCAACCATTTTTAAAGCGGGTGGTCATCCCTCATCCGGTTGTCCGAATTCTCGCTCTCCCAACATCCTGACTCTTCATGCCACGTGCAGATCAACCGCTGTCCACAAACGCTCAACGCCGAGCCTGAGTCACGGACCTCTAGCAAATGGTGTCTCGACAAGACATAGATCACAACTCTCTTTCTGTCGCTTCGTCCAAATCACGACTCTCATAATGCCGAGTAAGCAGAGAAACTCTTCCAGTTCAGTGTGGCAATCATTTCGACACTGCTTCCGTAAACTTTTTTAGGAGGCCTTGTCACAGCGCCAGTATAAGAATGCGACAACTCTCGGCTGTCCGGTGCACCTGCTTCACTCATTTCGCTGTGTCATCCGTTGGTCTTGTCAACATCCGTATCAGACCCCATCGTTGTGTGGATTCGAAGTTGCACCCAGCTCGAGACGGGTCACAGAGGAAAATAAAAATGAACGACAAGACAGAACAAAGGGTGAACATCAGACAGATATAAAGTGTGTATGACTCCCAGCCTAGGTGCTCTGCACTATTTCTCATTTACTCTCAGCTCTCGGCTACAGTGCTCGGGGCCCCGAGTGGATATTCCCCACCGGAATTCAGTTTTTCACTCAGTCAATCCGTTGTCTAGTTCTCGACTACATTTTCCCAGAACCTGCTAAATCAGTGACTGAACAACATTGTTACATACAGAACTGGGTTCCATGGCAAAGAACCTTCAAGGCAGTTATCGAACCATGAAGCCTTTAAGACACTTACACAACGGTTGTACGACCGGCAGTGGAAGAAGGCATGAACGACCGATTCATACCCATCACTACACCGGATGCATCCTCACGAATTTGCCGGACTGGCTGCGAAAAGCCTCTAACCCAGGGGTGCTCTGAATCATTTGCCAGGTGAGCGATGCCTCATCGTTATTGAAGCACGTGATCCCGAGAGCCCAAGACCACAGAGACCCTTCTTCTTCGTCATACCGAGCTCTTCAATTAGACCGTCTCGAACGGCCCCCTCACTAATATTCGATGTAATGCCTTATTTGACAACACCCGGGAGTCAGAGAGGCCAGTTTGCACCCTTTTAGGGCATGACGACACTCGTGATAAGAGTGTGAGCAACCGATAAGTCTCTCCACCATCATCCGAGTGTGCACTTCTCAATGTTGGAAAGGCCTTCTTGAGTCTACCTTCCAAAATTCACCGATTTCATGGTGTTGTACACAAACCGGGCCAGGAAACTAAGATGTAACGACTGTCGTCGCGTCTCCACATTCTGTATCCCTAGCCACCCTCGGAAGGATAAATGTAACAAATCTGTCGACGTACCAAGGGAGACTTTTTACCCTAGACGAACTGGAACAAGGCTCTTTCTAGATCAACTAGAACGGCGCACGGGAGAGCAAGTACTGACAGTCGGTAAAGGATTAGCTGCGCACCTTGACCCTATCCTATAAGTAGGGCAAATGAATACTTTTTCCAAAAATTGAGTAAAACGAGTGTTTTCTATTTCCATTTTTTTTGCTGATTACGATTCTGATGTGATCATTGACCTATGATGTTATTTTAGGTTGGTCCCGTAATTATTTAAAAAATGGCGACTGGAAATCCTTGTTTCTTTAAAGAAAAGGACTATATAAGGCTTAATAATGGTGTAATATGTCTAATCATAGGTTTTCTTAGACACAAAATATGAAAATATTTTCATTTTATTAATTTAACTGCTCTAATTTCTTTATGATGCAAAATAATGAAAATTATAATAAGATTTGTGACGTTTTTTTCTCTTAATATCACCAATTACACTTGAAGTTCGCAATAGTTAACTTCCACACATAAGAATTGACTTTCCCATATAAGTTAGTCACTTGACTCACAGATTAGCCCTGATTCGGTTATCAAATTTAGTTAATTGGGATTCACATCCTAAGTTTGTGAGAGGTGCATACATTCTTTGTCACCATTATTATCTGCTAGAAGTGTCCTACTTTTAAAAGTTGCTTCTTAAAAGCATCCAGCTTTTCAATACCATTTGGTTCACTGTCTCGTTTTATATCCTTTAATTCCTTGAGAACAATCAATTTGTGTTCAAAGAAAACTTTTACCCTAGTCCAGTTTCTGTCCGGTGGCCGTTTCATCAATCCTCAGCAAGTGCATCAAAGGGAATATGATGATGTCTCCCATCGTCTTGTAGATTTCTAAGCACAGGACAAACCACTCATTTTGAATGTAGAAACAGCAACCACTAACTTGTTACTGTTGACATTAACTATGTCATTAAAAATCTTGTATATGCTCCTAATGTGCCACAAATAACTTTGGCAAGTCTTATCGGAAATCTGATAGTGAATTATCTCCCCCTGCCGCTAGAGTGCGGATAGCCAACATACGATGTTGGCGCCAGAATCAAAACCTTGACTTATCTGGAGATTGTCACCGAAGCGAGTCGCTAAAATAAGCGCTCCCATCACCTTGCCCTTAACCAGCATACTTTCTAAGGCTGTCTCATAGCATACTACTGAAGGCCGTTTCGACAGCATACTTATCAGAAGACTGAGGACCTAAATAGTCAACTTAAAAAGGGCCCCATCCACCGTCATTTAAAAGAACAGTTACCCAGGCGAGAAGCTTCTAAAAGAGCATCCCCTACTTTTACTTATCGGACGAGAACCGACAAAACGGACGCGTCTCTACAGAACTCTACAACCACAGTGACCAGAATACCCTTGCTAGTGCCACTTCCCCAACGACCAGTATTTCACCTCACAGATAAGTCTCGTAGCAAATGCCAACAAAATTTGCAACACATTCTTGTACTATTTGTCAATACAAGTGTTAAATTCCATTGTGTGTTTGTCTTCTTTCGTCCGAACAATTTGCCTACAACTGGGAGAATTAAGAGGCTCCCCCCTAAGGCGTACCTTTTCCTCTTAGTCTGCAATACGTCCAAATCTGTTTGATACAAAACCTTTGAATCTCTCGTGTTGAACATTGTTTATTTCCATCCACTGTCTTTGATCATTGTATAATGAAACAGAGTGTGCTGCATGACTTGGGAAAGTAATTTAGCTATAACGATAAGTCCAAGTGAATAAACAGAAGTTCCACGAGAACTTTCTCACCAGTAGAATAATAAGTTTTGAATACCAATAATCTGCTCAGTGTCTTTATAGATTTTGTCTATGGTATGGTCCACACGCAATATGATATGAGCACAACATTTTAGTTGCTTATCAAGCAAGACTTTGCAGTCAGTTGCTTGATCAGACATCCAAAATTCAATTTGTCTTTTATGGTCATCAATAGAGCAATTAGCTAGTACAACTTTAGTTTGTAATCATAAACTTTTGCCTTGTCCACCCCTGAGTGGCTTAGATTCTCGCCATAGCCAGTTGTGAGTGACGTTCTCGCACCAGACTTTGGTGTTATACTATATAATCCGTTTTGAAATCGTAGTGACGATTGTGGTGCCATCAAGCTCTGCTGTAATGATTTCGACTAAGTTGTTGCACAATTGTTGTACAACATGTCCAAGACTCAGGTAAGGTGCATCTTCCAGATAACGCATGATTGTTCGACAACTGGGGAGCATATACATCAGGTCTCTATGAATATCATTGCCAGCGGTCTCAAATTCCTTATCACTGTTGTCACTGCTACACAGTTTGGGATCTGATTCACTTTCTACATTTATGTCATGATTGGCTACATTGATAAACATTCAGCAAACTTCATTTGGGGAAGCTGTGAATTCTGACAAACACTGGACCAAACAATGAATCACAGGCTCATTGAATGATCTGTATCCATTTCTAACCTTCATATCTGGGAATGCAAGAGAACAACTGGTGGCTGTATAATTTTTATCAACCTGTGAAGAACAAAGTTTTATATCCATAAATAGAGTTATTTTTTATATGGATTTCTGTCTTGGATATCTACTTTCACAATTTTCATCAAAAACAGATACCAATGCATCTCTCATCATCAATTGATCTACTTATTACAGCTCTTTTTTCTTTTCCTCTCTTGCATGACGCTTCTTCTTTTCAGAACATTCTTGACTCCCCTTTCTCTTCTTTATCCTTATCCAACCTTTAGGAAATGTGTTGGTGTAAACTGCGTTGTAAGCTCTGAAACAGTTCTCCTCATAAACGCCTGTTCGTCAGGTGTCATCTTGACACCAAAGCTTTTTTCCAATGGTTTTTGGTAGAATAGATCATTACAACGAATATCATAGCCACATTAAGTAAGAGCTGCATTGAATTCCGATGCTTTTACATACCAAACCTAGCTTTTTCATTTAGCACTGCTGTTTTAAGCTTTCCGTAAGCCGTTCATAATCATCTTTCACTATAGTAGCAACTGCTTTTTCATTTAGCGGGTATACATTTTTGTTTATCCGGTCATGTCATAGTTTATTTGCAACAATATTACTAGCTTGATCTCTGCTCAAAGAGAGTTTCCCCTTCTGTAGTTTACACAAATACAGTATTCATCACAGCCCCAGGAGATAATTTTCATGTAGGTTTGAATTCCTTAATCTCTGTGTATGTAGAACATAATTTTATTTTATGCTTTTACTTCTTGATTTTCTTTCTGTCTCTTTCAACTTGATCACTACAGGGAACTACTACACGTTGATTGTATGATTCTGGCTATGTCATATCTGGCTTCCTCATCCCTGAACAGATATAAATGACATATTGAAATGACTATTTACGATTTACGATCCTCCGGTACAAAATAGTATAAAAAGCTGGACATAATTGTATAATTTTCACTAAGAATACATGATAAAAATATAAAATGAATGCATTTTCATATTCTATGACGCAGAAAACATATAATTATACATATTACACTACTGTAACTCCTAAAATTTTTAGTCGCTATTTTGAAAATCATCACGGACCCAACCTAAAATTACGTAATATCCCCCCACACACACAAAATTATCAAAACCAGCAGCAAAAAATGGCCATAGAGAACACTAGTCCCATAAATTCAATCTCCATTTGCCCACCCCTACTATAAGGAAAGCCTCCTTCATAACCAAATACCACAAACTTATTCAGTACTTCCAACCAATTTTTCTCCAGCTGGAGATCGGGACTGAACCAGACATCGAGTATCTTGCATGGCCCGTCCGTCCAACTAAAGGGCTCAGGAAGAGAACCCCTTCCTCAAACCGACCAACTTTTCACGGTTAATTTTGGTCCCTGTTACATCATACCTTCCAATTTCTTTGCCGACCTCCTTGACCTCTGCACTGCTCTATTACAAGCACGGTAACCGTGATGGTAGCTCCAGGTAACGTAAGTCCTCAGTGCCTGTCGAATTTCGTCTTCTGTAATGCGCCCCTCACACCCAGCCGCTTCCGTCGCCTGAAGGTAATGGAATTCAGGAAGATAGGCGTCAAACTGAGCAGAATTAAGACCGGGCTCCCAAGTAAAAAGCTTCAGAAAGTAGTCACGTATCTCCTTGCAAATATCTTCGTTTGTAGTCCGTCCAGAGATGTAACATTCGCGATATGTCGATACGTTAAGTATGTTCGGAGAATGAAAGCTTATTAATGCTGAAACAAAAGACAGAGACCGAACAAACACTAGCGTTAGGTTTAAAGATTTATTCTATACTGGGGGTCTCCGTAGCAGCCACTGGGGTAGGAAGATAATGGGACGACTACTGTGGTTGTAGCAGCAGTGTCCTTGTTGTGTGTTGAATCCATCCGATTTACTTGTGTAATATATGCGTTATTAGACTGACAGACTGCAGATTATGGTTCTATAATAGTCTTTTATTCTATTCACACAATGCTGCTGTGAAACTGAAATTAAAACAGACATTTGCATGAGTAACAAATTACCAAAAAGACCCGACAAATTTTACATACATTTAAAATAAAATATACCAGAATAAGACAAAACAAATTTAAAATAAAAGGTATTATCACACAGTCAACAGGAAACGTTTATGCCTCATAAGAAATACAAATTCTAACATATAAAACATTTAAACTCATCTTTCACTTGCAAAAAGTAGTTGGTTGGTTGTGTTGGGTTTTATGGCACGTCAACCCTTTGGGTCATTTTATGCCGAAGGCGTTTTTGTTTCATTTATTCTTGATGGGTACTCAATTTGTTTTTCAAACACTTTTCTTTCTATTTAACCCATAGCAATAACATGTACTACCACTCAGGGCCAGAGTAGACCTGGGAGCAATGGGAATAGAGGGGTGTTCCACATTTCTCAGACCTTCATAACTGGAACCTCTCCACCAGTTAGAGTTTAACATCATACCCAGGACATGAAGACTCTCAGCCACCACCTAGCACCCATATGATAAAAAGGGTTGGGGCTCGCTATAAGGGCAATAGGATCGGAACAATCATATAGGTGATGGGGCTTGACGTGACCGGCCGATTGATCGTCTATCCTAAGTAATGACCAAAGTGGAGTGTTGCATATCATAGACTGCTCATCCACCAGCATCCCGTCCTTAAGCATCAAGGGTCGCTACCCACGGCCAACAGGTGGTCCCATTGAGGGAGGGTTCTTACCCCTCTGCAGAAGTGCAGTCGATGTATTCTAAAGATCCAGCCGACAGAGCAAAAAGTAGTAAAACATACATTTACATGGGGTTTTAAGGGTACCTAACTTATTTCCCTTAAATGCACAAACTATGTGTGAGACTTGATAAGAAATAATTTAAACTTCAAATATATTTATAATTTACAGGAAAATAACTTATTTAAACTCAGATATTGTGGGGATTTTTGTCCCCGGAAAAGCTCTGTTTAGACCCTACGTTTTGTAAGAGAATAAATCGTACTTCGAACACAGTGAGTAGATGGGTGCTGCTTTTGAAGAAAGGAGACAAACGACTTTTCATACAACAAAATGTTTACTATACATATAAACAAATATCAAACAGGGATATACATAATATAAAACAAGGCATCTGCTACTCCTGGCATTTTTCCTGCAGCTGACGTAGCGAGAAGATCATGTCAACAGTTGACCGGTTTGCTCGGAAGCCACATTGTGACTCTGGATAGATGCGAGATGCGAGGGTCTGTAGACGCGCCAGTAAAACACGAGCAAAGACTTTTCCAACTATGCTGAGGAGGGAAATGTCCCGGTAATTGTTGCAGTCGCTTCGATCTCCTTTGTTCTTGTATAAGGTGATGATGGTGGCGTCTCGCATGTCCTGAGGAATGTATCCTTGTTCCCAGCAGCTGCAGAGTAGTTCGTGTTGTGGTTGGAGCAGCGCTGCCTTCCCGCTTTTCAAGACCTCTGCCGGGATGCCGTCACTCCCTGTTGCTTTCCTATCGGCTAGGCGGTCGATGGCTTTGTCGAGCTCTTCCACCGCTGGTAGTGTATCCATCTCATTCATTGCCGCTAGATCAGATAGGGTACTTGGGGCGTTTTCTGTCACTTCGTTTTGGGTTGCATGCAGTTCCAGGTCGTGCTCAACCCAGCGTTGCAGCTGCTTCCCTTTGTCAGTGATGACTCCTCCCGTTTTATCTTTTAGAGGTGCGGTCTTTGTTATGGGTGGGCCTGTAGCTTGATGCCCTCGTACATGCCTCTTGCATCTCCCGTGTTGGCAGCTGTCTGTCTCAATACCGCGGCAGAGGTTCAGCCAATAAGTGTTGGCGCAGGGTCGGCCAAACTTCTTGGTTTTGTTTCAGGCGCTCCCCCAGGCGTCAAGTGTGTTTTGGCTAGGTGCTACCTTGTGTGGCAGGAGGGCTATCCTCTTGGCTTCAACCGCAGGCTTCATTTTTTCCCAGAGGGCCTCGAACCAGTCCTCATCTATATACATAATATAAAACAACCAAAAGAGTTCAAAAGAGTTCAAAGAGTCCAAAAGAAGTTCAAAGAGTTCAATGTGTTTGGTAGGTAAAAGGTTGTTAAAGGTAATTTAAGGAAAATTAAATGTAATTAAAGGGTTAAAAGTTGCAGATAAAAATGCCTGCGGAACTTAGCTGAAATCCTTGAGAGTTCTGTTCCTCGTAACTTGTAGAATTGGTTTTTGGTATGCGTTTGCCACTCTAGCTTCTAACGTGGTGATGATTCCGAATCGTCGCCGTCTTGGGCTTCTAACGATAAGGAGCAAGTGTTACTAACCAGTGGTGGAGGCAAAAAGAGGCCGAATTCTTCGGTGCCCCTTCTTTTATAGTTGGCATCATGTGACCCTACGGTTTAAGAAGAATGAAAACATAGTTTACCTTGTTAGCACCTTATCGAGTTGTGTTCAATATCTATTTCTTACTAAGAACGCAGTGACAAAACTGACAGTCCACTGGACGAATAAGAATACGACCGACTTTTCCCAAAGTCACTTTGCCTAAGGGCCAAATCCCTACGATTTTGCATTCGAGCCTTGCAAAAACTTTCATTTCCAAATACTAAATATATTTTACTAATAGTTAAAACAAGGTAATATATTTTACTAATAGTTAAAACAAGGTAATACTTTTTCACTCATCTCAAGAAATATTTAAACTATTTCTGGGCAATCTAACTATGGGAACTATTTCTGTGGATTCTAACTATGGGAACTACTTTTCTTTGGCGAAATGCTAATACAGTGAACAGGTTACTGGGTTCTGAGACAATGGGGGTTTGGTGGGCGTAAAAGAAACTTTTTGACCTCTAGCTTTTTACTGACTCATGGCAGTAGCTCCATTGTGATGTATGTAATATATTACCTTTTTATTATCTGTATCTTTGTCGAAGGTTTATTATTCTTCCACTTTGTGTAGTGTGTGGGGATTAAAAATATACAAAAATAAAATAAAAAAGAACAAAACTCCCATGGGGCATTGACCGGAAGAATACCATCCGCGCATGCCCGACAAAAAGGCCTTACTCCCTTCCCCAAAAAAGAATCCCTTGGCCATTCTAACTGAGGCCGCAACAGGAGGTAGTCGTTTTCTCCTAGCCAGGGGCACCTCCCTCACTACGTGCGACTATGTGATGTTCAATAAAGTCTTGAATCGTAAAACTACCTCTTGCCTTTGTCTCTTTCCTTTTCTTTCCTCTTCGTGCCGTTTCGTTTCTAAGTTCCATTTCAGCTCATCAGCCCAGAAGAAACAAGAACGTAACTTTTATATGGGGCTAAAAATTTTCCCCCATAAGTGTGCCTGTTTTGTTTTGTTGTATTAGGGATGTGTTTCTGTGTGTTGATTTTGGATGTTTGGTTTTTGATATAGGAATATGCATTCGTAACAGTCAATGTTAGTATTTGTTGTTGATTCCTTTGTCTTTAGTAAGTGATGCCTATCGCGTTTTATTTGTCTTCTTTCTTCGGTGAGAACTAGATAGGAGTGAGGTTGGTCTAGTTTTATAATTACTTTGACCTTTCTAAGGTCAATTGTTGTTAAATCTAAGTCACACGCTGCCATTTGGTCTAAGCATGTGCAGCTCGTGAATGAATGTAGAGTTAATTGTGTTTTTTGTATTGTTCCTAGAATTCTGTTCATGGGTTGTTTATCTGGAAAGGGAGGAACATTTTTAGATGTGTTGTGCGTAGTGCTAAGAATGCCACGTAGGTGTATTCATTTATTTTCATGGATTTTAAAGGTTTTCTTGATGGTTTGTATGTTTCTTTTTACCATGCGATTTGCCTGAGGGTAATTTGGACTAGTAGTTATGTGATTTATGTCCCATACTCTGGCAAATGTCTCAAATTCTATTGATTTGAATTAGGAATGCCAAAATTTGAGAATGAGGTTTTCAGTTTTTTTATGACTGTTGATTGTCTGTCTTTTATTCTGTAAACATCAAAGTATCTGGTCGTGTAGTCTATGATGTTTACATACGACTTGCCGTTGAGTTGGAATATGTCCGTTGCTACCTTTGTCCATGGAGTAACAGGTATTTCATAGTTCATCAGAGTTTCAGCTAGTTGCTGATTCCTGTGATCAATACATGCGGAACAGGTGTTAATCATGTCTTTGATTTGAGCATTTATACCTGGCCAATAGACATGTTCTCTGATTTGTTTTGTGCATTTTTCGATTCCCAAATGTCCAGTGTGGATTTTTGTAGCACTTCTTTGTGGAGTGAGCTGGGGCGACAATGCGTCCTTTGACGATTGTCAATTCGTCTCGAGTGAAGGCAAAATGTTGTATTTTGGATGGTATTTTCTTTTTGAAAGCCATACATTCTTTATACATTCGATTAATGCTTGTAATGTTGGGTCACTCGCAGTGGCTTCTCAATAGGAATTGTCAGACATTGGATAGTTCTTTGTTATCATGTTTATTAGGTATCTCCAAAATCGGGTCACGTGATCAGTTTAGGCAATATTGAATAAACGAAAGTAAATATTTTTGAACATTGTTTTTTAAAAATCCCGCAAAAAAAGTAACGATCATACAGAGTTATTACAAAGAAAAACAGTTAATTCAAAGATCAAATTATCCGATTGGGAAAAATTACACCGTTATCTTGAAAAATAAATAAAACAGTTCGTTTAACTTGCAGAAGGGTGATTTTTATGTAGAAACAGGGTCTGTAAATCTACATATTATCTCTCTTTGACAATTATACATTTAAATGTATGAGTGGCTGTATTCGATATAATTGTTTTCTTGTGCATATTCAATAACCGATTATTGGTTTTCAACGATTTTTGAAAGATTTTTTTCTGGTAGTTTCAGAATAACTCCAGAATATTTTTTTAGTTGAAC
Organism: Doryteuthis pealeii; assembly: GCA_023376005.1. Lineage (NCBI taxonomy): Eukaryota > Metazoa > Mollusca > Cephalopoda > Myopsida > Loliginidae > Doryteuthis > Doryteuthis pealeii. The sequence continues at coordinate 33,890,756 of CM042139.1, read as the reverse complement.
TTATAGTGTAACTGAAGCAAAGAAAAGACAATAAGTATTACAAATATTGTCACAGCAAGGAAAAAACTATTTTAGACATATTTACATCCAAAGGTAAATAGTTATAGAAATTTTCAGGAAAATCGGACCATTAATTGATTTTTCATGGAATTTTGTTAAAATCCTCTTGTCGTAACTTGTTTTTGGCTACGTTAAATGTCAGTTGATTTAACGGTGCAAAAATGAAAACATTGTTTTTCAATCATAATTTTCATTATTTCCGTAAGCTAAAAAAAATTTTTTAAAGCTTCAGGAGTTTTTTTTAATGTTTCTTCTTTCGAATGGAAAATTTTTTTCAAGATAATATTAACTTTCATGCAAGTGTCATTGTGTTAAATATAGGGGGAGGTAAATTTCACTGGGAAAATTGGTGGTAACTAATGTTTATATAGATTGTCATGTCTGTGTCAGGTATTTCTGAGCTTGTTTTCGAGGTATGGGCGAGATAAAGTGCAACAACCACGCCACGACTTGGTATGTATTTCAATTCAAAGTCGTACGGTTGTAGGGCTAGCACGAATCTTTGAATTTTTTGAGATTTTGTAAGAGGCTTTGTAAATATTTGCTTCAGTAGTTTATGGTCATTTTCAATTACATATTGGTATTTTTACAGGCAAATACAACGCTCATGGCCTCGCTTTCAATGGAACAGTAATGTTGTTCTGCTGGAGTTTTGGTCCTTAATGCAAAAGATATGTTTACATTTTCCATTACGCATTTGCTCCATTACCGCTCTAAGTCCGTGTTTACTGTCATCTGTGGCAACTTTTGTTAGTAGCTGTGGCTTATCGAACAACCATTTTATATCTTTCTGTAAAAGTTGGCATAATATCGTTGTAACTTTTGAATGATAATTTGTCATCCCAAGGAGTCTCAGTAAGTTTGATTTTAGCATTTTGGAAGAAGCATGTGACTGATGGCTTCCACTTTTGTTGGATCTGGTTTTAATCCTTCACTGGTTATAAGGTGTCCCAGTTATGTGATTTATAATTTGGCAAATACGTATTTATATTTAATTTCAGACCATATTTCTGAAGTATGTTAAAAATAAGTGTTAGTATTTTTATATGCTCCTCCATTGTGTTAGATCATACTATAATGTCATCCTGAGTTTTTGTTTCCTCAGTCCCCTCTTTTTGCAACCTCTTTTTGGAATACTTCACTGGCACTGTGAATTCCGTAGGGTTAGCGAGTGTATCAAAATCGTCCATAAGGTGTGTTGAAGGTTAGCAGCCGCGAGCTTTCTTCATCAACTTTTATTTGCCAGTATCCATTAAAAGCATCCAGTTTGGTGACGAATGTTGGGTTCTGCATCTCTGCAAATACTCCTGCTGTGGGGAATTTGTGGTGTTTCCTTTTTATTGCTTTGTTTAGATCTTTTGGGTTTAAACACAAGCGTATTTTTCCGTTCGATTTCATGACTGTGACAATGGAGCTAACCCAGTAAGTAGCTTTTATTATCCCCATCTTTGCCATTCGTTCAGGTTCAGATTTTAATTTTGCTTTTAAGGCAAACAGTACATTTCGTGTGTTGTATTATACAAATCCAATAAAAAAAACTTATCCGCCCCTGATTTGCGTACATCCAGTAATGGCTACCTGCGAATAAACACCTTTTGAACACAGCTCCTTGTTCGACTCCTTAATCTGAAGTCATCCTGGTGAACTGCCACTGGTTTTCGTAAAACGGGATGCTTGTGTGATAAATATGTAGACAAGATAATGATAAAGGCAACAGGTAAGGAAAACACGATACAAGGCTTTTAAACAAAACAGTGTATTCATTAACGTGCAATATACAAACATGTAACGTGTGATATACAAAATGTGTGTGGTATACAAATGTGTTATAAATTGTACAAATTGTAGAATGTAGGTGTAAGTTGCAAAATAATGTGCTTGCGTAACTTAGCTTGTCACTGGTATGAAGAGGTGGGTGTCTCTTGCTAACTTGAGTTAAGTATGCTGTATGCTGTCTACTGTGGCATTGTGTTGTGCATTTTGGTTTCTTGTTGTTTGTAACTGCTTCATGTTGATTGAAGCTTCATGTTTTTCTTCCCATTTGTATATCATTCTCTCGGGTTATTTTCTTATCTTCTGCTAGTTGTTGTTTTTGCACTTCTGTGTATATTGTCCTAGCAATTATTTGCTCTATGAGCATCTTATCAAACTCAGAGTTAAATGCGTCTGTGTTTCGTTTTCCGAAAATCACACTGGACTGCCTACAGGTGCAGTCTGGAAATGAATTCGTCCGTTGTCTCTGGTTCATTATTGTCAATCTTTTGGTTAACATTTCTGAGTGCCAAGCGGGCTACTCTAAAATTCTGGTTTGACTTAACATATTCTTCAAATTTCTTCTATATAATATCCGGCCACTTTTTATCCTAGACAGATAGACTCCGACTATCAAAGTCTAATATACCTGTTTCTCCGGTACTGAGCAAGATTTCGTCTATTTGGTCATGTGGGTGTGTTATTTTTTCTTCCGAATATCATTTCGCATTGTTGACAGAATAGCGATATGGCTTCAGCTCTGTTTGGGTTTTCCCATTTCATCGTAATGTTGTCTAGGGCAGCCATTTTGTCTCTAACTGCAGTTTATGAGGTCTCTCTCGGTTCCTTATTTTTGTTGATATCATCATCATGTCGTGCAGGCAGCACGGATATCCATGGCAATCTCTCGCCAACCTTCATCATTCATCACCCCTGGGAGTTCTTCCGCGCAGCAGCCAGCATCTTCACATAGTTGGTCAATGTAGGTCCTTGCTGGGCGGCCCACATTAGCATGTCCATGTATTGGCTTCCACATGGGAACGTTGCTTATGAGCTCATCCCTGCTTTTCCAGCAGTGTCCTGCATGCCTAGTCCGTCTCACTCGGATGGTTTGTGAGATAGGGGGCAGGTGGCCATACAGCTGCTTCCTTGTGGGGTGCTGCTTCCACGACTTGTTCAAGACTGCACGCAGCATTCTTGTGCAGCTCCCATCTAGCTTATTCTCAAGGCGCCTCGTTAGGGTCCAGGTGGTGCAGCCATACAGCAGTACTGATATGACCACAGCCTGGAAGAAATGTCGCTTTAGCTTGTCAGTGAGATCGGATTTCCATATGACTGATAATTTGTTTGTGGCCAGTCATGCCTTTACTATTCGTGTATTAATATTGTTATCTGTGGATGAGATATTACTATTGAGGTATGTGAATTGTTCTACTGACTTAAGAGGCTTACCGTCAAATGTGGAGATGTCTCCTTTCTTTTTGAAGCTCATGAACTCAGCGTTATCAGAGTTCACATAGAGGCCGATGTTCTTTGCTGCCTCCTCCAAGCTATGCAGTAGTGACTCAGCATGTACCGGTGTATCTGCAAGAAGTGCGAGGTCATCAGCATAGTCTGCATCAGTGACTGTTTGTGCGGGATATCTCCTGCTTTTTGCCTTTCTTAATGTGCAACCTTTTTTTTATGGTATCTAATGATGTTCGGAGTACATAGTCTAGGTATATTATAAATATATATGGTGCTAATGTATCTTCTTGTAGGACTCCAACGGCGATGTCAAAGAAGGGGAGACCATATGCTAGTAGTATTTGTTCCATTTTCCCTCTGTGTATGGAATCAAATACATTGGAAAATCTACAAATAGTAGCTTTGCCTCCAGATTATTTGCTCGAACCCCTTCTATGCTCCGTCGTACAGTCAGAATCTGAGAGGTTGTGGATCGATTTCTGCGGAATCCATTTTGGTTTTTCCTAAGGATTTTCTCTATTTCGGGTCGGATGCGATTAAGAAGGGCATTATATATCTTAGCTGCAATGGCAGTAAGAGTTATGACCCTGTAGTTTTTAGCGATTCCTAGGTCTCCCTTTTTGGGGAATGGGAGGATGCATCCTTTCGTCCATTTATCTATTCTATTTTGTCTATATACAGTATTGTATGTCATTGAACTTACCCATCTTCCATATATATAGGGGGTTATTCGACAAGTCCTGCTGATTTTCTACCTTTTAGTTTTTTTTTAGACTTCGTTGAGTTCTTCTGTTGTAAAATCCCCTAGTTTGATGTCTAGTTGTCTATCTATGATCTTTTGGGTGTTATTTTCTATGATTTTAGGTGGGTCCCCCATAAGTTTCTGGAAGTGGCCGTTCCATTTCTGAAGTCTATCTTTTTGGCTGGTTGCCTTTAGCTTTGATCTAGAGGTACCTGTCCTACCACTAATTTCATTTACTGTTTGCCATGCTAATCGCGACTCTTCCACTGATTATCTGATATTATTTATTTGTGCTTCGATGTATTCTATTTGGTCTTTTTTTGTATGTTTTGGTTAGTTCTATCTGGGATTTCTTAAGGTTGTGTAGATTGGTGTTAGTTGGGTTTGTTTTATTACGTTGGGCTGCTTTTTTATATTGTTTCTCTTTTGTCTAACTTCTTCTCCCAGAGAACAGAATGTTTAGCTCTTAGTTTGGTTGGTACGCACTCAGCTGCTGCTTCTAGGTGAGCACTGACAAAGTTTTCGTATTCCTCGTTTGGTGTGAAGCTTTCAGATGTCTCCTGGAGGATATTGAATTTGTTGATATAGAGGTGAATAAATGTGTTTTTCGTAGCGTGTGTCTATGTATCATGTGCGCGAGGTAGTAAGGAACACCGCTGCTACTATGAAATAATGCTACTCACATAGATGTGTTTTCTTATATATATTTATTCATGTGAATCGTAAGCAACCTTCGATACTTATTAGGACCCGTTCCAGAGTGATTCTGGGCGGAAGTAAACAAACCCTGCTAGTGTTCCTGGCTTAATTCAGTTAATTATAGCTAATGGTCAAAACTGTAAATAAACACTTTTTGAACACAGCTCGTTGTTCGATCATTATTGCCGTACATTTTCCTATTGTAGCAGTTTTTGTGTTGTTATAGGCACGGAGATTGACGGAAGTTTTCTTTAATTCCGGCCGTGGAGAGAGTTCTTTTTATAAATTTTGTTTGGCAAGTACATTTATTTATGCTCTAGAGTCTAATTTAAAATTAATTTTAATATTATTTACCCTCGACGGTCTAGTTTTTCCACCAACTGTATTTCATTTTTTCTTTAATTTCTTTGGTGTTCGTTGCACAAGTCCAGGTCTTCCAACGAAACCTCTATTTTTCGTATATTTTTCGACCTACACATTTTAATGTAGTATCATTTCTTTTTACAATTATCGCCTCTTTTATAATTGTTTTCTTTTGTGGTTTCCACCACAACAATTACATGGATGTATGTAGTCTTATGTCTTAACAAGATTTCTGTCACTTCCGGGAAGATGAGCTTTATATGTTTCCATTTTTTTTCATGATGCTTACTACTTCGTACGTTCGCTATTTCAACAGGTCTCTATTCAGAAGTAATGTCTAGTATTTTGTTTGTCTTTTCGTATTTTCAGCATTCTGTCCAGTCTGAATTGCTTTGTCTAAGGTTAAGTCTGTTTGCATTTGTAGACGTTCTCTCACCCTCGAGTCCTTAATGCTACATATTATAAAGAAATTAAATGTAAATTAAATGGCTCCTATGGTGTAGGGGAAATAATTTACGGGGAACAGTGGAACAGAGAGAAAAATTGGCGGTAAGTTCAAAGGACAAGAGTACGACGGCATATATATAGGCTACAAAAAAGGGTTTAATAAACATTAAATGTACACAATGCATATATACAAATACGTTAGTACAACAAGTGCTTAGTGAATGTTCATAGTTCAGTTCAATGTTCGTTTAGGTCGGAAATAGCTACTGGTAAATTGGTTGTTATGGGGTCGTTCAGAGACCTTGGTAGTTTTAAGGAGTTAGTTAGTTTGCAAGAGTTTAATCTTGGTTGAAGAATAGTCTTTGGGGCTCTATTTTGTGTATCAAGGTTCTTTGAGGTAGCTATATCCGAAGGTAATTGTAGCAGGTATGCCGAAGGCTTCTAAATCTCCTATGATGGATGCAAACCTTTATCGACCGTCTCGGGTGTTTGATAATGGAATGCCAACTAGCCTAGTTGGTGAAATAAGTGTACTCACACATATATACGTTTTATGTAGTTGTATTTATTCACGTGAATTACAAGCAACTTTCGATAGTCTTAGGGCCTGTTCAGAATGAGGCTGAGCGGATGTAAACAAACCCTACTAGAATGTTTCGGGCTTAATGTAGTTAACAGTATCTAGTGGTCAAAACTGTTACATCCCCCTCTGTGCGATTGGAAATTTTCTTTTCTTTCTTTTTTTTTTTTTTATAAATTTGGTATGTGATGTTGTCAATGACTTTGTGTATATGTATATGTTTGTATTTGCCTTTTCTTCTAAAAAAAAAATTTTTTTTTATCTATTTATTCATTTTTATTTTTATGTATTATGTTCATTTGTTGGATATATAGGCGTTTTTTCATCTGTTAGTATGTATTCCTTGTATCATGTTGGAGTTCTGACATGTCTTCCTGATGAGGTTTGGTTGTCAGCATGATCTTCATATGGTCTGGCTTTGTGTTGTGTGTTTGACACTATATCTCTCTCTTCCCTTGTGGATGAGTCCGTACGTATGTGGCGTCGGTTTCTCCTTATCATGTTACCATTTTCCGTGGTAACGTTGTAGGATCTGGGATCTTTGTTTGTGCCAGTAACTACTGCCTTTTCCCATGTAGCTGACTGAGGGTTTATCACTGTTACATACTGACCACTGTGGGGTGTTGGCAAATATTTTGCATCCCGGTTGTAGTATTTTTCTTGTTCCTGTTGGCGTTTGTGTAACTCCTCTAAAATGTTGCCCTCTTCTGGTTGTGTGTTCCTGATCCTTATTGGGAGGTTTCCTCTGATCATTTTTTGTACAGCAGCTGTGCTGGACTTGGTAGGCTGTGATTGATTGGTGTTGTTTTCAAACACAACAATGCCATGTCTATATCTGTGTTGCTGTCTTTGGCCTTTTTTAATGTCTTTTTAACTGTTTGGATGATTCTTTCTATAAATCCATTTGACTGGGCGTATGTTGGTGAAGAGGTAACGTGGTCAAATCCCCAGTCTTTGGCAAATTGTTTGAATGCATAGCTATCATACTGCGGACCATTATCGCTTATGATACGTTCCGGAATCCCGTATTCTCCGAATATGGATTTCAATGCACGTATCACTTATTGGCTTGTGCGTGTATTATGCATTTTCCTGATGAATGGAAACTTGGAATGGTAGTCGGCCACAAGCAGGTATGTTTTATGTAGATGTATTTATTCACGTGAATTACAAGCAACCTTCGATAGTCTTAGGGCCCGTTCAGAATGAGGCTGGGCGGATGTAAACAAACCCTACTATAATGTTTCGGGCTTAATGTAGTTAACAGTAGCTAGTGGTCAAAACTGTTACAGTTGGGGTCAGTGAGCAAAGAATTACCTTCTAGGGTTCATTAATTCTAACTGTCTAAACTTATCTCCAATGGGGCTAGCTGAATAAGAGAGTAGCAGGAATACTAGGACCTATTTGTGTCTCGCAAGGGGTTAGGAGTGAAAGGGAGGGTGAGGGAAGTATTGTGCCCGCTTTTATAAACGTCATCACGTGACCATAAGAAGGCTGTCTGCTACTTCTGGCCGGTGAAACCGGAAGTTTGTCCTCTAAGGGCTGCTAGCCGGTGTAGCCGGAAGTATGTCCCTTAATAAATTTCAACAATTAAATCATGTTGTATGAGGCTATAAGTTATGTCTGCTAATTTGCTTTCAAAGTACAGTCACATAATCGTTACGTTTTACTTTTCGATTATTTACAAATGAAAAATCTGTCTGGTGATGGTGAAATTTTTTCTCGGCCAAAAATATGTGTCGAATTTTGCGACTACAATTTTTAGATTTGTTTTATCTTCTGGTGAATCGAAGATAAACATAAGATAAATTTCTCTAGCTTTTCAACCTATACATGTCAAAATAATTGAAGTAGTCATTTTACCTGGTTGGTATCACTTTCTGTTGCTAGTAGGAAGAAGTCGAATTCGTTCTTCCAGATTTTCCATGCTGCGGCGAGTTTTTATTGAGAAAGTTTTAACATCTGTGGAATTGGTAAACGTCCCATCCTTTTTTATTCCTTTATTTGTTCTTTTTAGAGGAAAATTATATATTAAGCTTCTGACACCATTAAGTATGTTCGAAGAATTAAAGCTTATTAGTGCCGAAAGAAAAGACAGAGATCGAACAAACACGTGCGTTACGTTTAAGAATTAATCTTGTGCTGAGGTCTCCTTAGATAGCAGCAACAGCCACTGGAATAGGAGGATAATGAGACGTCTACTGTATTAGTAGTAGTAGTAGTAGTAGTAGTAGTAGTAGTAGTAGAAGGGTCCTTGTTGTGATGTATGTAACACAGTCCTAAGTTCTTCAACTTGAAACTCGTGAACCATGTTCATTGCCTCGCAAGATTCTTTTTAACCTAGTCTAACTACTAGAGCCCTGGTACTATTGTTATGTGCCAGCTCTGCCTTAGCTATGTTAGTGTCTAAACTATCTCCCGCCTTAACCCCCTATCTAATCTATATTCTAACGTTCTCTGCGCCAGTAGTCTATCTAGCTTGAATCTTCCAATGTTCTTCTTAGACAACAAATGATCTAATTCTACGCTTAACTTTAGCCCATCAACTATTTCCCATCCGTCAGTTTCCGCTTTAGTATTAGTTCTGGCTGTTTCTGCAAATTGTTCTCACAAGGAAGTGTTCAATTTCCAGGAGTCAATTCTGACCAGTCACCAGACTAGGTCGCAAAATTTTGTAACCTCGAGGCTACTAAATAGAAAGTTCCTTGAAGGAGATATATATATATATATATATATATATATATATATATATATATATATATATATATCTTTGAGGGGAATAAATAGTTTTTAACCGCAAGCCTGTTCTGTGCTGCCGGAAAGTTGAAATTCTTGAAAGGTCTCTGATGACAAATTCTTTCACAAATTCTTTCTTCTTGCAAGTAATTTTTCTTGAAACCAACTTTGGTGTCTCTGAGGACAAATTCTTAAATTATTTGCAACCATTCCTGGGTTATTTCTTCATTAGGACTAACTCGTCCTAGAATTCTTTCTTCGAAATCAACTTCGGATGTCTCTGAGACTCAAATTACTTCACTTCAGTTAAAGGAACTTTTTCTTATAGAAATTTTACCATCCTTTTGCCGAGTGCAGGCTCTCAAGTAGGTCAAAAATTTAGGGTGTTACGGTGAGGGAAAAACGCATGGTGGGCGAACTACACCAACAGCCGATTCATCACTCCCGCTATCTCCAACGATTCCTTCTAAAGAGGTCAAATGGCGTTAGGTGGGGACTTAAATACCCTCTTCCATAATTATCAGCAGCAACTGGGACCAATGTTCCAATGGCCGCAGCTCAAACCACTTTTATCCCTCAAAATTTTCAAAAATCTTATCATTATCTAACTTAATTTCGATCCACACAAGTCTGTGATCATAATAATCAAAACTTGGACCACTTAATAATTTTAGATTCCCCGAACTAACACTCGGTAGAGATAGCTGGAGAACTGACCAGAGGCGCTCCTGGCAGTCTAAGTCAATTCTACCTGATTTGGATGCTCCTCTGGAAATTTGTCAATCTCTTGACAAAATCTCGAAAGTATTTTGCACCCAAATTGTGAGTATCTCGTCTAGCACCCTTGTCCCGATATTACTAGTGGCATTGGATCCATAAACCCCGATGAAAGCCTTGCCTTTTATGGTAGCATCCAGGACGCAAAGCCTGCCCGCCGGATCTGATAAAACAGGAGAACACGTCATTTTAAAGTGAGAAAGTAACTGACTCCTTTTGGAGTCAGACCTGAGTCCGCGAGCATTCACAATTACTAACCCTAAATCCATGATGTTTAAAGTATTGGGGCTGGTGTCAGGATACCGACGGTCTGGATCATTGGACTTATTCCCTTCTCTTTAGGGAATAGGTTCAATGAATACAGGGCTTTATAATTTAAATTATACGGAAGGATGAACGTATAAAGGGGCCCTCCTAGAGAGATTTATCATATTTCCTTCCTCTTTTACGAAGGGAGAGAGAGAGAGAGAGAGAGAGAGAGAGAGAGAGAGAGAGAGAGAGAGAGATGGGGGGGATGAAAGCCTGAGTAGGCTGACCAATCTTGTTCATTGCTGCCTCAAACCCTTGACCCGACTTAATTACACCCTGGCGTCAGGGTTCATCTGCTTAAAATTGTGGAGGACCCATAGGAGCTTAGGCAGTAGTGGCTGCGGTTTTAGAGCTATGAGTTTAGGAGGTATGCTCCGGTCCGATGATGATAGGGGCGGCAGTGGAAGATAGGGTGGAGCGAGAAAAACCCGGCAAAGGAGCTGGTGTTCTTGCTTCGGCCAGCCATATTTTTCATAGGAGTTGTTCGAATTTTTCTTTCTCCTGACTAGCGAATTTGCCTTTTGATGTTGTTCTAGCATACGACGCCAGAGTGTCTCCTATTTTGTTGATGTCTGTCTGGGACTGAGATTCCGCAGGCTGGATCTTCCTCTCGCCTTTTCCTAGTCAGCCACTCCCATCAGACTTTTCTGTTGTCACCAATGGAGAAGTCTTAGAGGAAGAGGGTTTATTTTATTTCCCCAACAGGAACGGGAGCCTTTGTATCGACTCCAGGCGAAACTATGAGAGCTTCCTTTTTTTTGTCTGTCATTGAAAATTAGGGTTACGGCTAGGGTTACTGCGAATTGGTCGGGCGCTATTTCCGGAGCCTACTTTCCCGAACAATTTGCAAATAGGTGATCAACCTGTTCACAAATCCACAATGTTTTTCTATCAGTCACTATGACAGGTAGATTGCGCCCTTCCAAATCCAACCAGTTGGGAATGGAGTGAAAGGTTTTACTACTTATCATGAGGTTGAACTTCCATTCCTCATGCATACCCTCATATGGGGCCCCTACAATATCTCCAAAATGGAGCATATATATGGCCAAGTTCTCATTAATCAGGTACCTAGAAACTTCGTATATAGCTACTGTGATTCTTTGTCACTCAAGGTACTCCCAACTTGAAAATTTGCTCTTTCATTCCTAGGGTGGTCCTATTTAGGGCTACAACATCTTCTAATGTCGGTAACAATACATCCCATAGGGCATAGGAGGTGCCAACTATAATAGCTAACACCTTCATGCCCAGACTGACCAGCAACTTTGTGACCAAGTCTTTTGTTGTCTCGACAGTTCGTCTTGTGTTTGTCAACCACAAAAATAGACACGGTTTTTTTTTCCTGTTGTACTTGTGTGAACTGATTCAAATTCAAACAACCCCTTCACTTTTACAAGATGGAATATTTGTGTTTGAATGTTTCAATTCAAGGTGGTCACTTAAAGATAGATATCTTGAAGTGGCTAGTTTTAAGAGAAAATGGGTCTCGAAAAGTTCTGGAAAGACTGGGGGAAAAGTAATGTCCACAATTTTAGGAGAAATTGGAACCATAAGTCTGGCCAAAAAAAGTTATGGCCAATTTCTGGGTGGTCGGATCCGTGGGGTTGGGAATAGGGGAATTCTGTATATATTCAGCTGGCTTGAGATAGCTGGAGAGCTGACTAGAAGAGCAAAAATCAAACTAGCCTTTTGGTACAAATAATGTTTAATATATGTGAAATAATGATAGAAACATTTTTTGTCATAGATGCAGTGCCACATTGGGATATTGATCTTGCTATGAAAAAATCAGAAATCATCAATAACTTAAAATTGGTTGACTTTAAGACGTTTTTATAGCATTTTTGGATTCCTTGGGCAAAAATGCTTTTATAAATGAATTTGTAGTAGTAGAGGAGCTCTAGAACTCATTTTACAAACAAAAATAGGTTACAAAAAGTCGCCATTATTCGCCAACCCCACCAAATTTGGAGAGCTAAAAATCAACATAACTCCGCCAATTTTTTGAATTGCAAGCTCAAATTTTGGGGATTGTCTAACGTTAAAATAGTCCACACCAGGAAAATATTTCAGAGCAATTAAAGGGGGTGGGTGACAATTTTACTTTTTTCTGGATGATTTGACATGGAATTACCCTCACATGGTAGGAAGTCAGATAGAGTTGTAGTTTATTCTAGCATCTGACTTAAGGGAACTTCTTGCCAGCTGATGACATAAATTTAAGTGCCCTTTGCTCTACCACAAACTGTAGAAAGTGTCACAGCTTCCTCCTCCATTCGCGCCCTGTCTTCAAACTTTGTGTTGTCATGTTTTTCTTTTCCTTGTGAACCTAGCTCATTCCTTGTGTTTCTAGCTCATGCCTTTTGAACCGGCCATCACAGAATATTCCAGCGTGGAGTCATCACCATTGTGCAACGAAAGTGCATGAGTTGCAGAGAGGGTATTATCACATTTCATTAAAAAAAATTATTCTTTTTGCCAAATCTCTGCCACAAGTGTCAATCAGAAATGTTTAAAACAAATTTTATCAAGGGAGATAAATCAAGTAATTAAATTTGATAATATTAAAAGTATCAAAATAATTAAAAAATGACCACGTATAAATCAACTTGAAAAGATATATTTGTTTATGATTTTTGATAAATTAATTTATCTGAAAACCGTGCATTTATTTTTATTCATATTTATCTCTGGATTGAAAAAGAAACTGTTGTTTTTTTTTTAATATTTTAAGTATCAAATATAAATATTTTGATTCTCAGCATATGTAAAAGATTTGTGTTGGTGAAAAAGATTTTGAAATTCTGTGTCAACTCTTGACAGCTTCTCAAATGTCATTTCAACAGCAGCAGCAGCAGCAGCAGTCTTAGCCTGTGACTTGTTTTTAAACTGAGGCCACTAAGAATTGGCCAGAGATATGGATAATTTTGTATTTATATTTTGCTTTAAGTATAAAGCATATGAGTTCCAATAAATAAAATGTCTGTATATTTCTTGGGCAGCTAATAAAATGCATCTTGTTACAAGTGGCATTGAGTAGTTGATACAGCCACTCACAGCCACAGCAGAGTAAGCAAGAATTTTCGGTGTCAGTGGCATCAGAACCAAGCCAGAAGATTAGGAAAGAGAAATAAGGTCAGACAGTCTCACAGGAAATTTAACATGATTGCAATAAGATTCACAAGCTTAGCAAACTTTATTAATAGGTCATATTTGAAAGTGTGACTAGAGAAAAATTGTTTTACTGCATTGAATTAATAACACCACTTGAATAAAGGCAACAAAAGAATCACAAATCTTTTAAAAGACCATCATTAGAATGTGGGGATGTTTGAAACATTTTCTTTTGTGAGAAAACAAAAATCAAAAAGAAAGAAGTTTTGTAAAAATCTAATAGAAACATAAATAGATATTTATAAATAGTTTTCTGTTTTTCAAAAGAAAATTTTAATTTGTCAATTTTATTAATTATACATTGCATATTTTCACCTTCAACATTACTGATGGACTTTGTAGTTAATGTTCTAATAAATTCTCAATTTGTTTTTATTAATAAATTTTAAAAATTCATTTTTAGTTTTAATAATTTCTTTTTGTTTTTGCCTTGTATGTATACCCTCGTACAATTTAATAATTAATGTGAAATCAGTTAAAACATATTGCAGTTTTGCATAGCTATAATCTAAAATACAGTGTGTATTCAAATGTTGAAATGAACAATGAATTAAATGTTAATTTTCTTCAAAACAATTCCCCTGGAATTAAGCACACTTATTCCAGTGAGTTTTCCATTAGTCAAAGCACTTCTTTATTTCATATGCTGTGCTATTGCATTTTTTAAAATGTCCTTCATGTCCTCAAATATTATCCTTGAGATTAATTTTCTGTTTAGTAAACAAGAAAAAGTAATACAAAGATAGGTCTGCTGAGCATGGAGGCACGATTTTATGACTAACCAAAAATATTTATATTTTTTCAAATTGTTTCTGATTTATCTAGATGAAGTCTAAATATCTAGAAAGCATTATATAAGTTATCATATTAGTTGCACAGCTGTGTATATGTCTTCATTCAAATTTGAAATTTTAAAGTCTTAAAAATTTAGATACTTTTTGATACCATTTTGTACTTTATTGTTTCAAGAATAAAGTTAAACAATCTTTGAACTCAGTTAATTAATAAACAAGAATTAATTCACTAGCCTTATTTATGGTGTCACCTCGAAAAGGACTGCCGAAAGCGTGAAACGCGGTGCTACCGATGCGGCGAATGTGGGCACTGGGGCCGGGACTGTTCGGGAAACGAGCTAGGGAACAAGGCATCAGCGCCAGCCTTATCCCCCTCCAAGATGTAAATGCAACGCTCCCGGTGGCAGGCATCTATGTTGACAGGGCGTAGTGTTCGGCGCTAACTGATATGGGTTGCTCGCGGACAATTGTGGATGCAGATTGGTGCCGATCTTGGAGTAAAGCAAGAGTGTACGTCGTGACGATTGGAGGCACGTCCTGTGCGTGTTGCGATGTCGGATTGGTCTCCATATCCACGGGCGAAGACGAATCTGCCAAGATCGATGTGCTGGTTGTGCGTGGCAAACCACTGGGGTTTGATCTGCTGTTAGGGATCGATGCAATAAAAGCATTGGGAGGCATTGTTGTTGGGCCAACAGGGTCAGTACAGCTCGGTGACGGGTAAACCACTAAGTGTGCAGCTATTTCCATCAATGAACCTGACTTCACCACCACTTTCGACCATCAGAGCCGAGCGTGGACTGCGTAATGGAAGTGGTCTGATGATCGCACACCTGAAGGATTGCACAATGGAGTGTCAGAATAGCGACAGAGATCCGAAAGGACTATAAGCGGGAGTTCCACACTTGGATAGGCAATGGTTGACTCGTGCCATACCCGGAAGACAAGCTGGGACCTCTCAAAGGGCTAATTCCACTGATAGAAACTAAAGTACGTCCAGAGGTGGACTACCGGAAGCTCAATCATCACGTTGACGCGTTCACGGCCAATGCAGATGTCTGCGCAGCTAAACTGCGCAAATGAATGGCGACAGAAAGGTGCTAACGTATCTCTGTTGGACCTCGGGAGAGCGTACCTCCAGGTACGTGTCCACGAGACACCGTGGCCATACCAGATCGTGAAGATTGACGGGAAAAGATACTGTCTGACCCGTTTGGGATTCGGTCTAAATGTGGTTCCTCTTATCCTGAAGGTCATTGTCAGCGCAGTGCTGTCGCAGGAAGAAGCCGTCGGCCGCGCAGCATCGACGACATCTATGTCAACGAAGATGCAGTGCCCACGACCGGCGTCAGAGAACATTTAACGCAGTTTGGGTTGAAGTGCAAGGACCCAGAACGGCGGACGGCGCATGGGTGCTGGGATTGGCGGTCGGGATGGAACGCTGTAAATTGCGGTGGAAGCGAGGAAGCATAGTTCCAGAAGCTCCTAGTGTCGTTATGCGACGGACAGTGTTCTCTTTATGTGGGAGGCTTGTCGGGTACATCCCGGTGTGCGGTTGGTTTCGTGTAGCTTGCGGAATACTCAATAGGGGAGCAAGTTTGGTCACGAAGGGCTGTGATGATGAAGCAAAAGACACTGTCCTCCTGCGTATGATGTTCGAGACCGTGGAATCTGTGCAGCAGAAGGATCCGGCATGTGGGAATTGGTGCGTGGACAGCAAGGAGCTGAATGTGTGGATCGATGCCAGTTCTTTAGCAACCGGATTAGCCTTGGAGAGGTACGAAGCAGTGCTGGAGGATGTTTGTTGGCTGCGATCTGAAAACGACGCCCAACACATCAACTTAGTCGAACTGGACGCCATATTGAAAGGCATCAATCTGGCTCTTCAGTGGCAGGTCAAGGTGCTATACGTGAAGACGGATTCTGTGTGCCACTGGGTATCGGACACGCTGACTGGAAAAGCACGAATCCATACCAAGGCAGCAAGCGAGATGCTTATCAGGGGGCGGTGAGCACACTCAAGGAGCTCGTGAATGAGTATGAGCTGACTGTGGTGACGTTGGTTCCGTCGACTCGGAACATCGCCAACCGACTGACAAGGGTAGCGCAGCGGTGCTTTGAGGCGATGAAGAAGGAAAACGGGTTCGAACCACTGATCGGCGCAGTCCACGTGGACGAGGTGGATGCAAGTCAAATCATGGCTATCCACAGAAGCAGTGGACACACGGGAATGCGGTGCACCACATATTTTGTCAGGAGAATTTTCCCAACGATAACAAAGGCAGCCATTAAGTCAGCCATACGGATGTGCGAGGAATGCCAGTCCATTGACCCAGCACCGATTCACTGGGAAAAAGGGAAAGCTGCAGGTGAACAGGAACTGGCAGAGGTTAGGAATGGACATCACACATTATCGTGCCTGCTATTTCCTAACGCTCACGGATTGTGGCCCGTCGTGTTTCTCCATTTGGAAGCAGTTGGCGAGGCAAGACTCTGCAAGCGTGATTCGCCAGCTGGAGGCGGTGTTCTTCGAGCGTGGCCCACCACAGGAGATCCTTACGGACGACACAGCCTTCTGCAGCAAAGAGTTCCAAGCCTTCGCACTTACGATTCCGTTGCGCATACGCCCCAGCCGGGAATGGGATAGCGGAGCGATGTCACCACACGGTTAAACGACTTGCGGCCAGGATGCGCTGTCCCATACAGGAGGCTGTCTACTGGTATAACATCACACCCAGAGACGACGTATCACCCTCCACTGCGCCCGCCAACGGGATCCATCGATACGAAGTTAGGGTGAAGGGGGCTAATGCTGTGACAGCGTCCTCGGGTCTTAAGCACAGATTTTAACAATCAATTCTGGTGAACGGGATACCCCGCCACGTAAAGGATCTGCACCCTTGTCACTGTGTCACCACATCGGAGGAAGACTCCGACAACACAACGTCCTCTGAGAGAGAGACGGAGACTCTGCTGCATGACGACGAAGAAGATACTGAGTCAGACAGTGCACCTGCGGAAGGAGCAGAAACAAGACCTCCTCCCTACATTTGCAAAGAAGTACTCGATGAAAGTGCCCGCCGCCTGATTGTCATCTTTGTGATCATAAGATCAGGTGGGAGTATGGCGAGAGAAATCACGTACGTGGTAGCTCAAAGCGTGTACGAATATGTCTGGTGTGCAAAATGCGATCAGGGGGAGTTTAGCGGGTGATTGGGGAGATTGAACTCACGTCCTCCTGGTCGTGAGTCGTGGCTTGACATTGGACTACCTCGCTGGCGCGCATGTAAATTACTACACTGCGCGATTGACCCGGGTGTAGGATTTTAGTATGATTATTTAAGGCCTTCCTTAACACACCAGGGAATTGCGTTTCAGTCTTGCTGACGAGGGTGCTGACGTGCGTCAAGGAACAAGAGGCGAGTGAGCTTTGGCAAATGACTGCTAGAAAAATTGTTGCAGGCGACATGGGCTTGGTCAGGAGAAGCTGGGAGAACGTCATTTTTCGATGGAGAGAAACCCGGCAGATTTTCTATTCATTTATTATAGTTGTGTAGTTTGTTTGATTCATGGAAGTGTTTGTCTATTAATTTTATGGATATTTTGCCTACGTTTGTTTTAACGTTCTTGTTGTATGGTGGGTTAAACCAGATTGTTCTTCTGGATTTGATAGCTGTTGAATAAAAATCTGACTCAACACTACAAGATATACTAAAAAATACTTCCTTGAAGCTTTTAGAGTTCCCAGCAACAACACTCTGTGCTGCGATGTCAGCCTAGACTCTCTTAGGCCCTAAATTCCTCCTACACTTCAAAATCAGGTGTTTAAACATCTATATGGGTTATCACACTGAAGCAAATGGGCTACAGTTAAGCTTATTGCGAATCATTTTGTCTAACCAAATATGAATGCAGACATCCAAAAATGGGTTTCTGGGTGTTTGGAATATCAGAAATGCAAAGTACATTGCCACATAAAATCTCCTGTCAGTACATTTAGTAATTCTGATGCATGTTTCTCACATATACATATCGACTTTGTAAGACCATCACCAATGTTTCAAGGTTACCAGTATCTCATGACAGGCATGGATTGTGCCAATCAATGACATTTCTGCGAGCACAGTCTCTAAGACAATCCTGAAAGACTTGATCAGGATTTTCAATACTCCTCAGGTAATCACAATCAATTGAGGGACACAATTCCAATCGTCCCTTTTCCGGCAATTCACCTAACTGCTTGGCATCAAACATATCAAGATAACAGCCTACCATCCCTGCATTAATAGCCTCGTTGAGAGATTTCATCGATCTCTGAAAACTTCCCTGGCCACTAGACACAACGCCATTGGTTGACGACCTTCTGATTCTTCTTGCCATGAGAAACACCCTTTAGTTGGATTTAGATTGTTCATCTGCCGAACTTGTTTTTGGTACTCCCCTTTGGCGACTCCTCCAACACATGTTCAACTCCTACACTTTTCATCCAGGAGCTCCACTACAAAATGGCACAGCTAAAATACACACCTCCATGACAACAACCAAGAAACACGGACATACCCCAACATCTGCGCAAGTGTGAGTTCATTTTCATCAGAAACGATGCCATAAAATGACCACTGACACCCACTTATCAGGGTTCCTTCAAAGTCCTTAGCCATCAAGCAACCAACAAGCACCTTACGATCAAGCGTGGTAACACCACAGATACTATTGTGATTGACCAAATTAAATATGCCTTCATGGCCTGACCACAACTCAGCATAAACCAAGCACTGCAGACCCAAGATGATATAACAGCACCTCCAGTCAAGCAGACCAGATCAGGTAGGCAGGTCACTCTGCATAGTAATTTCAGAAAATGTTGTTATTAATCGATACAATCAAGTGGGAGGACCTTGTCGCAACTGGTAGCTTTTATTTTACTACAGGAAGTTATTTCTTGGTTTTCCCACTGTTGACAAGCTGGAATAGCATATAGCATATATCCAGGATATTTTTAATAAGTGTCAGCTTGCGTGGTCCAGAATTTTAAGTAGATTAACAATTTTAAGTAGATTAACAACCATAGAGAGACCGAGATATTTAAGTGGAAGCAGGCTATGAAAGGCGACGGACAGATTATAAGATTATTAGATTGGTTAGCGAATGGAACTAGCTAGAGTAGAACATGGAACTGCATGACCACTTCTCTCCCCCTCTCTCCCCAAAATAAAATTTCAGGCCTTATTTGTTTTGCTGCTGTAGCTGGTTTTCTATAATAAAGCAACATGTTGGTTTATATGGAGAATCTGTTGAAGTGGTAAAACAGTAATAAAAAAATCGGCTAGTGTGGCCCACTGTGGGTGAGGACCATAGTGTAGTATCTGTTCCAGTGACAATGACCAGATGCATTCCAGACTTCAGAAGAAGATCCAACTAGCAGCCGACTCACTAAAACTGTCCTTTTCAGGACAATAGTCTTTTTTCTAATGCAATGTACTGGACATACTCACTCCTCCTCTGACCTCGCATCAGCTAGCAGCTGTTCCTGCCTCTATTGACCTTGCACTCATGGTAGCCCGCTTGAATGACAACAGCAATACGAACTTTTTAAGGCAAAATCAAAACGAAGTATCACAAAATATCAGATAATTATGGTGGTTCTACGTTGTAGAAGGATAAGGAAAGATTGTTACCATGAAGGTCCAAATTATAGGATTAACTAGGAGAGATAAAAAAAACACGTCATGCCTCAGATGAAAAAAGGAAGTCTCGAGCTGGTAACGATTTCAAGGGCTGTACCCTAATATATAAGTGACTTATAGAGGATTTATTATATGTAGGAAGCGCGTGGTGTAATGTTTAAAGTCATGGGAAATGAACTCGTCGCCCCGAGTTCAAATCCTGGACGTGGTAATTGCATTTCAGTTAGCGCTAATACCCTTGGGAAAGGTATGAATCCTACTCTCCCTCCAGCTATGGATAAATAGTAGGGCAGACTGGGCTCTTTAATCTTGGTTAGGCAACCGGTCTAGGAGAAGGAAAACTCTGAATTCAAACCTGCTGAACTCCACTTAAGAAATTGACCTTGTGTCGCATCCTGCTCGTGTGGAGGGGTTGGTAAATATAGAGAGAGGATTTATTGTGTGTAACACAACATTCTCATAGGAGATCCCCGTCACTAATCTTATGCTAAGAAAAGAAACAGTCTGTGACCATCTCAGTCTGTGTGTGAGTATGCAGGACTCACTTGGATCTGTTGACACTACGATAAGAGTTCTAACATTGGTGATGGAGATGACCACTGCTGGGAAGGTGGTCATCACAGATACTGCCAAGGAAGGCACATTTCTAGCATTGGACTATAGGGGGAAAATAAAGATTTAACTCAACAAGTTTTTGTTGAGGGGGGGGCAAAAAGAAGCGAGTCCAACGCCTTCTCGCAGGCTAAACTTTCTCTTTGCAAACACCGACTTCTTCTTCTTCTTCTTCTTCTTCTTCTTCTTCTTCTTCTTCTTCTTCTTCTTCGTCGTCGTCGTCGTCGTCGTCGTCGTCGTCGAATCCTCTAGCAGCTACCGTAGCAACACTTGTTTCTGCACTGCCCGCTTCTGTGTGTTTCCTTCTATTTATACACAGGTCTGCTTCTATCATCCGGGCGCCTGTGCTTCACACACGGGATTGTCAACTCAATCCCAGTTGCCGGAATGTCCGCAGCTATCATCCGGGCATCTGGCGTTCATATACGGGACAGTGGCATCTCGATTCTGGTGCCCGCGCCAAAGTGTCGCCTTTTCGCATTCTGAAGGACGCGGGTTCGATCCTAGGTCAATCCTACACGCCAGGCAAACTCAA
Organism: Doryteuthis pealeii; assembly: GCA_023376005.1. Classification (NCBI taxonomy): domain Eukaryota; kingdom Metazoa; phylum Mollusca; class Cephalopoda; order Myopsida; family Loliginidae; genus Doryteuthis; species Doryteuthis pealeii. Next base: position 33,870,019 of record CM042139.1, on the reverse strand, counting down.
CTCGTGTTCTTGGATTGATCCATGGAATAGTGGTAATAACTGCAGTAGGTGTTTTAGTGGTGATTGGGGTAGTGGTTATCGGTGACACTAGATTCACTGTATGATCATTATTGTGGGTGTCCTGTATTGCTGTTGGTATGGTTGTACCAATCATTGCTAGAGAGGTAACCAGACTAGTATTGTTATTACTAGTAGTCACCATTGTAGATGACACTGATACTCTAGGTGCCACTAGATTCACTGTATGAACAATATTGCCAGCACTAGCATTGCTTTTGATGTGGGGTTAATAGTGGTTGTAGCAGTCATTTCTAGAGGAGCGACCACACTAATGCTGATATTACTAATAGTTGCCACTGTATGTGAAACAGGTACCCTAGGTGCCACCAACATAATTGTAATTGTATTTGATGTCATTATCAGTGATGATGATTTCGATATACCTTCAGTTAGTAAAAGATGAAATGCTAATGATGCTGTTGTGGCAACTGCGCTGGTTGCTGCTGATCCCGTTGTACTAATTGTAGGTACAACAATGTTAACCAAAGCTGCAGGTGTAGCTATAGTTGTGATGGTCCTTGTAATCTGGACATGATTCAGTGCATCAAAGGGGTTTCACCATGAAGACTGGGGTTTAAAAAAAAGTAGCAAGTCCTCCCCTCAGAAATGTAGGTGTTGGGTGTGCTTGTTCTGGAAGGATTATGAACTCTTTCTAAGCAGATGTTGTCTGCTGTGACCCCCTTTAGGTTAAGTCTCTGTGCATATAGAGCATTAGGGATGATAAAGGGCTATGTTATTTTCCTTGACTTGGAATGTGCCCGGGCAGGGCCCCAAAAGGGTAGGGCGTCATCGTTCAGGGATATTGGTGTTGAGTGTACTTGTCCTGGAAGGATTGTGAATCCTTCCTAAGCAGATGTAGTCTACTGTGACCCACTTTAGATTAAGTTTCTGGGTTCATGGAGTGTTGTGGAGGCTGCCAATATAAATCTGAGTGCATTGTGAGACCACTCCAGCTGCTATTAGGAGGTTCTCTCCCACCGCCGTACTTTGTGTTTGGCTTTTTATCTGGTCTGAGCCAGTGGCCCTGTGTGGTAATGTCTCAGGATTGTTGCATTCCTCACACACAGTATCTTTTCTGCAGTATCTTGCTGTGTATGAGTCAGGGTTGGCTGACATAGAGTTGAATCCTGGCTGACTGTGACCGCATTGTCTGTTCAATCCATCAGTAACTGCTTTTAAGACCTCAGCTTCAGCTATGGTGGCGGATGTCTCCTTTTCTGCAACTCCATTCTTAACTTCAACTCCCTGTTGATGAAGGTTAGCTGTGCTCTGGCCACCTCAGCTTGGACAGCAGTGATAGCAGCAGCAGTGGCCTTATATTCTCTGCTTGAAAACTGAGTGTAGTGGGAGGCATGAGACTGATGAGACCAATTGTCCACCATCGATCAAAAAGGAGTAGTGGTTGTCATTTCAAGATATTTTACTGTGGAATGCTAAAGTCACTTTACTTAAATGAATTCAACAGATGTTGCTGCTGTCGTTAACAGTGTTGACCATAGTTTAAGTTGACCATTCTCCTGTGTCTATTGGAAGGCTGAAACTCCATTGGGAACTGTATGGTCTTCTTTTGGGGAAGAGGTCACTGCTTGTTGTGACATTAGCAGGGTGCTGTATTTCCAGAGGTTGCCTGAGAGTGATGGGGAAAATCAGTTCCAAATGCACTCCAAAATATATCATCTGTATGGCCAGGTGTGCTGTTCAAAGAGCTATGGAAAAAATCCTCCAGTACTGCTCAAAATGAATGTTTTTTTTAATTAGATAAGATGAATTATACAAATTTGAAAGAAAATCTAATCAACAACTAAAAAGACTTTATGCTCCCAATTGTAGCATTTGTGGCTAAATATATATATGAAAATTTGCAGTTTGAAACATTTCATTAAGGGGTTAGGTGTTATGTTAGCAGCCTGTCCAAAAACCGTATAAATACAGTTGATACTTGGTCAAGATTTGAAAAAATCATCTGATATTTGAATTCTATGGCTTTTGATCACAAGAAAGATGTCTTTAGTCAGCAGTTTTAAGTAACAGTTGGAATAAAATACAGCTCCGATATAATAATACATAATAATTTTGAGTACTATGCAACATCACAGTCATTGTATAATAAATTAAGACAGGATTTTCAATTACAATCATTAGCAACACTACAAAGGATGACATCAAAAGTTTCAAAATTTAATGAAAATTCTTTTTTGCTATCTATATTTAACACTCTTAATTCCAGTCAAAAAGGGTGTATGATGAAGTATATACCAAAAAATTTTGCTATATCATGGCAAATAACTATTTGATAAATCTATTGACAATCCATCTCTACTTGCTCAAACAATACTTGATACAATGTTCGTATGTCTTAATGAGGATCCAAAATTTGTGAGAAGATTGATTCTAATTTCAAAATTAACATGAGCATTTTTATTTGAACAAATTGACTAAACAGTTCAGGCCATCATTTCTGTACCGGCTGATGAAAGGCTATTATATGTGTTGGCAACCAAGTAGATCAAGCTTTTTTAGAATTATATCCCACACTTCCGGAAAAACCTTGGTTAACTTAAAATAATAAACATTTGCTTTTTGATTAAGTTCATCTGTTGAAAAATATTTGCAATTTATGTCTCACAGAAAAGACAGGGATAACTAATCTTTGATGATATTTGTTGTTGGGTTTTAAGGGTAAAAAATAATACTAACGACTAGTAACAATGTATACAAATGTATTGAACAAAAGAAGTAGAAAATTTACAGCAAAGAAAGTGGAGATTGCGTCCGACCAATACAGTTACGATCTGACTCACATTTGCTTCGCTGGTGTTGTTGTTGTAAATGATAAATCTTCGAATCCTCGGTCGCCAGTTGTTGTGGGGTTTTAAGGGTACAAAATAAGACAAACGACTGGTAACAATGTATACAAATGTATTGAACAAAAGGAGTAGAAATTTACATCAAAGAAGTGGAGATTGTGTCCGACCAATACAGTTATGAGCTGACTTGCATTTGCTTCATCTAAAGCCACAGTTGTTCTTGGTACTTATAGTAATCGTCGGCGCATTCCATTTATGTCAATAGGTTATACCACCTATAACAATAATGGAGTAAAACGAGTAGCAAAATGGGGACATCTTAAACAAGTATATTGTTTTTGCCTCTGAAAGACTTGGTAAACTTTGAGATTCAAATGAAATTTCCATTGATCCAAAATCCATTTCCTCAGTATTTTCAGAAAAAAAACATATAATGCACTTCTCACTCAGTCTGGGATAAGTGTGGATAAGAATGATACTGCCATCTTCATAAACAAGGTTTTGACATGGTGGAAAATTTTGAATGTTAAGGCCCTTCAAATTGATAAACAATGTAATGACTCTCTACAAGCAAAAGACAGATCTCTGAATGACAGCTGACTTGATTTTATTATTTAGTTTGGTAAAATGGCCCTAAATATGGCTGGCAGTCAAGGTAATGATATAAAACAATCATCCAAACATACAGATACTACCATATATAATACTTGCAATAAAATTGTTAGTCTATTTAGTAACAAGTCTTAAATATGTTATACTTGGACAATTTACAACTGAATTTGGTAAACTTCACCAAGGATCAAGGATTTATTTTATAAATGTCCAACGGTGTACTGAAAAGCTGCATATTAAGCATGCATCTTTACTTTTAAATCAAAATGTAAATATTGATGCTTTTGATGTTATACCAGGTCACCAATGTATGAATTATAAACAATTATAAACTTTGTAAGAAAGGTTCAGAAATATTTGACAATCTGGAAAATTTTGAACCATCTCTTTTCAACAAAATAAAAATGGCCCTTGTGTATACAGCTGGATATGTTACAAGAAATGATAATCAACCCAGTGAATGAAACCCACTTTTACTATGAAAAGTAAAGAATATATACCCATTCAATTGACCATGGAAAACTAATGGTTCCTTCTGACCACACTTGCCAATGGTTATTTTTTGTTTTATCCTTTTCCATACAATAAAGGAAAAGGTATGTCGTAAATCATTAAATAACATTTTATGCTTATTTCTGAGTTTTATTTTTCCAACAGAAGAGTAAGCATGCTCATATTTTTGCAAATATAGTTTTTCAAAAATTTTGCAAACATTATACACCCAGATCAGACAAATAATTATTTGAACCTTTAAAGCTGATTATAATCAGCTTTAAAGATTTTGCAACTTTCCTAGAATGATTTTGTTTTATTTGTCTATATTCCTGAGATGATTGATTGTCATATACATATTTCAGTTGATATGCCCTCCAGCAATGTCTTCAAGTTCTGCTTGTTGAACCCAGTATCTTTTATGAAAATTTTAAGCAAACTTTTTATTCAATCTCAAATTTTGAGTGTATTCTATTCATGACGATTTTAGGCAGTGTGACGTAAGCAGTGACATAGTTTTTGTTACAGACAAAAACCGGAAGCGAATCTCCATTATTAATAGATATAATTACTATATACAACATATAAATTTTACATAATTTTCATGACAGTGAAACCTTTTTTGAAAATGAAGACATATAAATAAAAATGGTAGATCATATGAAATAAGTTGTTTCCTTCTTGGAATCCATTTACAAAAGATCAATAAAAATTAAGAATTGTGATGAAGTAATTTGAGTGCAAATTTGAATGCTTGCTGCAAATTATTTGATGCCAATTCCATTGAGAAAACATCAACAAACATGAAGAAAAGAATTTGTGGTTTATTTTTAGTACAAAAATGAAAAGAATTTAGGATTTATTTTAAGCAAAAAATTAAAACAAAGTAAATATCTTATATTTAAAAATAATTTTTTAATGATCTTTTCTTCTTTCATCACTTTCAAACTGTAAACATTGCATTTTACATATAAATAACATCTTGTCATTTTGTGAAATATGTGAATGGAGAAATTTGTGTAGCCCATAAATATGACACCAAGGGATAAATAAGAACTATATCTGAGGCAGATTAATATCTAAAAATCAACACAAGAAATTCCTTATTTAGCGATAATTTAGTGATAATTTAGTTATACTAAACAATCTCTTACCAATCATCATTCATATAAAGTATACACACACGCACGCACATATATATATATATATATATATACATATATATATATATGTGTGAAAATGGAAAAGGAATTGAATCCGACAAAATGAGGAAAAATGAGTAAAGAAAAGAAATGTAGATGGATAAAATGAATTTAATCGATATCACATTAATCGATATCACTTACACATGTGTTTCGGTCAGTTTATGTGTGTGAAAATATTTCGAATAGGTCGTTTATGTGTGTGAAAATATTTCGAATAGGTCGATTCTTCTATGTGTGCGAAATATTTTCACACACATAAACTGACCGAAACACATGTGTAAGTGATATCGATTAATGTGATATCGATTAAATTCATTTTATCCATCTACATTTCTTTTCTTTACTCATTTTTCCTCATATATATATATATATATATATATATATATATATATATATAGAGAGAGAGAGAGAGAGAGAGAGAGAGAGAGAGAGAAAAAAAGAGATTATTATGAAAAATAATAAATTCTGATTAAAACTCACAAATTATACAAAGTTTTGGAATCAGCAATAAAAAATAAGCATCTTTTTAAACAGGCTTTGTAAAATTTTGGTAAAATATATTTAGTGTTGTATGATGGTGTCTAATGTTGGGAATATACTTTTACCATTGTGAATAATATCAGCTTTTGTCATTTTTGATCATCCATACTTCAGCTTTTCCATAAGATGCTTGCAAATTTAAGTGGGGTTCCATCAGCTATGAGTAAGAAAAGTTAACTCACTACATCTTGATATTTGAACTGAGTTGAGAGGTAACAGAGATATCTCAAACAAATATATTATGAATAATACTTCCAACTCACCTCTAGTATGTCCTATGGAAACCCTTTGATGTTATTTTTCCATAAGATGCTTGCAAAAGCATATACACGATTGTGCATACACTTTTTTTAAAGAAAAGTACAAAATTTAGTCTCAGATTTTTACTGATTAAATGATATAATTCAATAATTGAAAAATAATTGGTTTGGTTTGGTTTGGTTTGGTTTGTTTTACGGCATATCAACCTCAGTGGGTCATTTAATGCCAATAAAGTTTTGAAATAAATCAATTCTTAATGGATAATACAACTTTTTTATAAATACATTTTTCTATTTAACCCATAGATGGGACCCTAACAGGTACTACCACTCCGGGTCAGAGTGGACCAGGGAGCAATGGTGATGAAGGGGTGCTCCACATTCCCCAAACCTCCAAAACTGGAACCTCACTATCAGATAGAGTTTAACGTCATTCCCAGGACATGTAGACCCGCAGCCACCGCCTTCTAGCACCCATATGATAAAAAGGGGTTGGGGCTTGCCATAAGAGCAAAAATAATTGATTTGTGGAACTCTTCACAGATCTTCATAAGTAAGTAAAAACAGCAGTTTTTCTTAAAACCCACTGTACTACCTCGCTTATTGGAACTGTTGGAGTGAATATAGTTTGCTACACTCTTGTTGCATATTGAGGGGGTGACGTGGAGCGCCATGAGTGTAACCTGATATGTAAATTAGCACGGAAAAGTTTTTAGCGAGGATTATGTGTTAGATGAGAATAAAAATGTTTAATCATGAATAATCAAGCCACATGGCATTGTTTGATTAGATGAACGATGAGATGTGGTGAAGGATGAGAGAGGAGGAGTGAGAGGTGAGAATGCAAAATTGAGTCTGGTAGAATGCGCTGAGAGGGTAAGGCATGGACTCTTGGTCTCGACAGTTTTGGCTTTGGTGGAAATAAAATTCTCATGAGAAAAAGAAGTGGCCTTGTGTTATTACTAAAAACTCTAGATGGCACAAGGTAAGATGTCCCCCAGCACCCCAAGTTGGTTTCCAGACTCCAAACATCCAGGAATCGTCAGCATCAATTCAGCAACCAAGATTTGAGCTTCTCCGATGTAGTACCAGTCCAGAGATAAGTATACAAATATTTCTACTATCATCACTCTATTCGGAAATGAGTGTCAGAACGTAACAAGTATTGAAACATCATCCCTCCAGCTGGAAAGGAGAGCGTAGACTGTCTTCAGTCTTTCTGATCCATTACTACTGAATAGTGAGTTCAATCTTTGCTGGATGTCCCATAATTGTGATATTGTGTCACATCCTATCCATGGTGAATGGGTTGGGTAAATAACTACTCTGCCTTCAGTCAAGTTCAATAAAATTTAGCCATAAGCCAATTTTATTGTCAAGTACAATATTATTTCACCCACCATGTTTAGATATCATTGAAATTTGAATTTTAATGCTTTTTTGAAAATCATTTTGTAATTAAGTACTCTCAGTCGGTAAAGTATCCATCACAATACTGGTCCTAGCCAACTCAGCACAGCTTGGGTAATCTGATCTGTGCAGTAAAATGGGGATCTGACAGTAGGTGTGGCACTCCACCTCAGCAAAAACAATCTCTCTGACACCAATAATAGGCCACTCCACCAACTTTACTTGCTCCTACTAATTGTAAAAAAAATTATTCTTAATTTTTTGGAGAACTAAAAAAATCATGAAAAATTTTCAAACTTTTTTAAAAACTATTTTAAATGTAGACCAAAAAAAGAAATCGTATTATGAAAAAATTAACATTTTTATTTCTTTTATTTCTTAGCTTCTTTTTATTGTAAGGATACATTTTTATTTCTTAGCTTCTTTTTATTGTAAGGATACATTTTTATTTCTTAGCTTCTTTTTATTGTAAGGATACATTTTTATTTCTTAGCTTCTTTTATTGTAAGGATACATTTTTATTTCTTAGCTTCTTTTTATTGTAAGGATACATTTTTATTTCTTAGCTTCTCCAACGTTAAGAAGAAGAATCAAATAAATGATGCCAGCCCTGAGAAAAATCATCTACGTGACCAGAGCAGACCTGTCAAAAACCTCTTTGACCAGGAATCTTCCGCCAAAGAAACAGATAAGATATACCCAGAAAACAAGTAAGGAGACATTTTTATTTTTTCCAAAATGAAGCTCCTATCTACACAGCAGAAGCCTATGCAATAGATTTAGTTCTAAACCTTATTACAAAAAGTATCCACCAGAGCTTCATAATATTCCCAGACTCCCTATCAATGCTAAAGTCACTAAAAACAAAAAAACTTAGAGAACCCACTAATCAACAGTCTATTTATGAGGATAAATATCCTGCACAACACAAAAACATTGCACTTTGCTGGATCCATAGTCATATTGGCATCAAATCCCTAAAATTGACCTTAGATAAAAATATAAAAATCCCCCAAACAGACATGAAACCGCAAAATAAACTTATACATAAAAAACAAATGACAAGAAGAATAGAACAATAACACATCTTAAAAAGCTAAAAAACATAAAACCAATATTAGGCACATGAAAAGACGGACCCTTGTATAAGTTGAAGAGAGGAGGTTACCCTGACAAGACTCCAAACTGAACATATTCAATTAACACACTCATACTCACTTAAAAGAGAACATCCCAAATGCACATGTGGAGAACTGCTCACAATCAAACACAATGCAAAAAATTGAAACTGCTTAGAACAATTACCATCAACATCATAAACTAAAAAAAAAAATTATACAACACAAATCATAAAATTTCCCTATTGAAATCAACAAATACAAAGAAAAGTTTTAAAAAAAGAATAACAATACCATCAAACCTTCTAGCCATCAATCAGTAAAATCTGTATAAAAACTCTTAAAACACAATTCCATAATCAGACAAGTAACAAAAATACAATTTCGGCATAAAATGACCAATAGCAGCTGACATAAAACCCAACAAAAAAACCTCAAACAAGAAAAACTCAAACAAATCAAAGTAATCATATCAAAAATGTGATAGGACTTTCTTTTCTAGCCTAATATATAGAAAGTCTTTTGTGAATAGTTTATATTTTAATGAATACTCTATAAAGAGTATTCACTTCAAAAGTAAAAATGGATTTCTAATACTATGGTAACATTTGATAATTACTTATGTGTGACTAAAATATAGCTTAATATTTAATGTGTATTTTTTACACTAATCTCTATTAATAAACTTCTTGAGCTATCTGTGACTGACTGAATATTATCTAAAATTTAAAACACTGGGAAGGAACATATGTCAAAAACACTCACCATTATGTTTCACACTTTATCTAGTCAACAAAAGAAATGAATATTTTTATAATTATATTTTTTTTAGCAATTTTATGTTATCATGTTTTTGTTTATTGGAAAAATTCTGTGAGAAGAAATTTTATTATTAGTTATGAAATTTCTGGAAAATAATTTTCTCGTACAGTTTATTTTCTTTTCTGTCAGAATTGTTTATTTCATTTTTGAATTTGTTTAAAGAAGAAATGCGTTTTATAAAACGTCTATATTGATGGAACATTTTTGTTATTTCACTTAATCTAGTAACATTAAAATTTATTTACTTTTGATGAATTGATATTTATCAATAAAATCATCTATTAAAAGTTTTAACACTCATACCAGTGTATCATCTGTAAATGCATGTTAACACCCAAGGAGGTACAGTGTGCTAAGAGTCTCAATACTGTTGATAGACCCTTTATTTTTGGAACCTATACATGTACTAATCTGTACATGTGATTATTTGCTGTAATCCAATTGTATTATGGATATATTTAATCTTGAGTAAATTAAAATACATATTCAGGTAGTTGCAATTTTATTTTGTCTGTGTAGTAAATACGAAATCTTGATCATTGTTATTTGCTGGGAGTTTACCTGTTTAGCTTTTTTATTGAGTTTTTTCACAAACTGTTAATGATAAAAATCATATTGTAAAACTGAACTCATTATAGATCAAATTAGGGTATAAAGTTTCAAAAGTCTGGATTATAACAATGGTGTTAATTTGTTTGTTTAGGTTTTAATCTGATTATGAAAAGGAAGATATTTTTTAATCTAAATTTGCCTGGGGAGAGAATTTGTATTTAAAAAAAAAGGGTAAATAAATTTTATAAAGGTGTGTGCAAAATTACCCAGTGTTTTTTATTTTCTATTTTTTATTAAAAATTATTTAATTATAATAAATTGTACATACATTTATCAAGCACCAAAATATTCTCCTTGGTTTTCTATAAACTTATACCAAAATTATGGAAGTTTTTAAATTTCGTCTTCATAAAAATGACACTGACTTTGATACAATAAAGTTATCAATGAAATAGTAGTCTATAAAATTTTGAACAGATAAGGAATGTTACATTGACTGTCATTATAATAATCTGATGGCACCAAGACTAATGAATATGCCATGCAGAAGAATTTTTCATAACAACTCTATTATGGTTTTGGTCTTGCCAATAAAATAAGATGTGGATGACCATTGGTCATGTAGCTGTAAATGACCTTTCTGTGATGTAAATGACCTTTGAAGTTGATGATTTTCACACTCTGCATTAACAGTATCCATTGGCTTTAGCAATTCATAATATTCATAATTCATTTTTCATATCTCACCAAATACAGAGCAATAGCTCTTTTCCAAATGGTTAGGTTTTGCTGTTGATGTTACAGGCTGTCCTAGGTCTGTCCATGATTTTCAATAAATACACTTTTCATCTCCAGTGACAATCTTCAGCAAAAATCTTTTTTTTTTCATGTTTGTCATAAAGTGAAATGATAGGAGGTGAGATATTGTCCAACCAATTGGAAATCATTTTCCCATTTTTGGAACCTGCTCCATATTTTGTAAATGATCTACACCAAATTTTTGAGCCAATTTCAACATAGGCTTTAGCAATTACCTTCTTCACTTTTCCTGCTGTTTTGCTCAACTTAAAACATATCAAAATGCAATGTCATGCATGTGTCTTGTCTGCTGCTATTTTCATTTTTTTTTAACACAGGATAAATGAACACTGAATGCACTTTACTGCTGTGTATTCAGTCTCTAATTTTCGCCAAAAAATACCCGGAATGGTGGGAACTTTTGCACACACTTAATATATTGTGCCCTCAAGAACAAATTGAAATTCATATATTTCTTGAAATAAAATAAATATTTCAATTAGACCAAAAAAATAAGTCCTTAAAAACATTTTTTTTTTACTTAAAAAACAACTTACAATTAATTATAGGAACAATTGAGTTGAAACAGCAACAATAGTTTCCATTGTTGTAACATTGACTTGGCTTGAAAAGTATAAATATAATAAATAACAATAGTTGCAAGTGAACTAACTCTGAACAACATTGAGCAGAAAGAGAAAGAGTTAGGTTTGGATATGTATTATGATTAATACATATAATATATATAGTATTTTCTATAAATAAGTACAACCCTAACAATTTTTATAAAAAGTTAATTCCTTCTAAATTAGCAGGATCTTATTATTTCTAGTGGAACAATCAAAACAAATATTACAATATATTATTTACTACTAAACTCTATAGCATTAAAACTCTGTTACCAAAAATGAATGTAAAGTAAAATAAGCAGAGTGGCCTATTGTTTGTATCAACCGGACAGTGAGGAAGTCCATCCACTTTTCACTAGTGCTAGACCAGGGATATTGTTTTTGCATCTGAGGTGGAGCGTCACACCTGCCATCAGTTCCCCACAGTTACTGTACAGATACAAGCTGTGCTATTTATGCATTGAGTTAGTGAGGGCCAGTATCAAGCACAGAACTTTGTGGTTCCAAGGCAGATGCTCTACCAACTGGGCTAAACTGGAGTCTGTATGTAGCAGTCCTAAAATAAAAACACTCCTTATATATATTTATGCAATTTTATTTTCAGTTACAGAGTTTCAATGCTTTAGAGTTTGGTAAAAATAATACCTAATATTTTAATTGTATAATAAAATATAAAATTATTGGGAATATACTTATTTATAAATGATAGTGTACATCTCAATTTTTAAAATAATTTTTTGACAAAAAAAAAATAAAAGAATGAACTATTATATTTCTGCATTTTTTCCAGCTTATTTGGTCTGTGTGCAAAATTCTCTGCTTCATACATATTGAGATTTACACAGGCAGTAGAATAAATGCGGAAGTATATTCTCTAAGATTTGCAAAGGAGTTAAAATGGATAAAAAAAAAATTTTTTTTCAAAAGATCTGAACCAACCTGCAAACAAAATCAATCAGTCAGCAATCATATATGAATATATGTCAGTGTATTCAATATATAAAGCAGTCTTTATGCAGGGCTGAATTGTTCTCTTTATCTATTCAGCTGTATTATGACACATATATTTTGCGTTCATTATCATTATTATAGTGAATCATTGCCACATGGTAAATGTTTTTTATATATTTTCCTAAGCAGATAGTTTTATTTTTTCTGATTTCATTAAACTTTTGTCCATTTCTTAACATGAACGTTAAGTTTTATTTTTCCTTGTTTAATGTTTATGATATAAAGTAGGTTAAATTTATGGGTACAGTCTATTGCATTACCATATCGAAATTGTGACTAACAGCACGAGATAAAATACAGACTGTTACAACTATATTATCCCCTTTCAACTTGCAAAAAGAGAACCTTAAAACATCTTCATTGGTGACAAATAGACATAGCAAATATCACTACATTAATACTCAAAGGTATCAAATAAATCAATACCTATCAAGTTATGAAACAAAATTCCTGTTGTTTTAATATGAATAGCAATACAAAAAAAAAATATTTTTTTATAATTTTCAAACTATTACCAAAAATCAGAGAATTGTCCGATTTTAATGAAATTTTCTCTAAATTATTTGTTAATGACTTGATTTTATAATGAATAGCTTATTTTATTACAAAATTGAAAAAACATTTCTGTTTATCAATTCAGAATGTAGGGGGAGGGGGTTGGTCATTTAAAGAAAAAAAATCCAGTTCCTAATGTTTACATTTCTAGAAAGAAATGAAAAAACATTTAAGAAAAGATAAAAATTCAAAAGTGATTTGAACATTTAAGTTATTTTCTTAAAACTCAAAAAATAATTTTTGTAGCATTTTTTCCGTACAATATTTTTCTTTGAATTGATGAAATTTTTTCTCTGATTCAATCAGCTTATTTTTATTCACTTAAAAGTTTAATAGTGAATTTTAGACGTTTGGAAGCATTTATGTTGAAGTAGATATTTTCAAGAGAGATAAAGCTCTATTTAATCTATCTAAAAATGTAAGTTTAAAAATGCCCGATTTCGCGCAACCTATTTTCCGAGATTTTAATATATTAAAAAAAAATGTTTACTAACGATCTTATTTCCGTGTATGGATCGTCAAACGTATTAAAAATTATCTCCCCTAATGACCCGGTTCGGTGAGATACACGGTAAAATTGTACTTTAGGGTCAAAAGGGTTCACCCAAAAATCAAGACAACTTTTGAATGATTTTTACGCCCGAAAAAATGTAGGTCCCTTGAAATGGTTTAGTCTATGGTGGTTGGTAAGGGCTGTTTGATGTTTTGTATTAAGGTCACCAGTTTGAGGTCAATAATCAATAAAATATTCAAACATTTAAAGACACCATAAAACATTCAATTACTGCAGGCACATGGCATAAATAACAAGACTCAATATTAAAACAAACAACTTGTATTGAGAAAAGTTTACAAAAGGTAACGCATAATACCGAGCAAAGTTCTTTCAGTACTCTTGTGTACAAAATGTAATTTTTTTTTAAAGTTCATTATAACATGTAAGAAAATATGTTATAAGTTATGAAGTGAGAAAGAAATGGTAAGAGTTCAAAGTCACATGGCAGTCAGTAGCAAGGGATACTGATGATCTCGTAAAAGGTTGATAAAGAGAGATAGACAGATAGATATTAGTTCATACCTTCTTATAAGTGAATGTGCTTTGTCTTACTTTAAAGTGACGTGGATTTGGTTAGAAGAAGAATTTCTTTCTGGTTGGGATCCGAAAAGTTTTTTTTTTTTATAGTCCGAGGGTAGGCTCCAAAAGGGGTCTATTTGATAGATTTCCTTTTAGGCGCGAACGTCTCTGATTGGTTGAAAATGTACAAATTTTTATTTTAATTTTCTTCTTTTACTAGGGTGCGCAATCCCATGCGCAAACTATTAATTTTTGTCATTTGACTTTTGTTCGTCGTAGTAAGAACTTCCGGTCCGCCACAAGTCGACTCAAAGTGTTAGTAAAAATGAGAACACAAGACGTATTATACGGAGGTAATAGACACACGTGCTTATACATTCGTTTACTGCACTGAACAGAAGGAATAAAGACAAAGGGAAAAACGAATTGCGCGCCAATTCTTGGTGGCGCTAACAATATGTCACGTAGTTATTTAATATGTAGTTCTGGAGACACGACTTACAGGCAGTACCCTCATATGCCAGAGGGACTATTTTAGTTGGTAAAAATTAACATGCCCTCTCAAAATAATTTTACCTTCAATAAAAAAAAAAGAAATATATATAACGGGTTTGTTCCCTTCCATTATCAGACAAAAATATGACATCTTTTGTACAAATGTGTAAAAACTCTTTTACACTTTTCACGTTTAAAACTTAGATTATGTAAAGTTTATATTTTTCACAATGCAAATTTTATCACATTTTTATAACATAGAGTCAATAGTTCATTAGTTTTCAAAAGTTTTTTTCTTCCATTTTGGCCTGTCGTCACATGATCCTCTATTTTGTTTCACTTTTGGGTACTGTGCTTGTTGTTACATGATCCCTTCATTTCATTATTCTTCCTTTCTCCATTTTTGGATATTGGGCTGATTGTCACATGATCCTTTTTTCTTTTTCTTCCTCCCTCCATTTTTTTGGTATTGGGCTTATGATCTTTTTTTCTTTTGATTTTTACAGATGAAAAAAATCAGTTCAAAGTCTCATCAATCGATACCTACATTTTTTATAGGATCAGCGCAGGTATAAAGCAAAATTGAAAGTGATAATTTTGGACCAATCAGAGACCTTCCCACCTAAACAAAAATTTTTCAAAAGGCCTAATTGGGAGCCTAGCAAAATGATATAAAAAAAGCTGCTTTTGGTTAAGAAAGCAGATCAAAAACATTCACCTGACTACTCCACGTTAGTGGATTTCTTACTATTTGCCTGCTGTTTAAATTCCTCTCTCTGAAATTTACTTCACTGTTGATATAGAAGGAATACTCTCTCTCTCTCTCTCTCTCTCTCTCTCTCTCTCTCTCTCTCTCTCTCTCTCTCTCTCTCTCTCTCTCTCTCTCTATAGTGTGTTTGTCATAATTACTATATCTATATATAATATATGAAGGAAGGGTGGATGGGTTTAGGATCCGACAATATGCTGTAGATAGAAGGAAAGTGGTCAAGAAATGAACAACTCAAAACAAGTCACAGGGTGAAACAGTTTCGTCCGTGTTCACAGACGTCATCAGTCATTTGTAACTATTATACTCTCACATCACTACACACTCACTCCCTTGACCTCCCCGGCGCCACCGCCGCCACTTGTATTTAAACGTATGCTTTGCTTTAATAAAGTTACAAATGACTGATGACGTCTGTGAACACGGACGAAACTGTTTCACCCTGTGACTTGTTTTGAGTTGTTCATTTCTTGACCACTTTCCTTCTATCTACAGCATATCTATATCTATATATCTATATATATATATCTATATACAAAACAACCACCATAAATTGACAACCACTATAGAATATTATATCTATATGTTTCGTTAACATCATATGCTTCTCGTATGGTTCACTCTTAAATTGTGACAATTTCGTTACTATAAAACATAAATCTGGTCTAGTTGTAGTCATTGCAAAAATTGAGCTTCCAACAATTTTCCTATACAATCTTTCGTTAGTTAATTTACTTGGTTCGCAACATATTCTGTTCGTATTGCTATCACTGGAGGTATATTTAGGTTTACAGTCTTTCATTCCAAATCTTTCCAGTAACCTTTGGAAATAGCGTTTTTGGTGCATATATATAATATTATCTTCATAGGTAAATTCTATACTTAGAAATATTTAATTTTACCTTGGTCCTTTATTTTGAATTTTACTTTTAAGATATTTTTAGTGTTTATCATATTTTCATTACATTTTGTCGCTATCAAGATATCATCCACCCATACAATGATAATTATAGTTCGTATATACACAAACGTCAGACAGCGATTGACAAAAACTTTGTTCAATCAAATACTTGTGTAGTAAATTATTCCAGTTTCGGCCGCTTTGTTTCAGGCCATATAAAGATTTAGTTTGTCTTTATTATTGTTATTTTCTATCTCGGAACATTTTGCTTGTTTTGATTTCTGCGTTCAGATAGGTTGACTTAAATTCCGCCGTGGATTGAATCTGTTTTAATAAAATATGCCACACGTGCGGGTATTAAAGTTGTCGGAATTTTATCCTAAAGGTTAGCACCTCAAAATGAAACCAACTAGCGGCATGTTAGCCGGAGTCCGACGTAAGTACAACGAAAAAAAATTACACTAAGTAACAACAAAATACACTGCGGTAAACCTAAATAACTATTTATTAAAGGAAATTTTATTCGTTGCAAGATTTTGAAAACCCCTGTGTAACCAATAAAAAATATAAAATACAGCTAAGAAAAGAAAAGAAAAACAATACAAAAAAATACAAGCAGTAACAATAAAAAATAATAAAAATTCACTTTTTTTTCCTTTTTTTTTTTGACCTGCCGCCATAAACTTGGTCTAATAAAAATTACGAGCTCCCTTGTGGAGGATACGAAAATAACAGTCCTTTGGGGTAGGAAAATGTAGTAAAGTCTCTTGTAGCGTGCCCGTTCAGTAGCGAAAGGGGAAGGGAAGTCTTGAGTTCTTTTGAAGAATTTCTCACTCGTGCATTTCAGATGAAAACTCCCTTGGATAACTCTGTTCTCAGCAAATTTTCGAAGGAAACATGTTTTCTTGACATGTTTTTATCTAGCTGTATCTCAAATTATCTTTCCTGTCAGATAAATTATCTTAGGTGGATAATTTTTCTTTCTTTTTTTTTTCTTTTTTTACGTTAGGAACACTTCTCAATTAGGATCACTTCTCAATTAAGAACACTTCCTGAAATTCTTTTAAATTGGACCAACTTGTCCAGTAGTTTTTGCTTTGTAACAATTCCTAAAATCTTTTAAATGGGACCTACTCGTTCTGTAGTTTTTGCTTAGGAAAAAGTTCTCTTTAAATGAACTAACTCGTTCTAGTAGTTTTGCTTCTTATAACTTGGACCAATAACCTGAAGAAAAAAACTACGATAGTTTATCTCTTAGACCTAAGAAACTTTTGCTCTCCGGCGAATGGAAACTATCGAATAGTCTGAAAATTCCCATTCTTCACTGCCGAATGTAGGCCCCTAAAGATACCTAAAAACAGGCCTTTGGAGCTGGCACGAACGCATCCAATGCGGTAGATCGGCAGCGGTAGATGACAGCAGGATTCGGCCCCCACGCATTTGGGAAAAGTAAAAAATGGTTGTCGGCGAATTTTTACGACTACACCAGTCCCAATGTTTGGCCTCCGAACTCCCCAGATCTTAACTCCATGGATTATTATGTATGTGGCCCTATTGAGAAAGACACCAATCGCCGTGCCAGTACTACAAAAGCCCAGTTAATTGACAGATTTAAGGTAGTTTTTGAGACCCTTCCTAGGTAAACTGTAATATCAGCTTGCTCCAGGTTCCGGAGCAGCATTGAGGCTGTGATCGACGCTAATGGCGGTTATTTTGAGTGAAACTTGTTGACAGTAGTGTAATTTCCGTGCCTGTTGAATTTCTTTACAATCCATTAAATTTTGTAGTTATTAAGCACTTTTTCTTTTTCCTTATGAAACTGTCAAATTTCTCCCGAACACCTTGTATATCATAAATTTTATTTTGAAAGAAGTAAAGTTTGCTTTAGATAATTCTGAAATATATGTTTGTAGGTAATGGATGATTGATTTACGAATTTAATATGACAGCTTGATGTTGCCAAACACGATGTCATCACAGTGCGTGTGTGATGTTATGTGATGATCTGGAAATAACTCCGATCTCATAGGGAAGTACAAGGGTCAATGAAAAACACCTGATGAGTTGTAGGGTTTATGGGGTGGCAAGAGGTTTAATGTTTTAAGGTTTAAAAGGTAACTGGATATTCTTGGTGCGTATTCTTAGAGATTGCTTTTAACGCCATCTTATTTGGTGGTCGCGCTGAAAAGGAAGGAATTCAAGGAACGAAAAGAAAGAGACAAAGGCAGAAGGTGGTTTTATGATTTTAACTTTATTCTTAGGCATAGTCACCGAGTGGCAAGGACATTTCTCCCTGGCCAGTAGCAGTGTCTTGTCTCAGACAAGGCCTAAACTCGAATGGCCGAGAGATTCTCTTGGGGGTCAGAAGTGGGTCCTTTTTCCCGCACATGTTTGGAGGGTTCTTCCGGTGAAGTCTCGTGTGAGTTTGTTATTTTTTAAAAATTTTAATTTTATTCTAATCCCCACATGTTCACAAAATACCCAATGCCCGGAAAATTTATATAAATACGGTATCACATGAGACAGATTAAAGATAGATTAAATGTTCTACTCGGCGTTGAATTCAACGATTAACAGTAATTTCCTCGCCCAGGGCTGGTCTCCGAAAGTAATAACAGTTATTCAATTGTTGAGAAGACTTGGCATCTGTTTCCTCCATTTCCTGTCGAAAGGTAGCCATTCGTTATCAGAGGACGATCGCCGCGGTATAGTAGACAACGCAACATGGAAATGCTGTTTTGTTAATAGTTAAGTATTTATTTCTATTACCATCTGTTGATAATCAACAGGTGCTTATGAAATAGAGTACGTGGATGTTAATTAAATATTCTATATAAAGTAAACCTTCCATAACTATCACCCAAGTAGTAATAAGTGAAAAAAAATTCTTCCACCCATTAGCAATGCTGATTGGAGACAAGACGCAGTACTTAAAAAACATACAGCCTATCAAATCAAGAAGAAAAATAATCATTTAGTTCTTAAATATTAAATCACCTAAAAAAATCTGGAACATCTATTTCTCTTGATATTTTTACAAAATTTAAGTAGTAATTTAAGAATAACTATTTTATAATTTTCATTTACAAATGGACATCAAATGTGTAAATCACCGGAGAAATCAAATCTATTACAAAAATAAATTACAATATCATCAGGTCTTTTGATCAGTAAAAGTAAATTGGAAATTGATCAAAGTACATAGAATACTTTCATATAAGAAAGAAGATGGTGTAATATCACAAATAAGCGTACGGTAGCAAAAGAAAAATGGACGAGAAGATTTGGTTAATTTCGTTTATTTAACAAATAAACAAAGCTGGAATTGTTGAGATGATAATTCTTTTTTCGCTCGGTGAAATGAGGGCAGGCGTAGGGTTGAAGGTCAGTTCTGACCGATGACTGGGTTCTGTGTGACGCGGGGTGTGGTGTAGGTCGGAGGTATGGCGGTTTCTTGATCTTGGCCTGGCGAAGCAACGTTCTGATGGCCCACAATCAACTGCCTTCGACTTCAAGTGAGCTGTTTTCATAATTGTCAAGTAAGATCGAAAAGGCCTTGAAAGGGTTTTGGGGAGGATTTTGTGATTGGTTAAAAAAAACGTTAAATAAAGGATATTTTAAATTGTTTATAAATTTTGTTTTTTGCCCGGAACCTTGCGCGGAGCCTATGTGTAGATCGTTTGTTTTTGTTCATTTCGTCTAAGCTACAGTTGGGTTGATGTCAGTAAGTTACGTTCTGTTCCGAAATGTTTTGTTTTGTTTTTAATTTGTTTTGTTGGTGAATGGATGTATTGGGTTATATTACAATT
Source organism: Doryteuthis pealeii (assembly GCA_023376005.1). NCBI lineage: Eukaryota > Metazoa > Mollusca > Cephalopoda > Myopsida > Loliginidae > Doryteuthis > Doryteuthis pealeii. The sequence goes on along the minus strand of CM042139.1, from coordinate 33,850,099 downwards.
CTCAGTAACTTAGGTTCTGTTTCGAAGTGTTTTGTTTTTTCTTTTTAATTTGTTTGTTGGTGAGGGGATGTATTGTAATAGTAAAAAATGTGAATCAAGAGAGATATCTCTAACTGTCCGGTTTACAAAACAAAAAATTATGAAGCAGCTACGATCGTGTTTCAAGTCCTTCGACGTCACGTATTAGATTACGGCAAGCAAACTCCTACTCCACGTCACTCGCCTGTTTTTAAAATGTCTCGCTGCTATATTATGCTGTCTGTAGCATAAAAATGTCAGTTTTGCGAACGGCTTTCAGAAAGTAGATCGACACGCACGGCAGTGAATGCGTATGGCTACTCGTAAGTCACTGTCACTCCTACTACACTCCCCCTGATCGTATGATCACATAAGTAACAGTGAGGAGCTGGTCGTTTCACTCTGGCGCTCCTTCGCAGTGGTAAAATTACGTCTTCCTCCCCGGCTGAACCGTCTGATGTGTTGGTGTCCGAGGGCTGAGTGGGATCAATAGGGGTCAATCCCACCTCGTCCTCGCTCTCAGATGGGGCGTCGCTGCTGCTTGCACTGGGGCTTGGTTCTTGCCATTCATTACTCCCTGATGTGTCATCGCCATCATCCGCGGGTAACAATGAACAGAGCCGTGGACGTATGTCTCCTACGTGCTGAGGCATCCCGTCGATGATTATCGACTGGCTACAGATTGGTCTATGTGTGGTGATTCCCGATTTTGTTGGTGAACGTGATATGGCGGAAGGGGTAGTATGTTGTGGGACAGGTGTTTTGGTCGAGGCGTGAGGCGACGAATGGTTTTACCATTTTCGTTTCTTACTTAAATCACCATGTTTTTAAAACTTCAAAGGTGCCGATCCAATTCAAGTGGGGTGAATATGCAATGGTAGACTGAGGACGGTGCATTAGCACCTTATCGCCAACCCGTATTGGATCCTTGTATACGAGCTGGTATAGCCTAACATTTAATCTGTGGTCGACTTCGTTGTTTGCCAGGGCGACATGCCGATGGGCTTGCCTCAATAGCGCATTGATCTGCATGCCATATGCTGTGGGGCTTTGGTTTGTGAGCTCGTTGAGTAGCAGTTTGGGCAAACCGATGTTGGGTTGACGGCCAGTGATCACATAGTGTGGTGATACGCCGGTAGCGCTGTTAATCGTCGCGCTTAATAGATGAGATGACAGATTCGAGTACATGTCCATTCGCAATTTCTGTCTTCGCACAGCATGAAGAGAGCATTCTTCATTGTACGGTGTTGTCGTTCGATATTACCCGAACTCTGCGCCAGGAGCAGTGCAGCTCCTGCGTGATCGACATCAGCTCGCAAAATGTCTTATATATCTCTCCTGTGAAGTGGGTCCCGCGGTCAGACGATACGATTCGTGGTATTTCCCGGTGACGAAGGAAAAAACTGTATAGTCCTCGAGCGGCGTCGATGGCTCGGTCTCTCGCACAAGGTACGACCATGAGATGACGACTGAAACTGTCAAGGATGGTGAGGATGTAACGTTTTCCCTTCGAGACGGGCATTGTCACGAAGTCGACGTAGATTATGTCAAACGGTTTTTCTCCACGTTTACAATGGCCGGCAGGCCAGTGCCGGCGTTTGCTATAGTTTCCCTTCCGTTTGGCGTAAACTTCACAGGATTCGACGTATGTTTCGATGTCGCGGTTCTTGAATTCCCACCAATAGCTGGCTAAGTGGGCGCGCATACGAATGACACCTGAGTGGTTGATACAGTCGTGGGCCTGATATAGAAATTTGTTGCAAAGTTTGTATGGCACAACCAGCTTTGGGGAATGTGTACTGTCTCTAATCATCAAGACGGCGCTACCGGGCTCTAAGTAGAATTTGTCGAAGTGTTTTTGGTAAAGGGATGTCCGATGATCGTCGGGGTCCATACGAAATCCCTTGCTTAAATCCTTTGCCTGGATGGCTCTAATGATTCTCGAGAGTAAATTATCAGTTAATTATTCAGCTGCTATATCGAGGTGATCGCAATTCTTCTCGGTAGGGATGGTAGAGGTAGAGTGGTACGCGAAGAATGCGTCCGCGATGCGCTTGTGGCATTTGGTACCTTGGGATGTGTGGGTCTTAGGGATGAGTTGGCGGCCATTGATATCACCCAGACACCATGATAGGACATAAATGTGAAGATCAAATTCTTCTATTTTGAATACTCTGCCCGTCGGAGTAGGGTCGGCCGTCGTTTTGATCCTATTTTGTCCATGGCTTCTGCTGAGCATGTTGTCCCAAACATTTGATTCTCCCTCAACGAATTCCAGGACGAATTTGTAGCAGGAAATCTCTCCTTGCCAACGACGTATCTTGACGTTATTGAATTCTCTCTGATTCAAGTAGGTTAATGATCTGTGGTCGGTGAAAATGACAAAAGGGCGAATGCACAAGAAGTAATCAAATTTAGCAATCGCCCATTTTATTGTATAATCCGTCGGTCGCTACTGAGCTAAAGGGCTCACAGAATTTCCGAAATCGGATTTTCTGCATCAACCAAGGATTGCAGGGTCTCTATATTTGCTGGAAGTCTAGCCGAATGCCCATGTTGTGTTTAGATCTCAAACGACTAGAAATCTGCTATAGAAACTGATTTCAACTGTTAACGGCGGCCTAGTCGTCACATAAAAAACAACGACTCTTTTTCTTCAAACTTAACAAAATTTATATTCAAATAACAAAAGAATACAAACAATTATTTCTCAATACTGTGGGAGTGATGGACTCGTAATTAATAACTTCTGGTCTTCTGCAAAGTATTGTGCAAAACAGTTTGTAAGTTGACTAAGTTTTCAAAATGGTCTTAGCTGAAGTTAGTTACTCTCGGCTCTCAGTATTTGCGTTGATCTTCTCAGCTAGCCCGGTCAGCTCATGTCATTCTCAAGCAATCACAACTTCATCTGCTCTCCAGCCTGGTCTGGCTTCATCTGCCCTCAAACCAAAAACGTCTGAGTTAAATAATATTTCAATCGGAAAAATTTTATTTCCGGCCGGCATGAAGATATTAGGAATTTTCTCTGCGCCTCCTACTTTAGCAGGGTAACCGCCCTCCTCTAGTTCCAACCAGCCAATCGAATTCACTTCCGCCAAATCGACAGGGGCTTCAGTTCTTCCGGCTACTTGAGTGCTTTTTTTTTTAATACATTTGATTTTCTTTAATTCCGATTTTCAACAAGAGTTTATCTCCTTTTTAAGTGGGAAGGAAAACAATAAAAAGATTCTCTTCCAGACAATCATGGTCAATTTCTTCCGGGCGACATCAGTCTGGTTATATCAAAAGAGCTATCTCCAGCCTCGATCTCTGGATATCCTGTTCCGCGCCCGTAGTCTGGCCACTTCAAAGGACCGTCTCCATCGCCGCCCATTTAAAGATCCTTGCTTCTGGGAGGTCCTATGCCCACCTGAAATTCCACTTTCGATATGGTCATTTCATAGCTAACATCTGTTTTGATTCTCCGGTCGAGGTCACCCGGCGAATTATATTTCCGTTTTTTTTTTTTTTTTTCTTTCTTTCTTCTAATTTCAAAACCTGAATCGGTCACAATTGCATACGCCTCCCATTCCGTTGTGGATCAGCTCTGTTCTGTGGTGTTGAAAGTGTGTGAGGTGACAGCTATAATTTTTTTCTTTCCATTGTCCGCCTCCTGTATTAAGATAGCACCACAGGTCACGTCGCTGGCATCGGTGGTAAGAGTGAAGAGCTGGGGAAAATCTGGAAACGAGATGACCGGTAGTGAGGAGAGTCGTTTTTATTTTTCGGGACGCTTTGTCGGTCTCCTCCGTCCATGTGAATGCCTTATTTGCCTTGTTATCTCGTGTGTGGGACCCATAAGGTTGGAGAACGTATCAGATCTTATCTGTTCGTGCAAGCGAGTCTCCAGGAATTGCCTGATCCATACTAATCGGCCAAAAAAGGTGTGACCTGATTCATTATTTGAACAGAATTAGAAGAAGAAAAAAAGAAAAGAAACGGAAATATAGATTGTCCGGGTAGTTTTGAGTAAAATCAAAACAGATGGTCGCGATCATAGTGCCACACAATGTGATTGGAATGTCTATGAAGAGGTCGAAACTGGAGGATCTCAAATGGGTTGGGAGACCTCCCGGGGCGAGTCCACTTGAATCGGGTGTGATTGTTGGCAACGGCCTTTTGATGTAACCAGACTGATAGTCGCGGAGTCGTGCGGTGAAAGATGATCAGGAAGTCGGTTGACCAGCATTATCTTGGGCCTATGAAGAAATTTTTTTTTCTCCACTTAAAAAGATAAACTCTAAATCACATGAGTGACCGGAAGAAATGAATTAAAACCAGATGTTGTTAAGACCCCACATTTTGTTGGGAAACACTTGAGAAGACCGGAAGAGCTGGCCATTCGGCAATTGAGCGGAAGTGAATTCCATCGGTGCTTAGAACTAAAAAGAAGGCGGTACTTTTGCCAAAGTGGGATGTCCAAAAGAAAATGGCTAAGATCTTCACGCCAGCCGGAAACTAGACGGTTCCAGGCTGAAACATTATTTAACGAGGCCTTTTTCTCGAGAAAGAACAGACGAAGCTTAACGGGCTTAACGAGAAGATTAAGCTTGGACCGTGTCCGTTGTTAGAACGCAATTCCGAGTAGAGACAGACAAACTGATTTCAGCCAAGACTATTGAAAATCTTAGCCCAAAATTTACAAACTGCTTGAGCCATATCTTTGCAGAGCTTCTGATAATATTCCGACCAGAAGTTATTAATTAGAGCTCCATGGCCCCCTATCCTTGAATAAGAATTACTTTGTATTCTCTTATCGAATATAAATGTTTGTTGACTTTGAAAAGAAAGAAAAGAGTCGTTGTTTCTTTATGTGACCGTTAACCGTGGAATATCAATTTCTATAGCAAATTTCTGGTCGTTTGAGATCTGAACACAAAGTGGGCATTCGATCAGACTTTCGGCAAGTGTAGAAACACTGCAACCAATGGTTGACGGAGAAGGTCCGATCTTGACGGCCATTTTCGGAAATTCAGTGAGCCCTTTAGCTCAGTAGCGGCCGACGGGTTATAAAGGCTTTGTAGCGCCTTTTTCGATGTTGGGGGTTCCATTTCCTTGATGGCACGAACGTATTCTGGATTAGCCTTGAATCCATCGCTAGTCACTATCCTCTGTGGCCCTAGACACAATATTCTGGCATGGAATGAGGCATGAACTCCAAGAGTGTTACATAAATTGTTAACAGTGCAGCATATATTCTGCAAGAAACAGCAAAGAAACAATGATCACAAAAACAGTGCCAGTATACCCCATTCTAACGCATTGGTCTCGATACCATGGCACTAAATGGAAGGAAATATCTAGTGTGCGTGGATTATTTCTCAACCTATACCATGGTTGATCGACTCCAAGGAACATCATCCGTTTGCACAGTCAAACTGATGAAGAAACACTTCATGAGGCATGGCATTCCAGAAGAAGTTGTGCGCGATGGGGGGTCCTGAATTTGACAGCCAAATGATGAAGGAACTGGGCCGAAAATACGGATTCAAATGGAATCCCAGCTCACCAGAGATGTCAAACTCCAACGGAATGGCGGAATCAGCGGTCAAACAAATACAAGGTATCATTAAAAAATGCAACAATGAAAATAGTGACCCTTGCCTAGCCATACTAGAGTTTACCAATACACCCATGTATTTACAAAATCCATGGGAATGTCTCCAGAGATTCTTTGGAAGAAAACTGAGAAGCATATTGCCCACGATGAAGAAATGTCTATCTCCATTCAACGCGGAAGAAACAAAAACAAAATATGAGAGGCAAAACAACACCAAAAGAAACAATATGATAAGAACGCCCATGACCTGGCAGAACTAAGAAAAGGTGACCAAGTGACTGTTCAGTCATACGGCAATGGTCAATATTGGAAAAGAGCGATTATAATAGAAAAATTTGAATTCCGGCGATACATGATCGAACTGGAAAATGGGAAAAGACTAGTGAGAAACAGAAGATATTTAAGACTCACAAACAGACCAAAGTACAGAAATATGACAGGAACAAACTGTAAATATGATATCACCAGCAATAGCAGTGAAAAGAACACCAAACAACATCAACCAGACATGGCTGAAAGATAACCACGTCTGAAAAGAGCCACTGCAGGCAAGACACCTAACCGTTTATGGTGAATGGCAACTCGCATAAAAATAAACACTTCAGACGTTTGTATGTGTGGGGGATGTTGGTCGACTTATGTATATAAGTGGCCCCAATATCTGTAATGCCTTAAGGGGCTTTTGACTGCGGGGCAGTCCTTGACATGACGTAAACAATAAAACACGTATATTTATACACACGCGACTCGGAGTTATTTCTGCATAACATAAGCTAGGATAGTTGGTAAGTTCGGGTATGACGTGGATCATATAGGCCTTGTTTAGGCTGGTGATGAATTGATTCACGTCGTTTCCAGGATTGAAGTTCTTTTTAAGTCTCATGATGTCACGTAAGGATTGTTGTCGCATTAATAGGCCGTAATTACCGTCTTTCTGTGATGTTGATGGTGGTGTCGGTTTGGCATGATCCAGGGCGTTCATCATCTTGTTTATGTTGGCTATCACTTGTTGTATCAATTCCTGTCTTACAGGTGTTGGGCGAGATCATATAGGCCTTGTTTAGGCTGGTGATGAATTGATTCACGTCGTGGAGATTATTTTCCTGGTCTCTGATAAAGTCGAGAATTTCGGGGCGAGTTAATTTGGTATAATCCATATTTCTTTCGCAACACGCTGACACCAATGTAATATCACAAATAAGCGTACGGTAGCAAAGAAAAATGGACGAGAAGATTTTTCGTTAATTTAACAAATAAACAAAGCTGGAATTTTTAAGATGATAATTCTTTTTTCGCTCGGTGAAATGAGGGCAGACGTAGGGTTGAAGGTTTGTTCTGACCGATGACTGGATTCTGTGTGACGCGGGGTGTGGTGTAGGTCGGAGGTATGGCGGTTTCTTAATCTTGGCCTGGTGAAGCTACGTTCTGTGTGATTGCCCACAGTCAACTGCCTTCGACTTTAAGTGAGCTGTTTTTATAATTGTCAAGTAGGATCGAAAAGGCCTTGAAAGGGTTTTTTTTTTGGGGGGGGGTTGTGATTGGTTAAAAAGACGTTAAATAGAGGATATTTTAAATTGTTTATAAATTTTGTTTTTTGCCCGGAACCTTGCGCGGAGCCTATGTGTAGATCGTTTGTTTTTGTTCATTTCGTCTAAGCTACAGTTGGGTTGATGTCAGTAAGTTACGTTCTGTTCCGAAATGTTTTGTTTTGTTTTTAATTTGTTTTGTTGGTGAATGGATGTATTGGGTTATATTACAATTCTCAGAGTGTCTACACTGAATGGGCTGACGAGAGTTCGTGCGTTAGCTGCATTCGGCTATTGGTAGGTCCCAACGTGGAATTCTATTGCAGATGAGAAATGAAGCAGGACGTCGCGCAATACTACTTCTGGCGAGAGAACGTGGTTACTGCTATCTGGCGCTACCCAGATCTCTGAAAACGAAGCACGTGGTTCTAGCGAATACCTTTGGCGATAAAGGACGCAATATTAACTTGACGAGAGAAGAACCAATCCTTTTTGTATAAACTTTTGGTGCGGACTCACTAGAGCCCAAGAGGAAGAAAAACAGCGGCATACCTGTGTGAAGACAAAGAGCCTCGTTTCTGGCGAGAGAGACGAGAATATTGAAAATACTTATTTTTCTGTCAAACTGTTTTTGACCTCTCCTGCGTGAGAATATATTTTTAAAGGGTTGTCATATTATTGTATACACCCTTTCAGTACCAGTAAGTTGAACCTTCCTCCTTTTTTGTATATATTTTATTTCTGTATTTTGTTACTCGGCGCCTAAATTATTAATTTAGCTAACGTCATACATGGGAATTACATGCAATTTTTTGTGTTGTAAATATTTAACTTTTTGCCTCCTTTGCAGAGATATTCATAAATTAATTCTTTTTGAACTTTCAAGCAAGGCCGTTTGTAGCTTCATTTTCCCTACCCTTTTTCTTTTGACGACGTTGGTTAAATTTAGAGGTCGGTATTTTTCTGAAAACGGAAATTTTTTTCGATAATATGTGGTGGAGTGTTATTTTGATCCTCTTTTTCTAGAATGTTCTGCGGCGCGATTTTATTCGATCAATTTCCCATTTACTTTTACTGATCAAAAGACTTGATGAGATTGTATTCAAGTTCTTTTTATAATACATTTGCTTTCATCGGTGATTTACACATTTATAATCAAGAATGATAAAATAATTTAATCATTCTTCATTCTAAATATTTCAAACAGACTTTCTAAAATTCTATCTTTAGAATTTTAAGTCTTTACGAAAGTAAATTATATATATTAGTTGGTGTAAAATGAAGTGCAAGAAAGTGACATTTAAAGAAACCTTTTACAAAAACTGTAATTTGCACATGCTTTGCTTTATGACTATAAAATTGGCATAAGCTTGTGGGGATTAAAATAAAATTGAAAAAAACTCCCATGAGCCTTCACACCGGAAGAAACCCCCGAGCATGTGCGGGAAAAACGGACCCACTTCCGACCCCGAAGAGAATCTCTCAGCCATTCGGACCTAGGTTTTATCTGGACACGACTAATGGGCCAGGAAGGAATTTCCTTACCACGTGGTAGCTATGACTCGAGAATAAAGTCAAAATCATAAAACTACCTTTTGTCTTTGTCTCTTCCTTTTTCTTCCCTTGAATTACTTTTTCAGTGCGACCACCAAATAAGATGGGGTTTGTGGGGATTAAAATAAAAATAAAATTAAATCAAAAATTTAAAAAATCAACAAACTCCCATAAGCATACACTGGAAGAACCCTCCGCGCATGTGCGAGTAAAAAAACCCACTTCCGACCCCAAGATAATCTCTCGGCCATTCGAGTTTAGGCCTTAACTGGGTATAGTCGCTACTAGTGGTCAGGGAGATATTTCCTTGCCACAGGCGGCCATGACCGGTGAATAAAGCTTAAGTTATAAAACCACCTTCTGTCTTTGTCTCTTTCCTTTCGTTCCATGAATTCTTTCCTTTTCAGCGCGACCACCAAATGAGATGGGGTTAAAAGCAAACCCTAAGAACACAAACCAAGACTATCCAACTACATTTAAACCTTAAACCTCTTACCACCCCATAATGGTGACACCAACGTATGTGAAATGTACATCAGAGAAAGAAAGGAAGAAGACATTAACGGCTCCACTCATTCAACTATCACGGGCGCAACTACTAAAAAAAATGTTTAAAAAAAAAGAGACAAGATAGGAATTTTTTCACCGTAAGATACCGAAGAGTTTTCTGACCAAAAAACAACACACACACAAAAAAAAAACAATAACAAAAACAAAAAAACAAACGAACTCAGCACAATGAAAAAAAATAAGAGAAAAAAAACGTGAGTAAATAACTGGTTATTCATTTTTCCACATTCACCCACAAAAAAAGAAAAGAAAAAAAGAATGAACTCCGAGAGACTCTGAATACCACTCTACAGCCTTCTACTCATTCACTTCAAAACCGCTACTAGCAAAAGACTCTGAACATCATGCTATGCATTTTCTTACATTCCCTCTCCCCTGACATAAAAAAATGAACCCACAACAATTTGACCTAATTCCGTTCATAGCAGGAAAGTGTTGCTGTCTAAAAAAGACACCTTCAAATTACCAGCTTATATACGGACCAAAGTCAACCTAGCATGTGATTTAATTCCACCACATGGTCAACTAATCGTGCATTTTTATTTCCACACCAAATTCTGCACCAAAAGAAAACAGGATATGCAAAGGCTCAATTTTAAACTCGCTCCCATGCAAAATGCATCCAAGCAATTAAATAAAAAAATTCAGCCATATTTCTCCGTCGTGACGATCTGACCAAATAAAAAAAAATTTTTTAAAAAATGAATTGCCAATGAGACGAAAGAGTTGATAATAACCCTCCTTTGAGAAGGACAGTTACGACAGCTGAAAGAAATCCTTCATACCAAAGAAAAGAAATTAAAAAAACACCTGCAACGAAACCAAAAATGGCCAAAAGCAACCCACACATACAGACGCCTACAAGAGACTTACTTTTCCACGAATGCATCCTTACCATAGCTCAGCTATTAGGCGGGAATATATTGTGGGGATTAAAATAAAATTGAAATAAAAGAAATAAAAAATAACAAACTCCCACGAGCCTTCACCGAAAGAACCCTGCGCGCATGTGCGAGGAAAAGGACTCACTTCCGACACCCAAGATAATCTCTCGGCCATTCGAGTTTAAGCCTTAACTAGGTCTAGTCGCTACTAGTGGTCAGGGAGATATTCCCTTGCCAGCGGCGGCCACGACCGGTGAATAAAGCCTAAGTTATAAAACCACCTTTTGTCTTTGTCTCTTTCCTTTCGTTCCTTGAATTCCTTCCTTTTCAGCGCGACCACAAAATGAGATGGGGTTCAAAGCAAAACCCTAAGAACATGCATCAAGACTATCCAACTACCTTTAAACTTTAAACCTCTACCACCCCATAGGTTAAAAGCAAACCCTAGGAACACACACCAGGAATAACAAGCTACCTTTTAAACCTAAAATGTTTAACCTCTTGCCATCCCACAATGGTGACCAGACCGATGTGAAATGTACATCAGAGAAAAAAGGAAGAAGACATTAACGGTTCCACTCCTTCAATTACCACGGGCGCGACTACAACAAAACGCCTACCCATTAGAAATGAAAGAAACAACGAAGAAAAATGCGAGTACTTAAAGAAACAAACCATCTCAGCACAGTGGAAAAAAAACGTGAGTAAATAACTGTTTATTCCTTTTTTCCACATTCACCCGCACACAAAAAAAGAAGAAATGAATGAACTCATATCACTCACTACAACCACTACTTAGCCTTCTACCCTTTCGCTTAAAAAATGACAACTACTACTGAGAGACTATGAATACCACTTTTCTACATTCCTTTATCCCTTGACCTAAAGAAAAAGAAAAAAACATACAAACAGATAAAGGACCTGCCGATGGGATCCAGCCTATCGGGTTTACTGGCTATCACCTGTATGGACAGGCTTGAGCGCCAAGCACTTAACAATTGCTGCTCTTGCACCTTCTTCACCAGATGTATAGATGATATACTCATCCTCACATCTTCCCGTGAAGAAGCCAACCAAATCGCAACAACATTCAACAACATAGACAAAAACATACATTTCACCATAGAGCACCCTGACTGCTCAGGAGCATTATCACTGCTGGATTTCCGACTTAAAATACTAGACAAGGGTGAAATCCACACCGAGTTCTACAAAAAATCGGCCAGCCGAGACTTGTTCGTCCACCACAAATCGGCACTCTCCCTTGGCGAAAAGACCGGATACATAAGGAACGAATTTACCCGTATCCGGAGCAAATGCAGCAGGAGCAGGACAGATCACACACACCACACACTTCATGTCCATACTGAAAGCCAACGGTTACCCCGCTTCAGTCACAAAACGACTGAAGCAAACAGAAGGCCCAAAAGGCCCCATGTCACTTCTAATACCTGCTTCTTAAGGTTACCACACTTCAATGAGAGTATAACCGCAGCGATACGCAGGGCGATCCGGAAGGAGGGCTTGGACATACAACTTGCTCATTACGGACCCTCACTTCGGAGAGTACTCTCCAAAAACCGCCATAAGAATACCACTAGTTGCACACTAGCGAACTGCTCTATCCGCGGCACAGGTATGTGCCATGAAGTGAATATGGTATACCGCACACAATGTAACAAATACAACCAATTCTACATAGGTTGCACCACCAGACCACTACACATTAGGGTCAAAGAACACTTACACACACAAGCATCCACATTACGCAAACACTTAATTAAATGCAACAACACGGAGAGAAATATTACAGTCAAAATAGAGGCCAGGGAGATAAATCTAGGTAACCTTCGAATTAATGAGGATTACTAATAGCTAAATTGTGCCCAGGGATCAATAGCAGAACCGAACTCAGCGCAGAGTTCATGATATAATAAATCCACAACCAACGCGCACACGTACATGTATATGCACACACACACGCAACATACACCCACATGCACAATGGAGAATTCATAATGCAACAAATCTACAACGAGAACACAAATACAAAACACGCACCCCCATCCATAGACCAGCACACACACACACACACACACACACACACACACACACACACACACAAGCCAATGCACACTAGTTGTTAACAAATAGGATTTACTCTGGATATTGATGAATTTGACTAAATAATTGACCTTACATTAAAGAATATGAATTTCCTTTGCTAATCTCTGAATAATTCATTCATGTGACCAGTCTGTGGATAAAACATATACATGATATACGTATTTAAAAAGAAGAAAAGAAAATCACAGAAATCACAATATTAACCTATCTTTTACCTTAACCCCTTGCAAACCAAATCAGCAGAATCTATAATCATAGTTCTTGATAGATATTAGTTTTATTCTAACCTTTTAAAATCCACACACACACACAAACACATACGGGCAAGGCAAATAAGAAATTTAAAAAATAAATAATAAAAGATAAAAGATAAGAAAATAAATTAAAATAAATAAAAATAAGATAAATATAAACAAATAAAATAAATAAAACTGGACAACAGGTGATTTTGATAGACATGAAAGTTACACACACACACCCATAAATAACCAAACAAAAACCAAAATTCTGGAATGTTAATCACACTCACATAAAAAAAATCAGATGGTCCTGTTAGTAAACAAAAAGATTCATGCTTAGAGGGCGAGTCAGATCTGGAATAATAATCAAAAACTGAACACACACACACACGCGCACACACACAGAGTTTGGAAGGCATGAGACAGAACAAATGGACAGCCACCAGTAACAACTTCTGTAGATGGGATTTTTATCTCGAAATATTAAGAATAAATCACAGGTTAACAAACAACACCATAGTTACCTTCATTTTTCTTTACACTTGCATTGTGATAGCCTTCAAAACCAACCAACAAACCAATATAAACACAATGCTTCAAGCAAATTATAAAACCCTTTTAAAGAAAAAAAATTAACCACCAACAATTTGACCCAATTCTGTACAAAGCTCGGACGACTTGTTGTTGTCTTAAGACACACCTTCAAAATTACCAACCTATATACGGAACTAAATCAAACTTGCAGTCGATCTAATTCCACCATGGCCAACTAAGCCATGCCCTTTTGTTTCCACGCTAAATTGTGCACCAAAATTGTTAACAAATAGGATTTACAAACTGTTCAATTTTAACTAAATAAAAAAAAAAAACAGTTATAATTCTCCATGACGACCTAAACACATAGACACACACAAGGAATTGCCAAGGAGATGAAAGAGTTGGATAATAACCCTCCTTTGAGAAGGACAATTACGTACAGCTCAGAAATCCTTCGTACCAAAATAATTAAATGAATAAATAAAAAAATAAATTACCACTTGCCAACGAAACCAAAAATGACCAAAAGTAATCCACACCTACACACACCTACAAGAGACTTATTTTTCCACTAATGCATCCTTACCATAGTTCTGCTATTGGGTGGGGATGTATTGTGGGGATTAATATAAAATTAAAATTAAAAAAAACTCCCATGAGCCTTCACACCGGAAGAACCCTCCGAGCATGTGCGGGAAAAACGGACCTACTTCCGACCCCCAAGAGAATTTCTCAGCCATTCGGACCTAGGCCTTACCTGGGGCGAACATGACTACTGGTCGGGAAGGAATTTCCTTACCACGTGGTGAATATGAGCCGAGAATAAAGCCCAAATCATAAAACTGTCTTTTGTCTTTTGTCTCTTCCTTTTTCTTCCCTTAAATTCCTTTTTCAGCGCGACCACCAAATAAGATTGGGTTAAAAGCAAACCCTAGGAACACGCACCAGGAATAACAAGCTACCTTTTAAACCTAAAATGTTAAACCACTTGCCACCCCACAAGGTAACAGTTGGTTATGCATGGAATTTGCTTTTAAACATTTCTGAGTCACTTTATTAAAAAAAAGAAAAAATTTTAAAAAAGAAGGAAGAAAATGTATGAAGGTCAAAAAACTCTGCATTGACTGTAAATTGTAATGAAGCTAGCAATTTGTGTTCAGCCAAGCATGTCAGATGCAGGATGTAAATTTTTCTCATTTACCAACAATTCATAACTGATTTGAAATATTTTGTTGTTGCTAGGGTTGGGGGCCTGATAGGGGTCACCTATTTCCAAAAAGTTGATTGATTAAACTCTGACCTTCACACAAACTTGAGGTGAAGTTATACTTTTTCGTAGATTATTTTCCAAAATCAAACGGAAAATTAATCAGTAAAGAACTTATTAATTAATAAAAACGCTGCGTTATCGTTGTTATTTGGGTTTCCTACATTCAATCTTATCCATTGAATTTGCAAGAATTGTTAAACTTTTTAGAACGTGATATAATGAAAGTAAAAAATAAAAAAAATAAAAATAAATAAATAAAAAAACTCAGCCGAGATATAGCTCCTAAATAAGAAAATCATTAAATTGAGTATTTTGGTCATCAATGTTAAACATTGAAATCAAAATTTTGGTGATATTTCAATGAAAATTTTGATTTCAATGTTTAACATTGATGACCAAAATACTCAATTTAATGATTTTCTTATTAGGAGCTATATCTCGGCTGAGTTTTTTTTTTTTTTTTTATTTATATTTTTTACTTTCATTATATCACGTTCTAAAAATTTCATCTAATCTTTCCATCAAATTTCTGATTTATCTTCCTTTCCTTTCGCGAATTTAGGATTTCATTACATTTATCGCACAAGGTCAATAATTTAATTGAAGCTTTTCTTTTGTATTGTTTGTACTTTTTCATATTGAGTGGATAATCAGTTGTCTTTTTTCTCAAAGTATAACTATTAAAAACATGCGATTAGTTTGCTTATTCTTTTCTTCATGCAAACGTGTTAGAAGTAGCGCCGTCTAGTCATACATGATCATGATCATGATCATGATCATGATTTCACACCTAGTAAGTTTATCACACTAGCGTAAAAACTGATGTTCTTTCAATGGAGTCTGAGTGACAGCAAGTCTCCTCAAGTCTTAAGGACTCTACTGAGTATTCTAAACCGATCTTAACAATTCTGTTGATAGATGATCTCGATTCTTCCTCTGATTTCCGATTTCTCTAGTCTGTTTTCTAAAGAAACTCTTGGGGACCGTTTCAAGGACACCAATTACAATTATTGGTATCACTTTCACTCATATTTAGCAGTTTTTTCAATTTTCTGGCAAGGTCCAGGTATTTGTCTACCTTCTCGTTTTCTTTCACATTCACCTTGTGGTCTGCTATTATTATTATTATTATTATTATTATTATTATTATTATTATTATTATTAATGATGATGATGGTGGTTGTGGTAAGGACCAGGTTGCTTTCGCTTACAACAATCGAGTCACACCTCAAACTGCACGGCGTATGAATACCAGATAGAGTGCGACAGAAAATCGAGTTGTTAAAAATAGTGCGAATCAGATTGTAAATAGTTCCAAGATGGAGTCCTGTCAATAACGCCTGGTTTTAATATCGCCAGTAGACACCATAGTTTTCATCTGAAAGTTGTTACAATATTGCAGAGATTTGTATCGATGTGTTTCAGAAAAGGTAAACATCCTTCCATACAGATTCGTTCCTTATCACATCACTATAAACAAAATAACTTTCCACCTGCAGCATTTCGTTTCACTATTGTCGTCGGGGGTGGGGAGAAAACGAAATTAAAAACATTGTTGTTATTACTCGTATATATACATTTTGTTTCTTTGGTGGAAATGTTTTTTATTTATTTAGTTAAGCATTAGGAAATGGCTGAGTTAGACAAGACGAAACATCAAAATTTACTCAACATAATAAGTGTTTTAATTGTGATGTGTGTGTGAATGGCGTGGAATTGTTGCAGTAGTTTTTGTTGAAGTCGTCACTTGAGAGAGCATAAAGTGAGTATAATCATCTCGATTTACATGTACGATTCATATTTAATTAATATTGGGTGTCTAATGTATCTACGCCTTACTTAATGTATGTCTAAATTGGCGATTTTTTTCTTCTCGTGTGTTGCTTAATCTGACTGATTGATTCAAACGTCATTGTCGTTCACAAATACCTCTTCATTTCTTCTTCCTGTTGTCGTCAGTTAGTCAGCCACTTGCTTATTATTCTCCAGATTATTGCCTTTTATTTTCTAGCCTTTTTTTTTCTCTCTGTCCTTCCTCCCATTTACTGTCCTTTGTTATTTGACGAGATGGGAAATAACCACGAAAAAAAAATCGTGTCGCCAACAACAACACAGCACATATCGGATTATTTAAAAAATAGTCCTTTTATCATTCATATCCCAAATTTTGTACAAAAATAGCAATGACTTATTAGCATTAAAAAAAGAATATTGTTTAACAAATTTTATCCCAGTAATTTTAGATAAAAATTACTGAAAAAAATAACTGGCTTTGCCATTGTTTTTTAAAAAGTTTTTCAAATATTATACGCCATTCCATTTATTGTATAACTGTTCATCCATAACGTGGAAAATGGATCAATAAAATCGTCGTCCGACGAAAAAGAACCTTTTTGTCTCGTTTTTATGATCTTCTATAGTTTATATTTACAACCACTTCGTTTTTCACGAATATTTCCTATTGTTTTTTTTATTATGTTCATTTGTTATCAAAATTATAGCTTAACGTGATTTCCTTATAAAATATTAATTTCCACGTTAAATACGCAGTAAAATAAAAGATTATCGGTTGTAGTATTTAATTCCTTCTCAATAATTACTTTCTGTGAAAGAACATAAACATTTAATTTTAAAAACAGTATTTTTAAGATAGATATTAAAATTTCCTAGTGAATGAAAAAGATCAGAAAAAAAACCAATTTATAAATAAATAAAGCGGTACGCTTTATTTATTTATTTATTTTATTTGTGTTTTTTACTAACAACTAGAGTTGAGGAATTCCTGAAGGACATGAAAAAAACAAAAAAACAATTGACAATTTTTTTTTCATAAAAAAATGAAGAAAAAATAGTTTTAATTAAATAGATTAGATAGTTCATTATGAACTTTGTTATTTTATTAAAATGATATTTTATAACGAATGACATCAATTTAAACTATTTAAGGAAAGTTTTTCACACCTTCATATATTGAAATTTAATGTAAAATAATGTTTATTGTTGATTATTACTAAAAATAAATCGACGAAAATATGGCCGAGGTCAATTATTAACAACATAATGAAAATGGTAAATTTTGAGATCAATGTGAAAACAGATTGCTGTTTAATGCAACTATTTCACGAGCTTTCTTTTTCTAATCGATTGGTTTAGGTAATAAGTAATTACCTAAACCAATCGATTAAAAAAAATAGGAGGGACCCTTCGTAATTACGAAGGGTCCCTCCTATTTTTATTAGATTATTTTGTAACTTTAAGAGCCTAGTAAATTTGTTTTAACTTTCATTCAGTAAACATAAATGAAAGAAAAATTCTAAAATTTAAACAGTAAATTTTGTTGAAGTGTTTGTTTCTTTCGCAAATAAATTAGCAATAAGGATTTATTTTTTTTATTTCAGTATTGAATTTTAATGAAAAAAACTACAATAAACATTTTTAAAAAAAAAACAACGCTTTTTTTCACCACGTGATGTTCATTTGATGTAAACAAGTTCTAGTTAACACCCAATTTAAAATAATGGGGGGGGGGGGTCTTTTGATTCATTACTTTAAAACAAAACTGCAGGAGAAAGAATGGTAAATTATTTTCAAAACATTAAACAATCAAAAATTTCTGTAAAAACAAAGTTTCGTTTATTATTACGTAAATATTGAGCTGTTAATTTGTTATTTGTGTGTGTGTGTGTGTGTGTTTTTTAATTAAACAAAATGAAAACTTAAACTATTTACTGTCCCAAAGTTCCTCATTGATCAAAGTCTGTGTGGTGTACCCTAAAGCTATTTGGTGGTGGTTGCCATAGAAATTAATAACATTTAATTTGATCACATTAACTTCTCTCCTTCATATACTGTTCGTCTGTTCTTGGTCGTCTTATAACTAATCACAATTTACTACAATTTCTGAGTTGGTAATTTTTTAATTTTTTTAATAATTTTCATAAATTACTGTACACATCTCCTGATTCCTCTTCTTAAATGATCATAATCATTATCATCATAGAAACATCACATGTTTTCTGAGAAGGAGTTCTTTATTTATCTCATTTCGTTAATTTGTGAGTATTCTGAGATTTTAAAAGTTTCATTCATTTCAAATTCTTCTCAAAATGTTTCATGATATTGTAGATCGAAATTGTATGTTTTTTTCCTCCATTGTTTTTGCCTTCATACCTGACGATAACCTTTTTAATGTCTATTATGGAAAACACTTGTAGAAGTAATCCCCCTCTTTTAACAGTAATAATGCTGCTTACATTTTGTTTACATAATCCTATTACTTTACAGCATTATCTAAAGTTTTAAGTTTTCGTAATCAAACGGAATCTTTTTTGAGTTTTGATAAAGAAACATTTCTTTTTAAGTCAGTTTTTAATTTGAGTATAATGTAGGGTAGGGATAAACATAATCGGGTCACGTGATCAGTTTAGGCGATATGGAATAAACGAAAGTAAATATTTTTGAACTTTGTTTTTTAAAAATCTCTCTCTCAAAAAAAAGTAACGATCACACAGAGTTGTTAAAAGGGAAAACAGTTAATTCAAAAATTAAATTAACCGATTAGGGAAAATTACTCACCGTTAATAAAAAAAATAAAATAGTCCGTTTTACATGCAACACGGTGATGTTTATGTAGAAACGGGGATTGTATTTTTACTAGCTATAACCAAAAGGGGCCTAAAATGCGTTTTTGACAAAATGATTTTAGCCCCCCCCCCCCCCCGAAAATAATTTACCAAAAATTAGGGAATTAAATGATTTTAATGAAATTTTCAGTTTATTTATCATTGATAAATTATCAATGAATGATCTTTATAATGCATTATTTATTTTATTTCAAAACTTACTGATTTTTTTTTCAGGTCACTTAATTTTGACCCCCCCTTATGTTGGGGGCGTGACATTTTTTTCAAGTTGGTCTTATAGTTTTCTAATTACAGTATAAATAAAGAGATAAAAGACCAAAGTTAAAAGCCACCGTAAAAAAAGAATTTTGTTTCTATTCATAACGAATAGAAACAAAAAAATTTTTTTTTACGGTGGCTTTTCTATGAGAAAATAAGTACCGAAAATCGAAAAATAAAATGTTAAAAAATAATAGATAATTCATTTTTTGGAGATTTATTTTTTACTCATTTCGATAATTATTTAATTGGCTATTATCTTATAAAAGAAAAAATTATACATCGATATTTTTTCTGCTTAAAAAGGGGGCGGGGTACATTTTCATAAAAAGTATACTTTGATGTAATAAAATAAGGTTTGCATTAAATAGATATTTATTTTTAGAATCTAAAAATAGAACATTTTAAACTTAACATCAGGCTTTTCATATTTTAAATGAATTTTATATATTAATTTTTCATAGCAAAAATACTAAATTAAAGTTTTGAAATAAAATAACTAATGCATTATAAAATTCATTAATTGATAAATCAATACTGAAAATTTCATTAAAATCAGATAATTACCTGATTTTTGGTAATTTTTTTTGCAATCGCGAATGTTACGTTAAAATTGTAAAAATTATACATTTAAATGTATGGGTGGCTGTATTCGACATAATTGTTTTCTTGTGCATATTTAATAACCAATTACTGGTTTTCAAAGATTTTTGAAAGATTTTTTTTTGTGGTAGTTTCAGAATAACTCCAGAATATTTTTTAGTTGAACTTATAGTGTAACTGAAGCAAAGAAAAGACTAAGTATTACAAATGTTGTCAGTTTTGCTCTTCCGTATATTATAAGAATCAAACATTACTATTCAACAATAAAAATTATAAATTCTTTTAAGAATATTAATATATCGTGGATCGGACAAATTTTCAGTTCACCTGAATTCTAAAATTCATATACTTAAATATCCGTCAAAAAATTCGATTTGTACACACAAAAAAGATTTTTAAACATTAAAATCAAAAAAAACATTATTTAAGCACACAAAAGATTTAAAATCTCTTAAAAATTAATTTCTTTAAAAACAAATTTTTTTCTTGACAATTTAATAGAATATAGTACATATCAATTAAAAAAAAAAAAAGGTTTTCAAATAATAATATTAGGACATTTTTTTGTACTTTTTATTTCAGAATTCATTTTTTTAATATCTCATAAAATAAAATAGACCTCGTAAAAAAAACATTTCCCCTAATATATTTTAGGAAAAAACTATTTCAGACATATTTACATCCAAAGGTAAATTGTTATGGAAATTTTCGTGAAAATTGGACAATTAATTGATTTTTCATAAAAATTTTAAAATCCTCTTGTCGTAATGTTAAATTTCAGTTGATTTAACAGTGCAAAAATGAAAACATTGTTTTTCAATCATAATTTTCATTATTTCCGTAAGCTGAAAATTTAAAAAAAATCATCAGTGGTTTTTTTTAATGTTTCTTCTTATATTAAATTACTTTTGATTAATTTAGTTTAATTGAAATCTAAATTCCATTTTAATTATTTTATATCTGAGCTAGTAAAAATTTACAAATACATAATTGCCTCTCTAATACAAAACTATTTTTTCCCCCTTAAATTACCTTCTTTTTTTTTTTTTTTTTTTCTTTTTTGTTCCTTGACATTATTTAGTTACCTCTTTATATATATATATATATTATTTATATAAGTTATTAGTATGTAGATAAGGTCAACAGTATTAATAATGTAAATAATTTTATAAATGATTAATTCAAATAAAAATAAAATCATGGAGAATGTGACGTAATTAACTAAGGTAATTGTGTCTTGAGTAGTGATATAGTTTCAGCTACAGACAAACACACAATCTCCATTATAATAAGATATTAACTTTTATATTATTTTTTTCCCTGAAATTTATTTAATGGTTTTTCTATTATAAACTATGGTAGGGACAGCCAAGTTTGTTCTGTTTTGTTTCCATACAAATCATCGGATATCGTTATGTAAATAACATTGAAAATCAATTTAATTGATTTAAAATATGAAAATCCTGATAAGTTTAAAATGTTATATTTTTAGATTCTAGAAATAAATATCTATTTAATGCAAACCTTATTTTAGTTGAACAAAGTAATAAGTTTTAAAGAAAAACTCTATTGAAAATTTATTCCCCCCCCCCCTCCTTTAAAGCAGAAAAAATATTGATGTATAATTTTTTCTTTTATAAGATAATAGTCAATTAAATAATTATTATGAGTCAAAAAGAAATCTCAAATTATTTTTTTACATTTTTTTTTTCTTTACATTTTATTTTTTGATTTTCGGTACTTATTTTCTCATAAATTTTTTTTTTTTTTTTTTTTATTCACAACTTCGGTCTTTTATCTTTTTATTTATACTGTAATTAGTATCGAACACTGACCAACCTCGCCGGGATTTTTGAATAAGGGTGGGCAAAATTAAGTGACCTGAAAAAAATCAGAAAGTTTTGAAATAAAATAAATAATGCATTATAAAGTTCATTCATTGATAAATCAACACTGAAAATTTCATTAAAATCCGATAACTCCCTAATTTTTGGTAAATTATTTTCTGTAGGGGGGTCTAAATACATTTTGTCAAAAACGGATTTTATGTCAAATTTGGGACTACCTAGTATAATGTAAGTTACAGAGCAACAAATTATTAATATTTGGAATCTTTGCTTAAACTACTTTTGCCAACCTTTATAATAGATACATAATTTAAATGTGTTAAAGCACATCAATTATGTAAAAAAAATCTGAAGAAAACATCCTAACACCTAGCAAAGTTGTCTTCAGCTGAGAATAGTAAGAATCCTATAAATTTACATGACTAAAATGTACTTTGATATGGAGAAAAAAAAGAAAGCTCTTAACTTTTAAAATATTTTGAATAATTGAATTAACTGTGTACCTTTCTAAAAGTTGTTTTTAGATTACTTTATTATAGACTTGTCAATTATAAAAGTGTGGCAAATACATAACCAGAGTGCTATTAATTTCTTGTTTATAACTTTCTCAAGTCAATATACTCTTCGCTCTTAATTTACATAAATTTTATTTTGACTTGGCATTTTTTTCCACATTTAAACAGAAGGAATTTTGAAAATTAATGTTCATATTCCCTGCCTATAATTATTTATCTAAGTAATTATGTTGCACAATTGAACAGATAGTATCAGAGCTAGGAAAGGATCAAAAGAAAATACACATCTAATTTAATGCTAAAAAAATATATTACTTGTGAACTAGCAGAATTATTTACCACTGATTTGTACAGATTTATAATTGAAATGTATTTCTTATTAATTTCTGTGCTTTTTTCCTCAGTATTTTCATTTGTATTGAGAGTGTATTTTTAATATTATTTTGCTATATGACTTTTTTATTTTTATTTTTTTGTATTACAAAAAAAAAATGCTTATCTTAATTGTCATAATTTTTATTTTTGCATTTACTTACAAAAATTATTTGTACATTGTGCTAGAGTTTGCTGCTCTTTTCACTTTTAAGGCAGTTATTTTGATTTTTATCCTTGTTAGATTTTTAAAATTTAAAACATTTTTGATACTTGTTTAGGAATCAGACTGGGGACAAAATTTATAAGGTTATTATTTATTTATTTTAACAATTTATGATTGCTAAATAAAAAGAATTTCCTACTAAATTTTGAAATTAATTGCTATGAGCTATATTATCAAAAATAATCATTATGGTTGTATACACTGCCAATATATTGTAGTAAGAAAGCTATTTTTTTAAAAATTTAACCTAATGTATTTCATGCTAATTTAACAGTATTTTTGATTTTTCTATTATTTTTAATTTGTTGTAAAAAATTCCATTTTATACAAGTTTTATAAAAAAAGAATGAAGATTTTCAGAATAATTTTCTCTATCTTCTCGATTTTACCTCACTGACCTTCTGATTTACAGTAGACAGAATCACCTGTTCATTGTCTATTCATATGGTAAGCCCTCCTTCCATGAAGTTACTGGAATTTGCTACTGCCTCATTAATCTACTCACTAATGTGTCCTTCTGTTCTAATTATACCTATTTATACTTTTAACATTCTTACACCTTAGTATGATTTCCTAAATAGCTTGTAATAATATTTAATACTTATCAATCAGCTGAATACTTGCTTATTAAAAATCATAGATGTTATACTATAAGTAATGTGATACTAAAAGTGTCAGTTTTATTTAATAGTTTATTTATATTGAAACATTTTTAATAAATCTGTTTTTATAAAATTGTATGTTAAAAAAGTATCCGCTTAATTTGTCTACTTTTAGTTTGAACTGTCAGTTTTTAGGACTCCT
Organism: Doryteuthis pealeii; assembly: GCA_023376005.1. Taxonomy (NCBI): domain Eukaryota; kingdom Metazoa; phylum Mollusca; class Cephalopoda; order Myopsida; family Loliginidae; genus Doryteuthis; species Doryteuthis pealeii. Next base: position 33,826,507 of record CM042139.1, on the reverse strand, counting down.
CCACTCTGAAAAAAAGGAAAAGAATTTAAAATGACCAATTCTGTATGGTGGAATATATCCCAGTTAAATGAACCACATAATTTGTATATCTCGGAATTTTTGAGATGAGGCTTGATAATTAGTATTATTTGGATTATTCGGACTATTGTCCTCATCTTCATTGTTATCTGTACAACGTTTCGGCTGATGTGCCCTCCGGCTCCCAATTATGACAAGGTTCCTGAGTTCGACAATAAATACCTGAAGAAGGCCGGAGGGCACATTGGCCAAAACGTTGTACAGATAATAATGAAGATGAGGACAATAGTCTGAATAATCCAAATAATACTAATAATTTGTATATTTCAATATTTTAATTAATAAGAGAAATGAAATGCTTATATTTCTAGATTGGGTTAAATCAAAGTTGGCAATACTTTTTTAGTTAACTAAACTGTAATATCTTGTCAGTTTAACATTCCTCATTGAAAGGTAAAAATTAACAACTATCCATTCACATTTCCAATCAATTTTTATTTCTTCATTTCAAATGCAAGGATTTTAACATTTTTGCATAAGTTCCAAATTTGCTCTTTCAACTTGAATGAAAAACATCTTATCTTTACACTTAAATTTCTTTAAAGTGAATGATATAATTGAAAAAAAAAAAAAAAAAAAAACACATGGTATAGTTTTAAAAAATAGATCTTTGCAAAGTTAAATTTTAGAGTTTTATTGAAAAATTATAATTAAAAAAGAAAATGTTATAACAGTTGATTTATAATAATTTCAGTTTCAAAAGTTTACAGTTATAGATGCCAAAACATGTTTTATGACCTCTTGGATCAATCAGTTCTCTTTTTTGTCATCTTCTCTATTAATTTAAAATGTTGATTTTATAGGTACACTTTCCTAATCAAAAGAATATGTCTGTAACTTTGATAATTGCTAATTCTTTTTTTTAGTGACATTAGTTTTAATGTTAACTTCTGTTATGTTTTTACATACAAATAGAATACGGAGCACTGAATGAAAATGCAAGAGCAGGTTGTTGGAAATTAACAAGGTTTTATTTAACACAGAGTAGAGAATGTTTTTGCCCTGAAAGGGACTTAATTAGCTCAACCATGTACACTTGTGTCGTGCCAGCACGAACCCCAATCCATAAATGTCATGGTAGAAACACCACTTCCAGGTTCCCATCAGTCCCCTACTGATGTAATGTGCTGGGTTTTCATTTTTTATATATGGGCTTGTTTCTTTGTGTGTGAAAACCCTATTTCAGATTTTAAAAACAAATTCAGGTGCAAGTCAATTTGTTTCTTTTGTCAATAAGTTTGTTACGTTCTTTGATTGTTGTGTAGTAGTAAACGACACAGTGAAAGATAGAGAGCTGTTTATAATTAACAATAACCACTCGTTTCGTAAAATCGTTTGACATAAACAATTTTTCAATTTTGGTTAAAATCGCAATTTCTCGGGCATTTCTGATCCAATCTTTAAAAATATTTATATGGCTGGAAAGAAAAGAAAATAATCTTTCTAAATATGTAATTTTTGTGTGTTTTTATCCATTGAATTATTTTTTACAGGGAATTAAAATGATATTTTGCGTCAAAAAGCTGAAAACAAAATATGACTTTAAAAAAAAAATTTTTTTTTTTAGACTAATTTTTACACGCTACTTTCTTTTTCAAAATCATAGTGGCTAATCTTAATCAATATTCTTGAAATTTTACACTTAATTAGAAGACACCTGGAAGTACAAACACAACCCTTTTTTTTATTTCTTTTTAATTGTTTCTAGGCCCGTGGAAGCGAAAATACAATAGAGCAAATTTCAAGGTGATTTCTTCAAAAAATATAAGAGAAGCAAAAAAAAAAAAAAGCACTATGTCAGTAATAAAAGACAGTCTCAGAATTATTTCCATATATAATGTGTGAAATAAAAACAATTGTATATCCCGTCAGGGATTTTGCTCAAAGTTTTAATTTTGAAAAGAAAACCGTAAAATTTTCAATTTCTCTCGTAATTCTGACCTTATCGGCTTAAAAAAAGTAATTACTCGTGTATTTCGGGTCCAATTTTTAAAATATTTATATGCTTGGAAAGAAAATGAAATAATCTTTCTAAATATACAATTTGTATGGGTTTTTATCCATTGAATTATTTTTTACAGAGAGTTAAAACGGTATTTTGTCTTAAAGGGCCGAAAAAAAGTGTGATACAAATTTTTTTTCCACATCAAATTTTCTGTGTTATCTTTTTTGTAAAATCAAAGTGGTCAATATTCTTGAAATTTTACACTTAAATAGGAAACAATTTTAACTACAAGCAGAAACTTGTTTTTTTCTAAGTGAAACTACAATACACCAAAGCAACTTTTTCAAAAATATAAGAGAAGCAAAACAAAAGCACTATATGCCTAATAGTAGACAGCCTTAGGATTATTTTCGTATATAATATGTGAACGAAAAATGATTGTATACCGTCGGGGATTTGCTTTGAAACTTTGAATTTTGAAGAAAAAAAAACAGTTTATCCAGACCACACCATTTTAAATGAGTAATTAATCACTTATTTCTGGTCCAATTTTTAAAATATTTATATGGTTGGAATGAGAATAAAATAATCTTTCTAAATATGTAACATTTATGTGTTTTTAACCATTGAATTATTTTTTTACGACGAGTTAAATGGTATTATTACATATAAACAAAGCTGCACACGCAGGACAGTTTTGTTAAATAAATTTATATAGAATTATTCTATTTCTTGTATGTAATACAACATAGCAGGTATTTAAAAAGGTATTTTAAGTCCAAAGTGATGTTATTTATATAAATTAATACTATATATGTGTATATATGCCATATTAAAATGAAAATGTTAAATAATCTTGTGGTAAACTTAAAAAAACAAAATCTTGATAACCCTACTTTTTATTCCCCAAATAATGGGTTCTAGCATGGAGATACATAAAATTTAAGTGCAGAATCAGAAAGAACATACAATTTTACACAAGAATGCAAAGTCTTATCAAAATTGTTCCAAAAATAAAGAAATGGTGAAGAAATTACTAAATTTTTTGTTTTGAATTGGTCTGTGATTTGACATATTTTTTAACAAAATCATGTCCACTTTTGTACCCCTAATTTCGGGGCTTTAAATTCTTATATCCTTTGAACCACTGGGGATATTTGCATAATTCAAACAGTTCTGAACTCCATTTACAAAGCTCTATATAACTAACGTGATTAAATAACAATAACCTCAAATAAAAAAAATCAACTGAGAATGTTATTATAATACCAGAATTAGCATATCTGGAGCTAGTAAGCTTATCATTATCGGTGAACCAGTAGTCAAAATTGGAAAAAGAAAGGTTGGCTGATTTTCAGCTAAGCTAAGGCAACCTTGTGTTCTTCCTTAACTCATTTTCTCCACTGACAAACTTGAATTCCTCGTTCCCTTATTTTATGGTTGTTAATTGCCTGATTATTTTTCTTATGTCATTCACCTACATATTTTTGTATATTGTTTATTTCCCCAAAATATTTAACATCGGAATTTTTTTCGGTTGGAATTTCACCAAAAAATTCATAATCAAAGTGAATTCCAGCCAGATTTTTCTTTTCAAAATATTTTTCCAAAATATTTCTTTCTCTCTTCTTCACCCATAATTTACTTTTACGAAAAATGATTGTTTTGCAACCCATAATTACCTCCGCTCCTTAATTATGTTATACTGATCAAGGGGAGTAACTCTAGATTTCGTTAGGTCTAGGACATAACATCTTCCTTTTTTGAATAATTAACCATAGCAAGTACGCTTGGGGGTTAATTTGTAGGTGCTTCACTTTTGTTCGATTTCACTTTGGCTAGTTTCTGCAACGTTCTGCTCTACTCCCATTTGCATTTTTCTGCACAGGAGGTGATTGAGTTAGTAGGTCGAATGTGTCCATTAATAAATCCAATGGAATGGTTAGCATGTTATTAACTATGTTGTTTGTTATGTATCTGGGATGTAACTAATTTTTATGCTGTGCCCAGAATTGCCTTCCAACTTATACATTATACACAAATTGTCCCTTTTTATGTATGGTACCTAGTACCCAGTTTGTCTGTCCAGGCCTGTAGATTCTCGCAAATACTGATGTGCCTACTGAGAAAATTTGTCCTTTCTTATGACAAGTGTCTTGTCTCTGTTGTTGTTCTTGTAGATGTAAAGCGTCCATTGTGGTACAGAGCTTTCTTCCCATGAATGCCTCTGCTGGTGACATGCCATTCTTTACCCCACAGTTTGGTGTTGTCCGATATGAGAGGAGAAATGCTTTTAGTATCTCCTCTGTTGTTGTTCCCTCTCCCTTTGCTTTGAGCAGAGCACATTTAAATGTGTCCACAAAACATTCTGATTGCCCATTGGATTGTGGGTGGTAGTAGCATTCCCAGTTGATTTTTTTATTTGAGGTTATTGTTATTTAATCACAATAGTTATATAGAGCTTTGTAAATGGAGTTCAAACCTGTTTGCATTATGCAAATATCCCCAGTGGTTCAAAAGTTATGAGAATTTAAAGCCCCGAAATTGGAGTGGACATGATTTTGTTAAAAAAAATGTCAAATCACGGACCAATTGAAAACCAGAAATTCAGTGATTTCTTCACCATTTCTTTATTTTTGGAGCAATTTTGATAAAACTTGGTATTCTTATGTAAAATTGTATGTTTTTTCTGATTCTGCACTCAAATTGTATGTATCTCTATGCTTTAACCCATTATTTAGAAAATATTATTATTGGATCCTTTCCGTCCACTAAGGACAATGGCGTATTGTCCAAAATAAAAATAAAAATTTTTATCTGCGCAAGTGACTCTGCAGGCCAATTCTTGAGTGACAGTCTTTAGTGCACTGAATGCACACACACTGTGATGCTTTCTGGGGCTACTGGCTTTTTTCTCTCTTTCTGGCTCTCTTTTCTATTGAGGCTACTCTCCTCTCTTTCTCATCCCTCTCCGTGCCTTGTTTAATGTTTGCATCTACCTCCCACGTGTTTGTGTCAATATGGCATATTCTCATAGCTGTCCTGCAGACATCTGTAAATTGTAGGTGTGGTCTACCAACCGATTGGGAGCCTTTTACTAATTCACCATACGAAAGATCTTTTGGGATGCGTAAATTTTCCATTCTCCTGACATTTCCAAGCCAATGAAGGGGCCTCTCACAGAGAATGGAGAACATGCTGTTCATGTCAGCGCAATCCAGCGTGACTGTGTTGGGCACTTTATCCTGCCAACAGATGTGTAGAATACGTTGTAGACAACGGAGATGGAAACTATTGAGTTACCTTTCGTGGCTTGTATATGTTGTCCACACTTCGCTACTGTAAAGGAGTGTACTGAGGACACACGCTTTGTAGACACGCATCTTTGTTTTCTTGGTGAGACTGGCATTATTTCAGACTCTCTTACTCAGTTTGGCCATGACTGCTGCTGCTTTCGCTATTCTGCTGTTGACTTCAGAATCAAAGGAGACTGAGTTTGGGGTGGTGGACCCAAGGCACTTGAAACTCTCCACAGATTCAAGGTTGCGCCCATCAATATTGATGTTTAAAGGAGAGTCCACGTTTTGTGCCATGACTTTGGTCTTACTTTTACTTATGGAAAGTCCGAACTCCTTACAAGCATGTGCGACTTACAAGCTGTTGCAGGCCTTCTTCAGTGTGTGATGTCAAGGCTGCGTCGTCAGCAAATAGCATTTCACAAATGAGGACCTTCTTGACTTTACTCTTGGCACAAAGACGAGCAATATGGAATAACTTTCCGTCTGCTCTTGTGTGAATGTAAATTCCTTCATTGCAGTCCCTGAAGGCATATTGGAGAAGCATAGAGAAAAAGATTCCGAACAGTGTAGGCACAAGGACACAGCCCTGCTTCACTCCGCTGTTGACTGGAAATGCCTCAGATGTTGTGCCATTAAAACAGACTGTGCTGTGCATATCTGCATGGAAGGAAGTGATGATTTCTAGCAGTCTGGGTGGGCAGCCAATCTTTTGCAGCAGTCTAAAGAGACCACTTCGGCTGACCCAGTCAAACGCCTTCGTTAAATCAATAAATGCAATATAAAGTGGCATCTGCTGTTCCTGACACTTTTCCTGCAGCTGGCGTAGGGAGAAGATCATGTCCACTGTTGACCGGTTAGAACGGAAACCACACTGAGACTCCGGGAAGATCCGAGAGGCAAGAGTCTGTATCCGAGCCAGTGAAACGCGAGCAAAAACTATTCCAATGATGCTAAGGAGGGAGATGCCTCGATAATTGTTGCAGTCGCTCCAGTCTCCTTTATTCTTGTATAGAGTAACAATGATAGAGTCCCGCATGTCCCTTGGGATGTGTCCTTTTTCCCAGCAGCTACAAAGTAGATTATGTAATGGTTGAAGCAATGCTGCTTTCCCGCTCTTCAATACTTCTGATGGTATGCCATCACTCCCGGTTGCCTTCCTATTTGCAAGGCGGTCGTTAGCATTACTGAGTTCTTCCACTGTTGGTGGTGTGTCTAGTTCCTCCATCACTGGTAGATCTGTGATGGTATTTAGGGCATTGTCCGTCACAATGTTTTGGGTTTTGTATAGCTCTAGGTAGTGCTCAACCCAACGTTGCAGCTGCTTCCTTTGGTCAGTGATGACTTCTTCCATCTTAGTCTTGAGTGGTGCAGTTTTTATGATGGGTGGGCTGGTTGCTTTTTTGATGCCCTCGTACAGGCTTCTTGCAGCTATCTCTATGTCGCGACACTGATTTAGCCAATAGGTGTTGGCACAGTGTCGAGCAGTCTGCTGGGCTTTATTTCTGGCACTCCTAAAGGCAGTGAGCATACTATGATTTAGTGCTGCCTTGTATGCTTGGAGAGCTCTCCTCTTTGACTCAATCACAGGTTTCATTTCTTCCCAGTGGGCTTTGAACCAGTCAGCAGTTTTTTTTCTCCTTTTATCCATAGGCACTGATGGCCGAGTTATACACAGCATCCCTGAGATGAGACCACTTGGTGTCGATGGAGGTTTCATCGGGCATCCCGTTTGCAAAGGCTTCTTGAAGATTGCCTAGAAAGTGCTGTGTTTTCTCTGGGTTGTCTACACAGCATGTGTTTATCCTAGGGCGACCCCTCTTCTTGAAGTGGTGGATCTTTTTGGGTGTCAATTTCACCCTGCTGGCCACCATGGAGTGGTCTGAGTCATAATCTGCGCTATGGTAAGTGCGGGTAAGGAGGATAATTTTTAGATTTAGAGAATAAGAGGTACAGATAGCAGCGTTTCTTTTGTTTTTTCTAAGTTTAATACCCGATTATTCAACATTTTCATTATAATACTGCATGTATATACATGTATAGTATTAATTCAAATAAATAACACCACTTTGAACTTAAAAATACCTTTTTAAATGCCTGCTGTGTTATATTACAAGACCTAGAATTCCTTTTTACATGTCAAACGCATATTTTATCATTGAAAATCTTAAAAATCACATGATAAATACATTTTCATTAAGAGAAATCACTTGCAATAGATATTCACTATTCATCTTCAAATAAAAGGGAAAAATATATATAAAAAATACATACAAAGGAATTACAAATTTTAGTATATATCTTCTTCAAAAATATATAGCAGAAAACTTTTCATAAAAATCTTGTACATGTTCATGATGTGGAATTTTCCATAATCTCCCAGAACTTAAGCATTCTGGGACCAAATCAATTTTTAGAATAAATTTGGCCTTTACATTTTGCACATCATCTCTGTCTGGCCAAAAATATATCCCCTTTCCGTGATGCTGCCAATTTTGCTAAACTTTATTTGATTAAACAGAATGTCACATTGTTAATGCAATGTGACATTAGCTTTTCAACATTATTAATAATAATAATAAATAAATTTATAACATTGTTAAATTATTTTTTAATTAAATAATGTAAAGGAAAAAAAAAAAATTACATTTCCTTAATGATTAAAATTCTCAAAAGACGTTTTATATAGGGTTTTGCGTGTGTGGAAATTTCATAACATTAAAAGACTTTGAAACATACGTGAAAAAAGTTAAAAAAAAAAAAAAAAAAAAAATAGTAATTCTGTTATTGTGGAAATTTCCATAAAATACGATAATTATCAAATTTTCTTGCGTGTTACTGATTTTGTTCATCGTAGAAATCTGAAAATTCTCATGCAAAAAAATGAATATTGTTTCCATATAAAAGTACCGATGCAAGTATTATTTTTAACCCAAATATCTTTGGTTCTATAAAGAATAGAAAAATACTTCTTATACGAAATAAGTTTAAAAACACAACACAAAAATTTGAGGTGAAAAGTTTGTTTTTTTTAAGTTTCAGCATTTTTCCATCGCGTATCAATTTTATAACAGTTGGTGTCTACTGTCAATGTTTTTCTTTTTATGGTAATAGCTAAATAGGTAAATAAACTAGCAAATAGATAAAACTTTCTTTATTTTACTTTATTTAATTTTCATTATTTTAATTTATGAATTTTCGAAGGTGTTTTTCAAGATGTTTCTTGCAGATGCAAACATACTAATTATTCTAACAACAGTCTTTAATTTTATTTTTACGCCACTGTAACAGAAAAAAAAAAAACAAAGAAAAAAGTAAGGAACATAAACTAGCTAATAGATAAAACTTTATTAAATTTTCATTCATGAAATTTCAAAGCTGTTTTTCTAAAAAAAATTCTTTCCAACGGACTGAATACGTGTATGTCTCTTAACAATTACTGACAATTTAAGTAATTTCTTCCATAAACTTTTTGGAATGTACAATGTACATTCCAAAAAATTTGTAAACGTACATTGTATGTATCTTTACGAATTTTGCACATGTTGATTTTTCAAAGGTAAATATTTAAAAAAAAAAAAAAAAAAATTTTTTTAATTTAATTTAATTTATTTATTTTAAAGCTCACTTTTGATCATATCTATATTTAAATATATATCAAGCACAATTGTATATCTAATTATACAAACGGACCAGTTCAATGCCACCAGCATTATGTTGAATATCGAACCTTATTTATTTCTCTTATACTTTTTGAAGAAATAGCCTTCAACTTTGGACTATCGTATTTTCGCTTCCACAGGTCCTAGAAAAAAAGAAAAAAAACAGCGCCGTTTGTACTTCCAGGTATCTTCTAATTGAGTGCAAAATTTCAAGAATATTGATAAAGATTAGCCATTTTGATTTTCCAAAGATATGTAGGGTGTAAAATTTATTCTCTGAAAAAAATTCCTAACACGCATTTTCGGCTGTTTGAAGCAAAATACGGTTTTAATTCACTGTAAAAAAATTATTCAATGAATAAAAACACATATAAATTACATATTTAGAAAGAGATTATTTTCTTTTCTTTTCAACCATATAAATATTTTTAAGTTTGAACCCTAAATATGCGAGAAATTTTGATTTTAAATCAATAAGGTCCGATTTGTGACGCCAGTTGAGAGGGTGATTTTACTTCTGAAAGACACGTAAATTTGAGTTTTTTTTTCTTCAAAATCAAAACTTTCGGAGCAAATCCCTGATGGTATAGCAATCTTTACATTTCACACATTATGTATGAAAATAATTATGAAACTGTCTTACTGACATAGTGCTTTTTTTTTTGCTTTTTTTTTTTTGCTTCTCTTATACTTTTTGAAGAAATAGCCTTCAATTCTATCATATTTTCACTTTCACGGGTCCTAGAAACAAAACAAAAAAGAAGCCCAGTTTGTACTTCCAGGTGTCTTCTAATTGAGTGCAAAATTTCAAGAATATTGATAAAGATTAGCCACTTTGATTTTGAAAAACAAAACAGCATGTAAAATTTATCCTAAAAAAAAAAATCATATTTTATGTTTTCGGCTGTTTGAAAGAAAATACGGTTTTAACTCGCTGTAAAAAATAATTTAATGGATGAAAACTGATAAAAATTACATATTTAGAAAGAGTATTTTATTTTCTTTCCAATCATATGAATATTTTTAAGATTGGGTCAGAAATATTCGAGAAATTGCAAATTTAACTGATTAAGGTCACAAATTTGAAAATGTCTGCATTTATCAGCTAATTGGACATGATTTTGTTAAAAAAAAATGTCAAATCACAGACCAATTCAAAACAAAAAATTTAGTAATTTCTTCACCATTTCTTTATTTTTGGAACAATTTTGATAAAACTTTGTTACAAAAATAAAGAAATAATGAAGAAATTACTAAATTTACTATGATTTTGATAAAACTTTGCATTCTTATGTAAAATTGTATGTTCTTTCTTTTCTGCACTTATATTTTATGTATCTCCATGCTAGAACCCATTATTTGGGGAATAAAAAGTAGGGATATCAAGATTTTTTAATTTTATTTTTTAAGTTTACCACAAGATTATTCAACATTTTCATTTTAATACGGCATATATACATATATTAGCATTACAAGCAGTTCAAATTTGCGACCGTAATCAGTTAAATTTGCAATTTCTTGAGTATTTCTGATCCAATCTTAAAAATATTTATATGGTTGGAAAGAAAATAAAATAATCTTTCTAAATATGTCATTTACATGAGTTTTTATCCATTGAATTATTTTTTACAGCGAGTTAAAACCATATTTTGCCACTATGATTTTGAAAAACAAAGTAGCGTGTAAAAATTAGTCTAAAAAAATGTCATTTTATGTTTTCGTTTTTTCGAAGCAAAATATCATTTTAACTTGCTGTAAAAAATTATTCAATGGATAAAAACACATAAAAATTACATATTTAGAAAGATTATTTTCTTTTCTTTGCAACCATATAAATATTTTTAAGATTGGATAATAAATCCCAGAGAAATTGCGATTTGAACTAATTAAGGTGAAAAATTGTCTATGTCCAACGGTTTTACTAAACGAGCTTTTATGGCTAGTGGTAGGGTGTAGATTGATCATGAGTGATGCAATTTACATTGCAGAAGTGATGGAATGATTCAGATGTGAATTGTATTCCATTATCAGAGTCAAATATCTCTGGCAGGACATGTTGACTGAATAGTCATCTAAGAATAGTTGAATGGGTGTCTGTGTTTTTCATCAGAAAAATCTCTGGCTATTTGGAATGAGAATCTACTATTACTGGAAAACTAAAGCCAGCAAAATCCACATGTATGCGGGACTATGGTTGCTCTGGGTATGTCGTGTGAGTCCACAATCCAAAGTGGATTTTTCTGTGTTTCCATGCAAGGGACACAACTCTTGACTGATTTTTCGATGTCACAGTCCACATTAGGCCAGTACACCACACTGCGGGTTATGGCTTTCATCCGATTGATGCCAGGATGTTCTGAACTGCTTTACTGAACTTTGTGGGAACCACAACACGATCTGCAAACATCAGAGACTCATCAAAGATGGATAGAGAATCACTGCGCCATCTAAATTATTGAAGGTCTCCTGTGAGATCAGAAGGCAGTGACTGTCTGAGAAACTTTAAAACTTTTTGTAGCATTGTATACTGTTGTGTTTCTCGTTTAATGTCCACTCTTGTCACAGGAATTTTTCAGATACAATTGGTGATTGTGCATTGTAAATCTCCTCAATGTTGATGGCAGCAATGACTGTGTCATCATCTGGGACTGATTGTGATCTGATGAGGCATGACAAATCATCAGCCTGACCAAATTCTGTAGTCTTGTAGTACTGTATATCAAAGTCGTACTCCAGTAGAATGATTGCCCAGCATAGTCAATTAGCTGAGTATACTGGAATTTCTTTTTTTGCACCAAATATTGATAATAAAGGCTTGTGGTTAGTCAGAAGTGTGAAGTGGCACCCAAATAGCATCTTGTGGAATTTCTTCACCACAAAGATCAGTGCAAGTGCGTCCGGACATCCCAGACAATATTATCAGGAGGAAGGTGTTCTCTCTCGGTGTAAAGCTCGTGGGACATCTCCTAATGTGCTGCTAGTTGAGAGTAGCGACCAGTGTCATCAAGCGAAGGGTAAGTGTGGTAACAAAAGGATGGGATGACCGAGGTGACAATGCCCCACTAAGACGTATGCTAATGGAACCGTCAACAGAGTGAGTCAGACTGACCCTTGCAAAGGCAAATGGTGTGTTAATGGCAAGGAGCTTGACATGTGGGTTGACTCAAGTTCCCTGGTCACAGGAGTCCTGCTTGAATTTTGCATGAACCGTGATTGAAGATGTGTGTTGGATGCAACCAGAAATTGGACACACAACACATCAACCTCGCAGAGTTGGATGTGTTATAAAAGGAATAAAAAGCTATAGCACTGGGAGGCAAAATCTCTCCACCTTAAAACTGACTCCTTTGTGCATTTTTTCCGATGGCTTCAACAACATGTTGACTGGCAACCAGAGAGAGTACAAAATTGCTGCTAACAGGAATGCTATCAGGAAGAACCTTTTTCAGAAACTTGTCAGAGAGTATTCACTGGTGGCAGACGTTGCGCCTAGTCAGGTCTAGTCAAAATAAAGCAGATAAGATCACCCAGAGTCCACCAGTCCACAGAGGTGGTTAGAGGCAAGGAGAGGGAAGCAGAGCCTGCGTGCAGATATGTGCCGCACCAACGGCAGCAGGAACAAGCTAAATACGAACAGATAATTCTAATAGCAGTTACCCTGGAGTGAAACGGGACAACGTACTTCATCAGGAGGATCATTCTTCTATGACAAAAAGGGGTGTGAAATCTGCCATTTACATTTCATGAGTGTCTATCCATTGATCCTGCGGCCAATAAAGATGGGCAACATAGGAAACTTGAATCTCAAAGGGTGGACATTAGGGTAGGTCGATTCTATATACCAAAACCGGTGCAAAACGAGAAAAGTTGCTATTACATAAAGATAATTGTACAAAATATTTGTCTCTTAAAAACTTTACCAATTTTGAGCAACACTTTAAAATACCAACAAAAATCTGATGTTTTGAATTTCGCTTGTAGTTAACCAAAAATAAGTAGGTCAGATTAAATGCAAAGTTTTTGAAGAAAAAAATGTAAAAAATAGGCTTAATAAAAGATTTTTCATTAAATCATGCAAATTCTTGGAGATTAAATAAAGTAAACGCTGCAAAAATATTTAATGTTAAATACTATAAATATAACCAAATTTGACCTTGTTTTAAGTGGTTATTTTTCAGTCTTCACCGGAAACTACCATATCAAACACATTTTGTTGTTTACATTTGAATTTTTGTTTGAGCTGATTTAAAACACAAAAAATAATTAAATCTTTTCCTTTTTTTATTTTTAAAACTTATTATAGAAAAAGAAATAAGTAGCTTTATATTCCCTGTGATAGATAATTTTTATTTTTGAAGACATTATTCATTCGCCAAGTTCTTTTTTGCGTCTACCAAGCGTTTTGCTTTTATATTCATATGGTAATTAATACATATTTAATATTTTTCTATATTAATAATCCCTGTTTGTCTCTGTTAAGCCAAAAGTATTATTGTAAATAAATTGAAAAGGCCTGTTTCGAAAAAAGCTCATCAGATAAATAGAAAATCTCTTTCTTCAGCGGCAAAAGAAAATTATAGTAAAAAAGCTGGAATCATTACATTTCTTCTTGTTCCTGTTCAATGACAATTTGTGAAGACAAAAATGTGAAATGCAAAAAAAAGAAAATTGTCAGGACTAGGCGCATTAGTCTGTATTTGTTCCTCTCAAAGATAAAGTAAAGTTATTTTTCTTTTCTTTTTTTTTCTTAATAATATTCAAATGCCAATTATCATAAACATTTTAATTCAAATGAATTCTATAATGATATTTTATGTTAAAAAGTTAAAAAAGTAACTTGTTACCATTTTCTTTCTATGTAAAATAATATTTTAAAATTGAGATTTCTGTTGGTTAGATGTATTTATTCAACATAAATTACATCTAATATTTCAGGCACCAATGGAAGAAGAGTATCTAAAAAGACCAGAGGGCCAAAATAGGATCCAAGGGTAGTTCCAACTTGGACCTGTGATAAAGCTGCCATTCAGAAACCTAAAAGTAATGTGGTAGAGCGAAAAGACAAAAACAAGTTGATTCTTCTCCTATTGCCTCTACATCTTGTGATCAGGATGTTATACTTTCCCACTCATTAAATAGTGAAGAATAGATGAACATTATGAGCCTGGCAATATTCCATGAGTGTTACAGCCTTTTAAAAAATCCTTGGTATGCTACTGAGTTGATCAGGGTGATGTTTCATCGAACTTAGGAGCAAGTCTTGCAAATGCCTTTCTTTTAGATTGGCAGCTATGGGCCTTCTCACCCAAGTGTGAATATCAAAAACATATTTTAGATAAATCTAAAATAGACCGTGCAAAAGAAAGAACAAAACAAAATGCCCATCAAAACACATTGATAAAAAGAAAAATATGTATGGGTTGATTGAAGACAGGAAGAATATAATAATGATAGACATAAAATGGAGAGAGTTAAGATTAAATGCCAGTTGATGATGTCTCAAGATATTTTATCAGACTGTGAAGTAAGAATGATTTGATTTTATGAAATTTACTTGGAATTTAATTTAAAATTAGCTGACTATTAGTTATTAATCAAGTTGTTTCAAATTATGCTGCAATTCATGTTCTTAACTTGAAATCTAACTATTAACATCTTTTAGAAGAATTTATACAAATATTTTACAATATTTTAAGCAAATTAAATATATAAATAAATGCACTAAACCACCAATTAGGTAATGAAATTTAATATAAATTCTTTTGATTCAATGTAAATCCAAATCAAATTGTGTCTATATATTGTGAATTCATCTAATATTCATGTGATAGTATTAACTTTCCATTTCAAATGCGAGTTTTCTCAGTTTCTTAGAATTATCTTTGATATGATGAAAATTTTAAACTGCTGCCGCATGTGTCATTTTAGCATATAGCTGATAAATGCTGACATTTTCAAATTTGCGACCTTAATCAGTTAAATTTGCAATTTCTCGAGTATTTCTGAACCAATCTTTTAAAAATATTTATATGGTTGAAAGAAAATAGAATATTCTTTCTAAATATATAAATTTCTATCGGTTTCATTAATTGAATATTTTTACAGCGAGTTAAAAAACCTTTTTTTTTCGGTCAAACAGCTGAAAACATAAAATATGACCATTTTTTTTTAAGGATAAATTTTACACACTGTTTTTGTTTTTCAAAATCAAAGTAGTAATCTTTATCAATATTCTTGAAATTTTGCATTCAATTAGAAGACACCTGGAAGTACAAACGGGGGCCTTTTTTTGTTTCTAGGACCCGTGGAAGAGAAAAATATGGAGGGCAAAGTTCAAGGCTATTTGTTCAAAATGTGTATAAGAAGCAAAAAAAAAATCACTATGTCCGTAATATTAGAGTTTCAGAATTATTTCATATATATTTGTGTGAAATGTAAAGATTGCTATACCGTCAGGGATTGCTTCAAAAAGTTTTGATTTTTGAAAAAAATATTTATATGGTTGTAAAGAAAGAAAATAATCTTCTAAATGTAATTTGTATATGTTTTTTATTCATTGAATTATTTTTTACAGCGACATGAATTTATTCGATTTTAAAAACAAACAGCTGCGTAAAGGCTGGCTTGTAGTTTTTTTCCTTACGTCTCTTTTTCCACATTCATTGCATAAATATTAAAGAATATTTCATACTAAATGGTTTTAAAGAACATTGAATTGTTCAAAAATAATATTCCATTTTGAAAGAATTTTGTCTGACTTTTATTTTGAAAAATAGTATTTTTATTTAAATAAATTGAAGTTCAATATTCAACATAATGGTGGTCTGTTTGTATTATTAGATATACAATTGTGCTTGATATATATTTAAATATAGATATGATCAAAAGTGAGCTTAAAATAAATAAATAAGATAAAATAAAATTAGAAAAAAAAAGTTTTTTTTCAAATATTTTCCTTTGAAAAATCAACCTGTGCAAAATTCGTAAAACGTACGTACAATGTACTTTTACGATTTCTTTGGAATGTACATCGTACATTTAAAAAAAAACTGGGCTAAACTTGCAAATTCTCATCAAATCCTATGACCCAGAAAAAACAGAACCCACCAAATTTTGTAATAAAACTTAATTTTAACTAGGGGGGTTTAGAGTTAGGGTTAAGTTAGTTTAAATAGGAAAATAAATAATTTAGGTTGTGTTTTTCTGGGTCACCCGTGTAATTTAATGGGATTTTGATGAGAAATTTAGCCGTTTAGCAAGTTTAGCCATAATATGATGGGATTTTGAGTATGATTTGCAAGTTTTATCAATATTCATTTAACATTAATTTGATAATTATCGTAATTTATGGAAATTTCCCGCAACAACAAAATTAATTTTTTTTTTCCCCTGAACTTTTTGACGATGTTTAAAGTCTTTTAATGATGAAATTTCTACACACAAAACCCTATATAAAATGTCTTTGGAGAATTTTAATCATTAAGGAAATGTAGGTTTTTTTTTGATTTACATTATTTAATTAAAAAAATAATTTAACAATGTTATAAATTTATTTATTATTATTAAGCTTGAAAAAGCTAATGTCACATTGCATTAAACAGAATTTTTCACTAATATTTAAATATGATATAACACTGAATTTTAGAATTCAGGTGAACTAAAATTTTTCCGGTCCACGATATTTAAATATTTTTAAGAGAATTTGTAATCTTATTGTTGAATAGTAATGTTGATTTTCTTATAATATACGGAAGAGCAAAACTGACAATAGTTGTTTTTCCTTGGAAGTACAAACAACGAGAGATGTGTTCCAGTCTACTAAATATGTTTGTTTTAGCGTAAAATTTCAACCACCTCAGCCTCTTTACAAGAAAAGTACTTCTTTATTATTTTATCAGTTTTTCTAAGAAAAAATATTCAAATTTTCATTCATTTCATTTTCGATTTAAAATTTATCCGCATAATTTTTAAAAAAAAGTTACTTCACTGTAAAATTTTAATAATAAATTTCAATATAGTAAAATTTTACTAGTAATTAAAATTTCATACATTATTTCTTTTCGATTTAGTTTGAACTGCATTAATTTTAAATCGAAAATGAAATGAATGAAAATTTGAATATTTTTTCTTAGAGAAAAACTGATAAAATAATAAAGAAGTACTTTTCTTGTAAAGAGGCTGAGGTGGTTGAAATTTTACGCTAAAAACAAACAATATTTAGTAGACTGGAACACATCTCGTCTTGTTTGTACTTCCAAGGAAAAACAACTATTGTCAGTTTTGCTCTTCCGTATATTATAAGAATCAAACATTACTATTCAACAATAAAGATTACAAATTCTCTTAAAAATATTAATATATCGTGGACCGGACAAATTTTTAGTTCACCTGAATTCTAAAATTCAGTGTTATATCATATTTAAATATTAGTGAAAAATTCTGTTAATGCAATGTGACATTAGCTTTTCAAGCTTAATAATAATAAATAAATTTATAACATTGTTAAATTATTTTTTAATTAAATAATGTAAAATCAAAAAAAACCTACATTTCCTTAATGATTAAAATTCTCCAAAGACATTTTATATAGGGTTTTGTGTGTAGAAATTTCATAACATTAAAAGACTTTAAAACATACGTCAAAAAAGTTCAGGGGAAAAAAAAATTAATTTTGTTGTTGCGGAAATTTCCATAAATTACGATAATTATCAAATTAATGTTAAATGAATATTGGATAAAACTTGCAAATCATACTCAAAATCCCATCATATTATGGCTAAACTTGCTAAACGGCTAAATTCTCATCAAAATCCCATTAAATTACAGGGTGACCCAGAAAAAACACAACCTAAATTATTTATTTTCCTATTAAACTAACCTTAACCCTAACTCTAAACCCCCCTAGTTAAAATTAAGTTTTATTACAAAATTTGTGGGTTCTGTTTTTTCTGGGTCATAGGATTTTGATGAGAATTTGCAAGTTTAGCCCAGTTTTTTTTTAAATGTACGATGTACATTCCAAAGAAATCGTAAAAGTACATTGTACGTACGTTTACGAATTTTGCACAGGTTGATTTTTCAAAGGAAAATATTTGAAAAAAAACTTTTTTTTTCTAATTTTATTTTATCTTATTTATTTATTTTAAAGCTCACTTTTGATCATATCTATATTTAAATATATATCAAGCACAATTGTATATCTAATAATACAAACAGACCACCATTATGTTGAATATTGAACTTCATTTATTTAAAATAAAAATACTATTTTTCAAAATAAAAGTCAGACAAAATTCCTTTCAAAATGGAATATTATTTTTGAACAATTCAATGTTCTTTAAAACCATTTAGTATGAAAA
The DNA here is from genome assembly GCA_023376005.1 of Doryteuthis pealeii. Classification (NCBI taxonomy): domain Eukaryota; kingdom Metazoa; phylum Mollusca; class Cephalopoda; order Myopsida; family Loliginidae; genus Doryteuthis; species Doryteuthis pealeii. Next base: position 33,808,167 of record CM042139.1, on the reverse strand, counting down.
TATTCTTAATATTTATGCAATGAATGTGGAAAAGAGAACGTAAGGAAAAAAAACTACAAGCCAGCCTTTACGCAAGCTGTTTGTTTTTAAAATCGAATAAATTCATGTTCGCTGTAAAAAATAATTCAATGAATAAAAACATATACAAATTACATATTTAGGAAGATTATTTTCTTTTCTTTACAACCATATAAATATTTTTTTCAAAATCAAAACTTTTGAAGCAAATCCCTGACGGTATAGCAATCTTTACATTTCACACAATATATATGAAAATAATTCTGAAACTCTAATATTACGGACATAGTGATTTTTTTTTTTGCTTCTTATACACATTTTGAACAAATAGCCTTGAACTTTGCCCTCTCATATTTTCTCTTCCACGGGTCCTAGAAACAAAAAAAGGCCCCGTTTGTACTTCCAGGTGTCTTCTAATTGAATGCAAAATTTCAAGAATATTGATAAAGATTACCTACTTTGATTTTGAAAAACAAAACAGTGTGTAAAATTTATCCTTAAAAAAAATGGTCATATTTTATGTTTTCAGCTGTTTGACCGAAAAAAAAAAGGTTTTAACTCGCTGTAAAAAATAATTCAATTAATGAAAACCGATAGAAATTATATATTTAGAAAGAATATTCTATTTTCTTTCCAACCATATAAATATTTTTAAGATTGGTTCAGAAATACTCGAGAAATTGCAAATTTAACTGATTAAGGTCGCAAATTTGAAAATGTCAGCATTTATCAGCTATAATGCTAAAATGACACATGCGCAGCAGTTAAAATTTCAATCATATCAAAGATAATTCTAAGAAAGCTGAGAAACTCGCATTTGAAATGGAAAGTTAAATACTATCACATGAATATTAGATGAATTCACAATATATAGACACAATTTGATTTGGAAGTTTACATTGAATCAAAAGAATTTATATTAAATTTCATTACCTAATTGTGGTTAGTGCATTTATTTATATATTTAAATTTGCTTAAATATTGTAAAATATTTGTATAAATTCTTCTAAAAGATGTTAATAGTTAGATTTCAAGTTAAGAACATGAATTGCAGCATAATTTGAAACAACTTGATTAATAACTAGATAGTGCAGCTAATTTTAAATTAAATTCCAAGTAAATTTCCATAAAATCAAATCATTCTTACTTCACAGTCTGATAAAAAATATCTTGAGACATCATCAACTGGCATTTAATCTTAACTCTCTCCATTTATGTCTATCATTATTATATTCTTCCTGTCTTCAATCAACACCAATACAAATAATTTTTTTCTGTTTTATCAATGTGTTTTTGATGGGCATTTTGTTTTGTTCTTTCTTTTGCACGGTCTATTTTAGATTTATCTAAAATTATGTTTTTGATATTCACACTTGGGTTGAGAAGGCCCATAGCCTGCAAATCTAAAAGAAAGGCATTTGCAAGACTTGCTCCTAAGTTCGATGAAACATCACCCCTGATCAACTCAGTAGCATACCAAGGAATTTTTAAAAGGCTGTAAACACTCATGGAATATCTGCCAGGCTCATAATGTTCATCTATTTCTTCACTATTTAATGAGTGGGAAAGTATAACATCCTGATCACAAGATGTAGAGGCAATAGGAGAAGAATCAACTTGTTTTTGTCTTTCTCGCTCTACCACATTACTTTTAGGTTTCTGAATGGCAGCTTTATCCACAGGTCCAAGTTGGAAACTACCCTTGGATCCTATTTTGGCCCTCTGGTCTTTTAGATACTCTGTCTTCCATTGGTGCCTGAAATATTAGATGTAATTTATGTTGAATAAATACATCTAACCAACAGAAATCTCAATTTTAAAATATTATTTTACATAGAAAGAAAATGGTACAAGTTACTTTTTTAACTTATTTACATAAAATATCATTATAGAAATTCATTTGAATTAAAATGTTTATGATATTGGCATTTGAATATTATTAAGAAAAAAGAAAAGAAAAATAGAAAAATAACTTTACTTTATCTTTGAGAGGACAAATACAGACTATGCGCCTAGTCTGACAATTTTCTTTTTTTGCATTTCACATTTTTGTCTTCACAAATTGTCAATTGACAGGAACAAGAAGAAATGTCAAATGATTCCAGCTTTTTTACTATAATTTTCTTTTGCGCTGAAGAAAGAGATTTTCTATTTATCTGATGAGCTTTTTCGAAACAGGCCCTTTTCAATTTATTTACAATATACTTTTGGCTTAACAGAGACAAACAGGGATTATTAAATATAGAAAAATATTAAATATGTATTTACTTACCATATGAAATAAAAGCAAAACGCTTGGTAGCACGCAAAAAGAACTTGCGAATGAAAAATAATGTCTTCAAAAATAAAAATTATCTATCACAGGGAATATAAAGCTACTTATTTCTTTTTCTAATAATTAAGTTTGTAAAAATAAAAAAAGGAAAAGATTTAATTATTTTTGTGTTTTAAATCAGCTCAAACAAAATTCAAATGTAAACAACAAAATGTGTTGATATGGTAGTTTCCGGTGAAGACTGAAAAATAACCACTTAAAACAAGGTCAAATTTGGTTAATATTTATAGTATCTTAAATTAAATATTTTTGCAGCGTTTACTTTTATTTAATCTACCAAGAATTGCATGATTTTAAATGAAATAAAATCTTTTATTAAGCCTATTTTTTACATGTTTTTTCTTCAAAACTTGCATTTAATCTGACCTACTTATTTTTTGGTTAATACCAAGCGAAATTCAAAACATCAGATTTTGTTGGTATTTAAATGTGTTTGCTCAAAAATTGGTAAAGTTTTAGAGACAAATATTTTGTACAATTATTCTTTATGTTAATTAGCAACTTTCTCCGTTTGCACCGAGTTTTGGTATAAGAATCGACCTACCCTAATGTCCACCCTTTGAAGATTCAAGTTTCCTATGTTGCCATCTTATTGGCGCAGGATCAATGGATAGACACTCATGACAATGTAATTGCAGATTTCACACCCCTTTTTGTCATAAGAAGAATGATCCTCCTGATGAAGTACGTTGTCCGTTTCACTCCAGGGTAACTGCTATTAGAATGTATCTGTCGTATTTAGCTTGGTTCCATGCTGCCGTTGGTGGCGGCACATATCTGCAACGCAGGCTCTGCTTCCCTCCTCATTGCCTCTAACCACCTCTGTGGGACTGGTGGACTCTGGTGATCTTATCTGCTTTATTTTGACTAGACCTGACTAGCGCAACGTCTGCCACCAGTGAATACTCTCTGACAAGTTCTGAAAAGGTTTCTTCTGATAAGCATTTCTGTAGCAGCATTTTGTACTCTCTCTGGATTTGCCAGTCAACATGTTGTTGAGCCATCGGAAAAATGCACAAGGAGTCAGTTTTAGGTGGAGAGATTTTGCCTCCCAGTGTATAGCTTTTATTCCTTTTATAATCACATCCAACTCTGCGAGGTTGATGTGTTGTGTGTCCAATTCTGGTTGCATCCAACACACATCTTCAATCACGGTTCCATGCAATTCAAGCAGGACTCCTGTGACCAGGGAACTTGAGTCAACCCACATGTCAAGCTCCTTGCCATTAACACACCATTTGCCTTTGCAAGGGTCAGTCTGACTCACTCTGTTGACGGTCTCCATTAGCATACGTCTTAGTGGGGCATTGTCACCTCGGTCATCCCATCCTTTTGTTACCACACTTACCCTTCGCTTGATGACACTGGTCGCTACTCTCAACTAGCAGCACATTAGGAGATGTCCCACGAGCTTTACACCGAGAGAGAACACCTTCCTCCTGATAATATTGTCTGGGATGTCCGGCAATTTGTGCCCACGTTTTCAAAGCAGGGCATTGTCTTCTCCCCAGACAGTCAAGCCAAGCACCTGGGCTCCATCTTTTAGTTGCTCCAGAGTTTTGCTTGCCAGTCCAAAGCGCAACAAATGTTCAGCAACTTTGGTTGTGGATGAAACACTTTCATCCACATAGACATCATTGATGTTAGCTGAGGTTGCCCTTTTGATTTGGTTGTCTTGTGATAAGACTGCATTCACAATGGACCTCATTATTTGCGGAGCCATGTTCAGTCCAAATCTCAACATTGTTAAGCAATATTTCCTACCTTGGAAAACCTCGGTCTAATAGGGCCAAAGTGGTTCTCTCTGATGCGCACTTGAAGATAAGCTGATCAGAGATCCAGCAACACTACATTTGATCCGCGCCATTCTCCATTCCCTCAGTTTGCTAGCGCGAACATCAGCATCTGTGTTGTATGCGTTCACATGAAGGTTAAGCTCTCTGTAGTCCATTACAAGGAACACTTTTGATTTATTCTGCTGGACAATGGCCATCAACAGGAGCAGCCCTCTCGGGGGTCCAAGCTTCTGTTTGTCATAGGGAGCAAGCCAGCCTTTCTCAATCCATTGCTTCACTTCTTCTTTGAACAGTCTCCTGACTGTTGTCAGCATCGAATACCTGTGACACAGTTTTACAGCATGCCAGGCGCCTTGAATTCTGCCCAGGCCCCGACACTAACTTTTTTCATGACCGTCCTGAACAAAAATTATCAACTGTCCCGAATGGGGTTTGGACCGTCCCTAAATCAAAATATTTTTGTTTAATTCATTAGCATCATCTATACTTGTCAGTCATCAGTAGCATAATAACATGTAATAAAACATTAAGAAAAGCTGAAGCAGTGATAATTCTGGATATTTGGATAAAAAATCCATTTCCTAGTGTGTTTTGAGCTAAAAAAAATACTTTTTTACTTTAAGTTACCCTGAGTAGGATTAGTAGTACATAATTCGGTCCTTTTAAACTATCTCCCTCCGCCATTATTCATTACATGGCTTTGAGAATAGACCTGCAGTGCCGTAGCCTCATTTTGAGGTCAGCATTCAGGCAATCACTGGATGGCCATTATTGGAATGTAGTACTAACTTTTAGGGAAAATATTTACCGTCCCAGGTAACGTATTGATCGTCCCGGATGTAATTTTTATCGACAGCGTTAATGTCGAGCTCTGCTTCTGCCCATTTCCATGTCGCAGTCCACTCATTTCATTGTTGGGCAAACTCCACTCAAAAATCAGATTCTTCGATGACTAATGCTGGCACAGTTGCGCAAACAGAAACTGGCTCATCAGGAAATTGGACCTCCCCTGACTTCAAGATAGAAACTCCACCTAGAGCTTTTATCGTGTCTATCCCCATTAAATAGTCGAACCCAAGTGGGTCCCCTATCATTACATCATTACCAGGTCCTCAAATACAATTGCATGCCCACTCTCCAGTCGGAGGCTGACGGACCAAACTCCACATATCTGCATTCTCCTGCTGATAATAACCACCTCAATGGTCTGCTTTGCCACATCTGGCACACCTTCTTGCTCATCATGGTGCAGGAGCACCCAGAATCAACTAGTGCAATGCAGTCTTTCCCGCTCACAGCTATTCTTAAGGTTGGCAGTGCTGAGTTCACATCTTGTCTGGTGAAGAAGCAGGTGCTATCCCTTCACATCGAGATCAACGTGCACCACTTCTTCGCGTTTGTGTGTCCCGAGCTCTCTGTCTAAGTGGTTAATTCCATCACATTCAAAACACTTTATCCTGGTGTTCTTGTCTGGCTTTCCTTGGATTTTGAAACTGAATCCTTTATTTGATTCAGAGAAGTAGTTCTTATTCCACATGCTTAGAGGATATCTCACATCAGTTACTTCTTCTCTAAAATGTCCATTGTCTCTTCTACTTAACCAAAATATGACTTTTTCATGCACTACCTGCCAGGTAATTAGATTGAGGTAAATAGGAAAAACATTGCTTAATGTGTTTGCTGTAAATGATCAGATAAATACTTATCTATCTATCTATCTATAGATAAAGGGCAGTTGTGTGTATCTGTATGTCCATAGGAAACTTTAAAAAAATAAAACAATTAACAACAAAGTAAATATAGCTACACATTAGATATCACCAGGGCTTGGTTTTTGAACAAAAATGATGAAGATTTGATTTATATTTGGGAAGATATTTAAAAATCCAAATTTGAAAAGTTACAGAAGAGAAAGTTATTTGCATGTTATTTTGTTTATCTTTATTTTTTTTTTTTTTTTTTTTTTTTTTGCTTTGAAATATAATATTGATTGATTGCATTTAATTGCATCATTTATATCTTTTTTTAAAAATGATAAATCATTGAATAGAAATTTCTTACTATATTGTTATATATTTCCGTGGGGATTTTTGTTGGGCAACCAGCGAGGATCTCATTCGCGATAAGTAATAATGAATCTGCAAGACTAACTTTTAAAAAATCCACCCTCTACCCAGGCGACGCCGGGTAGCCACTTCTAGTACATATATAAAGGGTAGTTGTGTGAATCTGTATGTCCGGAGGAAACTTCAAAAATAAAACAATTAACGACAAAGTAAATATATATACACATTAAATATCACCGAGGCTTGGTTTTTGAGCAAAAATAATGAAGATTTTATTTTTTTTTTAAATTTTTTTATTTAATATTTTAAATAGTAAACGTTGATTTTTCTTTTCAGAGTGGCTGGATCAATGCAAGGTCTTTTTTACATAGGGATTTTTAAGCAAAAGTAATAAAGATTTGATTTATATTTTAGAATACATTTTTTTGTGCAATTACGATAACATTAGAAAGGTGGAGTGGACATTGTTAAGGCGTTCCTAGCTAAAACGTCATCAAATAAGTTATAGAAGATCAAAACAATCAATTCTTTTTCATGTTAACTACTGTTAATTTGTTTTTTTAATTATTAAGTTTCAAATGTTAGATATACAACTGTTAGATCTTTAAAGAATTATATTGGTTTGTTAATTTTTCATATTTAATTTAAAAATAACAAATTAAATGATAAAATTTCAATAATAAAGTTTTAATTCTGCATTTTTACTGATTCAAAGCTGTCGTAAATATTTTATTGAAAGTATTTTATAATTTAAAAAAAATCATAGCCTTCAAAAATAAATAAAATATAATTTCATTGAAAAATTGTTTATTGAATCTGATTTTTTTTATTGTTACACAGCTTTTTATGGACCATTTAAGAATTAAATTAATCACTTAGTTTCACTTTTAAACTTCCGTACAAAAAAAAATGTAGTCATTTTTTATTTAGCTTTTAAATAAATTCAAAATTCTCTTTAGTAAGATAAGTTTCGATTTTTATTTATTTTAATTCAATTACTTTTTATTATATATATATATATATATATATATATATATATTATATATGTGTGTGTTTTTTCACTTAGAAATGTTATTAATTGAATTAATTCTACTTAAAGATGTTTGATTGAAAATGTAAACAAACAATGTTAAAGTCATATTTTTATTTACCTTTTAAACAAATTAAAATTCTCTTCAATAACATAATTTTTTTTTTTTTTTTGCATTTAATATTGTAGGAGACATTAATTTTCTTTTGGTTTAAGTCTTTTAATCTTAAAAAATAACATACAATTCATCTCTGCTTATTTATTTACTAAATTTTACATAATACAAAAAAAACTTTAGAATTATTAATTGAATAAATTCTACTTCGAAATATTTGGCGTCTGTCTCTCGAAATTTGTAAACAAATGCAAAACAGTTAATATTAGCCACTGTTTATAAAATAATTGTTATTTATTTTAATATTGAATATACAAATAAATACTAATGCAAAATAGCTCGCAAGAGATGGTATCATTAGATTACGTATAAAAATGCATTACATTTCAATACATTTCATATCTTTGAGACAGCTCCAGTAAGCGTTACTTCGAGACTTCCCGTAATCAAATGCTATTTTACACATAAAATTTATGTTTTTTTTTGTTTTGTTTTTTTTAATATCAGTTTAAAAAATTGCCTCATTTATGTTTTTTTTTGGTTTTTTGGGGGTTTTTTAATATCAGTTTAACAAATTGCCTCATTTATATGTTGTTTTTTTTTGGGGTTTTTTTAATATCAGTTTAACAAATTGCCTCATTTATATGTTTTTTTTTTTTGGTTTTTTTTAATATCAGTTTAACAAATTGCCTCATTTATATGTTGTTTTTTTTGGGGGTTTTTTTAATATCAGTTAACAAATTGCCTCATTTATATGTTGTTTTTTTTGGGGGGTTTTTTTAATATCAGTTTAACAAATTGCCTCATTTATATGTTGTTTTTTTTTTGGGTTTTAATATCAGTTTAACAAATTGCCTCATTTATATGTTGTTTTTTTTTTGGTTTTTTTTAATATCAGTTTAACAAATTGCCTCATTTATATGTTGTTTTTTTTGGGGTTTTTTTTTAATATCAGTTTAACAAATTGCCTCATTTATATGTTGTTTTTTTTTGGGGGGTTTTTTTTATATCAGTTTAACAAATTGCCTCATTATATGTTGTTTTTTTGGGGGGTTTTTTTTAATATCAGTTTAACAAATTGCCTCATTTATATGTTGTTTTTTTTGGGGGGTTTTTTTAATATCAGTTTAACAAATTGCCTCATTTATATATTTTTTTTAAATTTTATTTTAAATATAGTTAATTATTGAATTAAAATTTCTTACTATATTGTTATATGTGATGTCATTTCTTCTACTCTGACGAAAATAATCCCCCCTCTCTCGGCCAGGTCAGATTAACATCATTTTTTTTTATGTGGTGATTTTTATGGGGCATCCTGCGAGGATCAAACTTGCTAATTCAGTAGTAATGGATCTGCAAGACTAACTGGGCTAACCATTACACCACGTTTATTCTATTTTTTTTTCTCTATCCGGGCTTCGCTGGGTAGCCACCTAGTAAAGAATAAAATAGGCTATAGTTTTATTTTCTTGTGTGTGTGTGTGTGTGTATGTACAAATGTTATGTACATTTTGTTTTACTTGTGAATGTTTTAATAAATTCTGAAATGTATAGGATATCAAAGTTTCTGTTAGCTTAGTTTGCCTTAACAATTTTAAAATAAAATTAGTGATAACTGTTGTTACATATTGTTGGTAGTTATTTTTTAAAAATACAAATTCAATCAAATTAGATTTGTCTAGATATTTTAATATTCTAATACCTTTTATGATCTTAATTGTTTTAATTAAATAATTTTTTTTGTTTTTATTACAGGTTAAAAATGATATGTTGCTGGACATTTCAAGTTTTTACAGTGCCTAATTAAGAAAAGAGTTCTAAATTCTATACCTGTCTTCAAATTTCCAGTATTAGTAATGGAGTCTTTGTGCATTCTTCAGTGCTCATCATCAGTAGAATTTGGTGGATTAAAAATTCTTGTTTATTCCTTCGCATTAGAATAAAATAAATATTATTCTTCCCCCACATTTTCAAAAATAAAGGTAAGTTAATGAATTTAATGCTTTCTTTTTCTTTTAGAAATGATGTATATTATCTGGTAAAAAAAAATTAAAGTTGAAAGGCTAAATATTTTAACATTTTTTATTTTCTTTTTGGGTTTATATGCACTATTATTATGAACATGAAATATTGTAGCCTAAAAATGTATTTTGATTTTTGCTGTTTTTTAAAAACTTATGTTTAATTATGGTTATCCCCCCCCCCCACTGGAGCCACCTGTTGGGCATGGGTGGCAACCCGTGATGCTTAAGGACAGAATCCTGGTGGATGAGCAGCATGCAACACCCCACTTTGGCCTTTATAAAGGCTAGACGGGCGGTCGGAGAGACCCTCTACAATCAATCGGCTGGTCCACATCAAGCTGTAACACATATGATTGTCCTGACCCTATTGCCCTTATGGCAAGCCCCAACCCTTTTTATCATATGAATACGAGAAGGCGGTGGCTGAGGGTCTTCATGTCCTGGGATGACGTTAAACTCTAACTGATGGTGAGGTTCCAGTTCTGGAGAATGTGGAGCACCCCTTTATCACCATTGCTCCCAGGTCCACTCTGACTCGGAGTGGTAGTACCTGTTAGGGTCCCATCTATGGGTTAAATAGAAAATTTGTTTACAAAAAAAATAAAGTTAAAAAAATTTTTCCAAACTACTGCTATGAATCTTTCAAAATTTTGCTGCTTTAAATGAGCCACCGTGGTTGATATGCTGTAAAACAGAACAAACAAACAAAATTATGTTTATAATATAAGAATTGAATAAAAATCATATGAGACATTGTTTTAACTGATTTGGAGTAGGGAAAATGATAATACCAGTTATTTTTTCTGTCAGGTTGTTTTTGAAGAGAGTTGGAACAATGTGGGAGTTCTATGTATAGATTGTTGTAAAGAATGACAGATTAAAGTATTTGCACATTATTTCATTATTATAATATATTGTAGAATAATCCTACTACATCCAATTACCGTTGAATTGGTAAGACAAGGCAGCAACGAGTTGTAACTGAATACAAATCTATCTTGCTGCAATACCACTGCAAAATGCCAGGTTATTTATGAAGCCTCATAACATCATAGAAACCAAGCAGCCAATCAGGACTCAGGGAATGGAATCACCCAAATGCAAAAATGGACTATTCTTGATTTCAATAAGTACCAACTGTCTTGGCACTGGTTCAGTTGTGCTTAGCTAGTTGCTGTTGTTCAAACCAACTGTACACTAACTCACTTCAACACATTTTAAACTAGTTAGTCATCTTTTTTTCAATATCATATATGCAATATTTCATTTAAAGTGTAACAGTCTTTTCAGAAACTTTAATTGTATTTGTGTGAAACAACTGATTTTTTTTATATTAAATTTTTTAGTTTTAATTTGATAATGTGAGATAAACAATGCTTTAGATGATTTCTAAATTTAAAATGCAATAATGAAAGATTTGATGCTTTCACTGATGCTGATAGCTTTTTGATTTAGTGCATCATGGTATGCACATATTTGCTTTGAATGTGTCCCAAGGAAAATTTATGGGGCTCAACTAAAGTTTCTTAATAGATTGTAGGGTTTTTATTTATGATCTGGGGAAACAACTAAAGCTGTCTAACTCCTACCTTGTAACCTCTCCTGTGTAATTTGTTTCTAAGAAGCTATTATTTATTTACAGTTGGCTTGAAATCGTGAAGGAAGAAAAAAGAAAAACACTGGGATGCATGGATATGATTTTACTGTATTCTTTTAGATTTTTGTGTGTCAGGGACGCAGGTCGCGTACCTTGCAACCTCTATCAGCATCTCTGTGCTTTCATAATAGTCTGGTCAATTTAGCCTCAAAAAGGGGTGAACTGGAGGAAAAAAGGTTACCAAGGCACGTTTGGTATTATTGGAAGTGTAATTTTATGCTCTGAAAGAAAATAAAAACTCCTCTCTTAGACACAATGGGTAACTTTTTTTAGGGACATTCTTCTGAGCATGTCAGGATGAGTTGGATTATAATTATTAAAAAAGAAAAATTGGCGAAGGCCAGAGAAAAAAAGAAAACAGACTCTGCTGGCCAGATTTTAAGTGTGGAAGATCAAGTAATCTTTTACTTATTTAATTAGCTGGCTGTAATTGGAGGTATAATAAATAAATAAAAAATTAACTCCAACCTTAGTTGAACTTGAGTTCACCAGGTTAGATGAGTCAAATGAAGAAATGTCCTGTTGGGCAGACTTTAAGTCTAAAAGATCAAGGGATCTTTTACTTGTCTAATTAACCAGCTGTAATTAGAGGTATAATAAAAAATCAACACTGACCTGAGATGAATATTCCAATTAAGACAGGTCAAGTGAATAGGAGATTCCAGACCTCCCAGATTTTTAATTTAAACAATTAGTCTGGTTGATATAGATTCAAATGCTGGGGAAAACGGCTACCAAGGCATATTTCATATCATTGGAAGCATAATTTTATGCTTTGAAAGAAAATAAAAACTTCTCTCATACACAATGGGGAACTATTTTTATGGTAATTCTTCTGAGTACAACTTTCAGTCAAAGAATCAATTTCCAGTTCTTCAGCAGGAACATTGAATTTGAACCCTGTTAAAGACAGTAATACCACTATTGCTTTTTGGGTTGGGTGTTAAACTTAATTATATATTTGGGTTAAAGTGGTTGATCAATTAACTTTTCAGACTGGGATGCTATGTTTCCTATGATGAAATCACAAGGTTCAAATAGAATTCTGTTCTCCCCTCCAACTTTGAGAATATTCTCCCCTCCAACTTTGAGAATATTCTCCCCTCCAACTTTGAGAATATTCTCCCCTCCAACTTTGAGAATATTCCCCCTCCAACTTTGAGAATATTCTCCCCTCCAACTTGAGAATATTCTCCCCTCCAACTTTGAGAATATTCCCCCTCCAACTTTGAGAATATTCTCCCCTCCAACTTTGAGAATATTCTCCCCTCCAACTTTGAGAATATTCTCTCCCCCAAGTGCCCGGATTTGCACAATTTACACTCTGGGTGGCCAATAACAAAGACCACTATATTTGTACATTAAATGGTAGGAACATATTCCATGGTATGGGTGTAATTACTGTATCTACATCATTAAGACAGCAGCAACCCAGAGTTTTTGAATCCACAAGTCCAACGCCATAAAATCATGAAAGTTGGAGCAGCTATGTCAAACATAGGTATTTCCATTCAGTGGTATGAACAATCTTCAAAGCCAGGACCCTCACCAGTCAAAATTAAACCATTCATGGAGTTGCAATTTCCATATATTCTACCTGTTTGAACAAACTGCGATTAAAAATCACCCTCAAAGTGGCTGGGTCAGCTTCATTCAAGACGTATCAGCTGGAATGCACTTGCCACCTGCTCATGTTACAATGCTGCCCATCATTAACTTGATGCTTTCAGATGACAGCTGTATATATTCAGCACTGTTATTTGTCAAAACTCAAGCAGACAAATTCCTACCCCATGCATGATCTTTGATCAACCTTTGTGGTGGAAAGCTGCTAAAATTATTGATGCCAAGTCTATGGCCATAGTTTGTAGATTGGTAGGCGTTCATGCATCATAAGTTTCTTGGGAAGTATTGGTGGTCTTATGTGTTGTGCTAGGTTGTCAGTTGCTGGCTACTATCTATAGAGACAAGTCTGTAGCACACAGAAATGCTGTCTCTCAAGCTTTGTGAGCACACTTCTTGGCATATACAGCCTTGATGAGCAAGCTTATTGATTCTGTACTTCCACCAACAGATGTGGATCATGTTAGTGAAGGACCTGATGAGAGCAGTAGATGTGGTTTATTCCAGGATAATTTCTACATGAGTGTTTGAGAAGCTGGAACAGTCAGATGTGGATGAAATAAATTGTTTCTATGAAAATGTATGTACACATGAAATCAGCAGTGATAACATAACCAAATCCACAGTTCTCTCCAAGCTGAAAAGGTTGTTTGAAACTTTGATGAATGAACTGAGGGACAGATCCAAAACAGCAAAGCTAGGGTTGGCTTATATTGAGTAACATTGAAACTCTTCATGTTACATAATCTATGCATAGATTATTGTCAACCCCCTGTATTTCTGTGGGGATGGCCCTTTTCATATCACGGGCGGGACTTTCTATGGAATATTACAGAAAGCCCACGAAATACGTGAAGTCACATGGGACCTGGTTGGGTCTTCAGTTTCAGCTTGGACGTCAGGCAGATAAGATATGTCTGCTTAGCTGAGGTTCACTGCACACACGTGTTGTGTTTAGTTAGAGAAATATGTTCAGTTAAGAAATAAAAGTTTAAATAAATAATATGGTTTTGTGGTTGATGAATATCTTGGCAACAAGACTGACCTAGAAGACCAGACACGAAATCCCCAAAACTAGGTCCAGACGCTGGAAGAAGAACGTAAGATACCAAAGATGAACAGAAGAAAAATAGAAGTAAAAAGAAGAGTATACAACATTCATCCGTGGTGAGAGACATTCTGTCACTGTAGGATGATTGTTGAATTTATTTGCAGTTACAGAAAATTTCAACTATGTTAGACGTGCTCGATTTTACTTACAATGGATGCTGGAATTGCTGGAAAACATGTTAGTAGTTCTCGCATTTTGAGCAATGCAGGCAATGAACAATACTAGTCTGGTTTGTCAACCGATCTCATTATTGAACAAGTGATGATGAAGTCCATAAAGAGCAGACATGGGCTGACAAGAGGTCAATTGTTTACAGAGTTAGTAAGATTGATGTGGGTATATAGCATGCACACCTGTGTCCACAGAACCAAAGAGCAGCATGTAGAACTGACCCATGCATGCCAGAAGAATGATTTTAATGCTATGACCCCAAATGACTACAAATGGATCTCTCATAACTTTTGAACCACTTGGGATATTTGCATAATTCAAACAGTTTTGAACTCCATTTACAAAGCTTTAAATAACAATAACCTCAAATAAACAAAAATGAACTGGGAATGTTACATAAATGCACATAAATACCTATCATAAACACATTCCCACTGTATTTCAGATATTGATGGCTTTTCATGACTTTTAACTTTACACAAACTTCCTGTTTTAAATTTCTTGTACCTTGATAATAGATTTAAATTTTCTCTACAAAACTGTCTTGTGAGTGTCAGTACTTTATAGATTGTTTTATAGATTTTTAAAATCATTTTTTGTAGTCACACTATATTATAACTTCATTGTTGAAGTAAGTGAGTGAGTCAGTATGCTGTTGAAATGACCAGCTAAATATGAATGAATTTGACATAAAGCAGCTGGTATATATGGCACTCAGGAATATTCCATATTTGCATATGGGGGATACCATTCCTGGAGCCCTGATTGACTTTAGTGGGATATGGGACTTAGATAAATATACCACCACTCTGTACTGTGCTTATGGCAATGCAAGATCTGTATTTGAGTTATGGTTTGCTTGCTATAATATTGTCTACCAATTTGACGGTAATTGGGCTTCTACGTTCATAAATCTTTTTTCAACTGTTTATTTCTTTTGCGTTCTCTTTTTCTTAAAAAATATTTCCTTCTATTTCATTTTTTTTTTTTTTTTTTTTTTTTTTTTTTTAGATGGATGAACGACGAGTTGCTGACTATTTTGTGGTAGCTGGCCTGCCAGAGTCACCCTTGCCATTAGAAGAATTTAGCAATGAAGCTATTATCAAACCAACTTGTAAACAAGATCCAATCACTGACATATGTGTGATCAATAAAAGCTTGGGTGAGAAGGAACCAAAAGGTTATGTTTGTCTTGAGCGAACACAATCAGGTTTCCCTGCAGACTTAAATCATGGAAGTATACGCTGCCCTGAAATGTTTATTTGCTATCGAAGAAGCAGAGAAAAACCTCCTCTTACTGATATTGGGTAAATTTCTGTCGTTTATTTCAAGAAACTATAATAAAACACCTTTTCTTTTCTTTTTTTTAAAATTTTTATTTTACCAAGTAAGATGTACATTTAAGTAATTACATGTGGAAAGCTTTAAAATGCACCTTGTTCTTAAGAATGAGAATTGTTACATAATTATTAGATTCCTAATACTTATGTACAGTAGTGTAGAAACCAAAATGGCTGTTATAAGTTGCAGCCCACGGCCTTGAAGGATTGAATGACAAGGCTTGACCTCATCCTGCTCCTTCCAGTGGATACCGTGAGAATCGGTGGAGAAGACCCTCTTCCGGTTTAGATTAGAAAGAGATTTTAGTCAGATTGGCCAAAGCCACGATGGTGGTAAGTCGTGTTATGCACGGTGCCGACTCAATCTGCGCAGGTAGTCTGGTGGGGATTTCAGAATAAAATATGATCTAAGTTAAATCAAAGTCTTGTGTTATTATCTAAAAACTACCAATGACACAGGGCTTCTGATAAAGAGAAATCCCCAATGGAAGACCAGACACAAAGTCCCCAAGAAGAAGTTCAGACACTAGAAGAAGAATAGAAGTAAGAAGTAAAGAAAAAGAGTATACAACAGAATGTCTTAGTATTACTTTTTTTCTGTATTCTCTATAAAGATAATTATACCTTTCTATCTCTAAGGTAGATAATAAGCCAAGTATATAAAAAAGAAAACCGCTTTCATAGTGAATGATGAATGAATACTGATATTCTCTTGTTCTAATTTTGCAATGATAATTTATTTTCCTATTTTTACTTTGAAAGAAGAAATAGACCTTAAATAACAATTGGAATTTTGAAATCTTTGGAATGACTAATATTTGATTATATTGGATTGTTATTTTTAATATTTGTCTATTTATTTTGTAGAGTTTTATATGAAGGTAAAGAGAAATTGATGGCGGGTTGTGAAATAGTGCATACTACCCCGTATGGACACCCAGCAAATGTCAATAACAGTAACAGCAGCCGTATCTATATAACGTACAGGCGTGCTTCAGAAACTGCATCCAGCGATACATTAGCTGTTGTGGATATTTGTATTATCCTTACTAACAAAGTAAGTTTACTATTTTTCTTTAATCTGGTATAACTTCAGATTTTTATTATTTAATTTGATTGCTCTTAAGTATATTTTTTATTATTGGATATATTGAACAGAATGTTCAATATTTTATCAGATAATTTATTTTTGTTAATCATAAAGAATGCGTGGAATCTTAAGATTTAGGTAAAAAATAAATGGTACAGTCTTTGGTAAGACAGGGGGAATATGGACCGCACCTTGTCATGGTGCGCATTGATCTCCAGAAAGACTTCACAATGGACCCAAAGTGTATAGCTTTAAAAACAGGAGGTCAGACAATTTTATTGTACAGGATGTCAAAGTCAGAGTGCACTTTAAATGATTTATAACTTTAAAGTGAATGTGGACTTTGTGGACACCCTGTGAAGTTGGCACCATCTATAATAAATCACAGATACTTCATTAACCCTGCATCATAAAAAAGTAAGAATAAAACTGAGTAAATGGCTTAAATATTAGATGTAATGGTAAATTATGAAATTGCCATGAACAGAGTGATGTCCTGGAAATTTTTAAAAATGTCCTGGAAATGGATTTCCTAAAAGGAGTGATAATATATGCTGTGGTTAATTTGCGTACTGGTTTTTAAAAAAGGGTTTAATAAATAATTACTTGGTGTTATTGATCTCTCATATTATTGTTTTATTCTCCAACATATCATATGAATGATTTTATATAGAAACCGATTAAAATATAATTAAAACAAGCGTAATATGCGTTCTTATTTAATTTTGTTAGTCTTTCTAATTTGATATATTTCATTACATTAAAACTTAAATACTTATGTGCAGAGGGTGCATATTCTTGCACCTGAAAACTGCATTAAATGAAAGGTAGGTAAAAAAAAGTGAGGATTATTCAGCTAATGTCAGTTTTTGCCTTAGAATTCCTGACTTAGATTTAAGTTTGATTATTTAACTTTCGAATAAATTGTCAACTATAAATAAATACCATATTTATTTACAATTTGGTAAAATATGAAAGAAATCATTGCATAAACTATGTTTGTTTGTCCTTGAATTATACATTTTGGAAAGAAAAACTGAAATTAACAACTATTTTAATTATTATTAGTATTACTATCTAATTTTAGGTACATTTTCTAGATAAAAAAAAAAATTTTTCTTGTTTACAACAATTTTATTTTGTGATTGGTGTATTGGCTTAACAAAAGAATTACCCTTAAAAAATTCCAACATTAACATTAAAACAAACCTGGCAACTACTTTTTATTTTCTTGCTATTTTGTTTTGCTGACTTCATATGAAATAGATTCTCTAAGTGTCATGTCTGTCTGTTTTTTGGGGGTTTTTTTCCAATTATTTTGTAAACAAATGGATTTCCCATTTATTTTCTAAAAAATAGTCAATTAAATGTTTTTATATTTTTGTTAAATGTTTTCCTCTTATAATGTATAAATGTTGATAAAATTTAATTTTATGAAAATCTGAAAGTCTTTTTAAAACTTGTTTTCTTGTATATGGTAGTTCAGTGGTAAAAGCACTAAACTTAACAGGTTTCAGTTTTGTAAAATATTTTGGTACGAGATTTCCATCTGAAACTGAAAAACCACGTTTTTCAGTTAAACCGCCCATCTCTGCCTGCAACAGCAAATAAAAACAATATTCAGCTATTGAAATGTAAATCTGGCTTCATCTTTATTTCAAACTTTTAGAAACATTCAACATTAATTGTGGCACACAGCTGACAATGACTCGGCAACATTTTGGTATAATTTGAGTTCAGAGGTTTCTTCACATCTTAGACACAACATGGATGAAGGGATCCTTTACTTAGAATGTTACTGGATCAAAATTCCCTATGGATATTTGTGTGATTTGATGCCATGATCAAGGAATGAAATCCTCAGTGGGCTATCAGTTCTCATATTACATTGGGCCATTTGAATTTTTGTTGCAAATGGAAAAAATTACTGTAATATAGTTTCTGAGACTGATAGAAAAGTAATTATCAGTTTAGAGCAGGCATTTGGGCTTTTAATCCTTGATTAATAATTATTAAATATAAATTTTCTCCTATTAATCAAATATATATATTATTATTTTTTTATTTATTTATTTTTTCAGAATGAAAGTGCCCCTCATGCTTATTGTCAAATAAATAAAAACTTAAATAAAGCAATGGTAAGTAAAATAACTTGAAAATATTTCTTTGTAAATTAGTGTATTATTTTTAAAGTTAGAAATTATTTTACTGAATATTTTGAAAATATTTTTGGTAGAAATTGTTTATTGTTTGTTTTATAAAAGGTCTTTTAAGTAGAAAGAGAAGTAAAAAAAAAAAATGTTCAAGGCCTTAAAAGGATGAAGTGCCTGTTAGCCAGGAGGAGCTGGGCCAGAAAGTGTCCAGTATATTTGCGTACTTGACTGCACAAACTCCAGTCACAGCAAACCAATAATGAATAAAATGGCCTATATCTAACAAGGGGAAAGTGGCAGAAATTTGATGAGGACATATTGCAGTTATCATCTAGAGAAGATGCAGAAAACTATAACAACAATTATGATTAGCTTTGCTTTGGATAGATTTGGTTATATTAAACAAAAGATCCTTAAATAGCCTTACAATATGACCTTTAGGGCAAATAAAATAGTTAAAAAAAGTAACTAAGAACAGGAAGCAATACAAATCAGCTACTCCCAAAGAATAGCATTCCCTGAAAAATCTATATTGCAGGGGAAAATCAAAAGACTACAGAGAGCAAAAAGGCATAGGAAATGAAGAAAGGAGAGGGTCAAGAAGTTGGCTGATTTTATCTCTGACTTCTTTGGCTTCTCAAGGAAATTGCTTGGCGATAAATTGAATGGCTGCTTAGAATGTGTAATCTATTCAAAGAGCCAAATAAAGATCAGAAACTTTGCCATAACAATCTATTGATCTGCTGGTGGTTTGATAGAAAGATACACACATTAAAAGTGGTACAGGTTCTGGTCAAGGCAGCAAGATCAGCCTCATCACCTGAACTCAGTGGTGTGCCTTATATTGTGTACAAGGACTATTCAGGACTCAGGTGGGTAGTTTATAAGATCTTAAGAGCGATATGATAAATGGAGGCAGGCTCAAGGTGCCTGGATTCCAAAGGGGAATTTTAAAGCAATCGATCATTTAAGAGTAATTTCATTGCACGAGACAGAAAGCAAAATATTCTTCAAATTTTTTTACCAATGCATGATAACATTCCTGTTGAATCATTTCTACATTGACATATCAGTGCAGAAGGGTTGTGACACAATGTCTGAGAGAGGTGAAGAACAATGGCTATCTGATGATTCCGTGACTTTTACCTTGCCAATGCATATGGCTCTATATCACATAAACTTGCAGAAGAGATACAAGGAAAGTATAATCTTCCCAGTGTGGTAAGCCACATCATCTTAAACTATTATAACAACTTTCTGCAGAGGAATGATTCTGGACACAGTTTTTGACTTGTATAGGTTGAAGAGAGAGAGAGATAATTACTGGTTGTTTGATATGTGGACTGGTGTTTCAAGCCAGTAAAATTGAGGCTCCTTATTATTAGAAAGTAAAAGTGGTTGACAGTTTATCTCTCTCAGGCACAACAGAGGAAAGATTGCATCAGAAAGCAATTGTGGGTAAAGTATTTTCTGAGAACCCTAATCCACAAAGCAAATAGCAAGGCTAAAAATCACCTCCTCCCGAGGGAAGGTTCGAGCAGGAGTGAAAGAAATTCACTGAGGTAAAATGATAAGGATTAGCCAATAAGGAACCTGGACAAAGTGGAAGGAACCATTAGCAGTTAATCTTTAATTGCATCAGGTATTTATTCTACCAGGCCTGTTAAACCACCATACGTAAGAGAAGCTGGAGTTGCCATTATGGCTTTTGTGTGCACTTCCAAGTAATGTTTTTAGCTAAAGTGCCTCTTGGCTTGCCAACGCTAAACTTACGTATTCGGCTTTGCAAGTTGACAAATTTTTTGGATTTCCAAGAAATAATTGAGCTTTCGTCTGATAATTTAAAAAAAAATCCTGATATACTCTTTTGGTCATTTGAATTAGCCCAGTCGGCATCATAGAATCCCTGTAATTTTAAGGGTTCTGGGGATTTTTTTAATACATTATATGGTACACAAAATAACCAATATACTTAAAATATCCAAATCAAGTGTGAAATATCATTTGCACCAATTTGTTTATGTTAGTCGCTTTTATGTAGGCCTTCTATGAAAGACCAAATGGATCATATTTCTGTTATGAAAATGTTACTTTTTTTAAATAGACTGTGATAGGCAATGGGAAATGTATACTTTCCAATGATGTGGAAAGCAAAACTTTATAGGGCAACTGAACTGAACTGATACTAACCGTACCATAGTCAAAGAAGGTGATACTGTATTTAGTGGGATTAGAAAGGGTTCATCTACTATAAGCTTCTTTCAGAGAAATCAATCTACAAAAAGTATTTGCAATTAGTTGATAACAAAAAGGATTTAATTTTCCATGAAGATAATGTTACACTACATAGTGAGAAGATAAGGGAACAAAATGTAAATATATTGTTTAATAAAGTAAATTTCGAAAATAAAGATTTCTCTTTTATTTTTACTTTTAAACCAAAGTGAGCTTCTTAATAACTAGAATATTATATAGATTGAATAAAAGGCTATTTTAATTATCACTTAGAATTTTATTTGAATATTTTTGTAAACTAAGTTTATATGCAACATTTTTCTTTCAGGTTGGCTCTGATGTTTATTTATGTTACAAGAAAGCTATGACTAAAGCAGATGTTTTAGCTTATGAACCTGGTATGTATTTTTATTTATTTATGTAAATTAGTTGCAGTGTAAATTCATTCTCCACATATTTGAATAAATCTCTCTATCAAGAATTGAATGTGATACAAAAGTATTTTTAAAGTCAGCATAAATCATTTATTCTATTTTCTTTCAACTGATTGCGTCTACTGAATTTGATACTCACATTTAAACATTTTAAGTAAATTCTGATTTAAAAATTGATGTAAATGTTTTTATCCCTTGTTTTCTAATATGAAAAACAATGTTCATTCAATTTTTGGATTTGAGGAGAGATTTGTGGGCAATAATGCCAGTTAATTGTTGTTTAATATAAGTTGATGTACAACAAATTAGTGACAGCAGTGGATTGGAGTGTTTCATTTTCCCTTGCTTGTAGAAATGGACTAAGCCAGAAAACCTGCATGTGACATAATAGCCAAAAAGAAGCAGCAGTATTTAACACCATTTAAATCTGGGTTAATTGTTGGGATCAGGATAATATGGCACAAGTTTTTCTTTGGGTTGCAGTAGTAAGGGTATACCAGGAATATGTGAATTTGAGACAGACATTAATGGCACCTGAAGACTAGTTAACCACACATGATGATCAGAATTGCTGGTGACTGACATGGATGGCAACTACTCAATGAAGGGGAACATTGTATCAAATCACATAAATTTAGTGTGGGTGCTGCTCAACCCATTAGTCAGTGCATTATACAGTGTACACTGAATTCTCAGATTTCATAGTGGTGTACTATTATTGGTACGATGACCTTGCTTACTGTACCACACTTGAGTCAGAGAACATTGTCATTAGACCACCTGATCTGATATCATATTTCTATCTCTTTTGAGCAGATGGTAGAGTTCATGTATGTAGGAAAACACATAATGATAGGAATCCAACTTGTCAGCAAGTAGTTGTTCAAGTTGGTGGTGACTAGGAGTGTTCTGTTGGAGTTTGTAAAGATCACTAGTAAAACTGGAGTCTCTTTTGACAGATGTGACATAAACAGATCTTGCTGCAGACAATTTGCACCCTTTTTATTCCCTAGTGGTGATTGTCTGTTCCAGTAAGATGTTGCAAACCCCTATCCCCTCAATTTTGTATGGAGGATACAAATCTGGGTCTAGGAACACTTGACTGACCTATGGGTACTCTATTACTCACTCGCACCACTCATCAGATTTAACCCCATTGCGCATTTATGGGACATGTTGTAGACCTTATTAAAATTCCCTGTAGCTCTACTCATCAAACACAACTCAATTATGGACAACAGGTGCAATATGTCTGGATAGATATATCCACATCATGACTCCAGCACCTCATAAATTCCATGTGATATCTCATAGTCACCATTATTCAGGCAAAGGTACATGTTATTAATTAACTGTCTCTAATTTGGGTGGGAGGTGGGGGGATTTCAGTTTCATATTGATGCGAGACATTTGTTCTGTAGGTTTTCACTGTCAGAAGAAAAGTATTGTTTGATTTTTAACATAACTCCAATTTTAATTTTAACATTTTTATTTCATCTACTGGCTAAGTATTATTTCTATTTTTTTCAGCAATATTAGGCCGGTTTCCACCCGATGATTATGACAATTTTCCATTGCCTGCATCTGTGCCATTGTTTTGTTTGCCAATGGGAGCAACTATTGAATGTTGGTCAGCAAAAGCCCAACATCCACTTCCTGTATTTTCAACGTTTATTCTCACCACATCTGGTGGGGAAAAGGTTAAGATTTGTTTTTATTTATTAAAATCTATTTTTAATAAACTTTTAGTTATTCTTTACATCAAAAAAATTTCATTTATGTCTAAGTGCATTTATTTTAATTCATGAAATTAAATGTCATTTTGTAACTCTGTTCATGAGTGAGAAATGAAAGTTAGGAATACAGTTGGCACAGTTGGATGAAATCATTGTGAATAGAAAACCACTAATTAATCAATAATTCAAAAAATTAGCTTAAAGAATCACAATATAGATATATATGTTCTACTATACTCTCTATAAAGTGTTCTAATATTTAGTTTTATATCATATTTGCTGGCTTATATAGATCCACGTTTTTACCTATCAAATAATGGAATTTTATAAATTTGTAATCAATGCACAAAATGAGGTTTTGAACTGAGGCAGGGAACATGCATGAAGTTCCAGTAGCATTCACTGTACTATCTATTTTTTTAAATTATTCTCTGCTGAAATGGGAGTGTTTTATATGCTATTAAATATAGTAAATTTTCAAATGAAAATTACATAAAAAAGTATTTTATATATAAAGAAATCTTTGCTAAATTAATTTGTATAAGGTTTTCAAATTTTATATTCCTTATACACATAAAAGTATAGTTTTGCTATGAAATAATTTTAAATGAATAGATTACAATGGGGAAAAATTTTGGACATAATTTTTGTTGCGTTTGATTTTTCATTTGATTTAGACTAAAATTGGCCTGCTGATTTCAAAACTACAGTCAGTTTTCTTCTATCATGTCAAGTTTTTTTTCTCTACGGCTTACTCTCCAAATTAGCACAATTGTATTTTTTGTCTGTAAGTAATATGACTGGTCAACTGATTGTGTTCATGATTTTATTGAAAAGGAAGGAGAATTTTTCAGATCTGGTGACTAGATTGATTCCAGGTCAAAGAACAAACATCAACACATTTGTGAAGCGAGTCAATTTGGAATATTTTAAATTAAAACAAGTCTTGGGCCCTTCACAAGATTTACAAGCAGTGGATTGAGAGTTTACGGATGTAGATCAAGGGAACACGTGATAAGTTGGCATTTGGTATACCTATGATTTGGCAAGAGCCATAATATAATTTCACAAACTGTTACTTTTGTTTAATGAAAATCTCACCATATAACAAGAAAAAGAAATGTAAAATTGAGTATCCTAGTCTACCATTAGCTATATGTCCAGGGGCTCATTCAGCTGAAATCCTAGTGCCAGTTTTCATTCAACCTCTCTCCCTTGAATATCTCAGTTATTATGAAGAACTCAGTGACAGCAATAATTCAAATTTTGAAACTGAAGATGACTCAGCTCATCAGGGATTCCATCAGCATCAGTTTAATGAGTTAGTACAAGTTTTTAGGACTATCAAAAAAAGGCTTCAGTATCCTAGTATCAAGACTGAATAAGAAAAAACTTGCTTGAAAAAGGAATAAAAGTATTCTACTTTTGATTGTGAAAGTGGATTTGTGCATTTGGGAATTTCAATCTACAATTCAACTGAATAGTAACTTTTCATTGATATCTCAAATCTGAGCTCTTCCACTATGGTAATTTATATGGTGCAGTTCCAATTAGGTATTCAATTTGTCTTCATGAAAAATATAAAGAAATAAAGAGGGTCATTGAGTTGTTGCAATATCACAAAGACAGTTGGATCATCTGTGTTGACCTTAAAATGGTATGCTTCCTTCTTGGTCAGAGCATAAAGTGAAATTGTCTTCAGATTGAACACTCTAGAAAAAAACTATACGTGTAATTTTTTACCTTAAATACTTGCATACAATTTAACTTACAGTAACAATATTCTTCATAACAAGATGAATTTGTACAAATATTACAGAAAAGTGATTTTTTTAAAAATTAATTTTCATGGTGAATTTTTAAAATATTCTATAAAATAAGCACAATTGTGTTACATGCAGTATTTTAATGGTTTTTGAGACCAAGCAAAAAGTTGATGTAATAGAGAAAAACTTTTTGGATTCAGAGTCGAAAAGTTAGTCAAAAACGAGTGTTAGATCTAACTCAACAAAAATTGTGTTGCCCAGTGTAATGTTTTATTATTTTCCATTATATCTAAATTTTCAAAACATTCCATAAAATATGCACAGATTTTTTAGATGCTGTATTCTTATGGTTTTTGTTAAAAATCGAGGGTATCCTGTAGCTCAAAAACTTGATGTGATATAGCAAAACTGGGGTCATTTTTTAATTCAAAGGTAAAAAAAATTAGTCAAAAACAAGTGTCAGATCCAACTAAATGGAAATTGTGTTATGTTATTTAACTATATGGCTATAGAAAATATTCAATTTATTAGTTTTTCACCTGTAAATATGTTAAACTCCTTTAATGATTTCTGAAAAATTATTAATTTTTGATTTACTAAATGGTGAAATGCTAGGAAAAAAAAATAGTTTTCTTGCATAGATCTTATATTTATTGTATATAGATATAGTTGTATTTAATAAATAGCTTTAATCATGGAAATTTCTTTTAGAAATAGTAATCTTTTTTTTTTTTTTTCTCTACCATATTGTACTGATGCTTCTTTCTAACATCTTTGCAGGCTTATGGAGCTGCAGTATCTTTTTATGAAGAATTTCCAGAAGAAAAGTTGACAGACCTACAATTGCGACATTTAGGGCTAAAAAACAAGCATATCCGTGAACAGTATCGTATTCTCAAAACTGTACACTTCAACAAGTGCATCTGTCTTCTTTCTCGTTGGCCTTTTTTTGATGCTTTTAAGAAGTTTCTTTCATATTTGTATAGAATATCAATAACAGGTCCTTATACAGTTCCTATAGAAAGGTGAGTTAATTCAAATTTCTTCTTAGAATCTGCTTACATAATTTATCAGAAAAATTATATGGTGATTAGCAAAAAGTATCAAAGCATTTTATCAATATTCGATTGATAAGTAGATATCTTATATTCTTAATATTGCTTTTCTATTAATTATTGACTATATAAATATTGAATTATAAACAATTGTCACTGTAAATATATTACCTTTTATTCCACGTAATTTGGACTGATATTCTCATCTTTGCTCTTTTTATCAGTTTCAACTTTTCTCTTTTGTATAGTTCATTGTTTTTCCTTTTTCTCAAGGTTTCTAAATTTGAGCATCAAAGGGTTACATTTTTCTTGATAAAGAATTCAATGCTATATGATGACCTGGGTTCAGTAAAAAAAAGAGAAGCAGTTTCCATAGATGAATTGCTATTGTCAGTATTTCATATATGATGTGCTGGGGAAAATTAGCACATTTTCTTTTACTTAGCACATGAAAGATTTTTTTTCTTTTTCAGATTGACTACTTGGTTTTAATCTGCAGCAATTTTTAGCCTTTTGATTTAGAACCATATGTAAAAGATGTCCTGGGTATGACATTAAACTGCATTTAATGGCGTGTGTGAAGTACCCTTTCATTGCCATTACTCTCAGGTTCACTCTGACCTAAAATGGTAGTGCCTGTAAAGGTCCCAACAATGGATCAAATAGATCTGTTTAATAATCATTTGTATTCAATAGGGCCATGTACAAAAGAAAAAAAAACTCTTAAAAGATAACTACACAAATATATATATATATATATATATATATATATATATATATATATATATATAAATGTGATTCCCTATCCTCTAGGCATAAAATAAGTCTAGATGGATTGACATGCCATTCAAATTAATATGTAGAAGAAAAAAGAAACAATTGGATGATGTTAGTCTGAATAACTTAGGGAATAGATTCACTATATTCTGAATAAAATCAATGAATGTGATATAAAATGGTTTTTTATCATGAAAATAATTCAGTGAAGTAGTATATCCATTAGAGTTGGGCAATTTTGCTCATTTGATAAAAAAAAATTTCCACTCCCTAATTTTTATATTTCTAAAAAGATAAATCGAAGGCAACATAAAAAAAAAATTCAAAATGAAAAAATTTCGAGACCCGCAAAAAAGTTATTTTCTTAAAACTCAAAAAATAATTTTTGTTGTGTGTTTTCTCTTTTCTTAGTTTTAAAAACAATATTTTTCTTAGTTTTAAAAACAATATTTTTCTTTGAATTGATGCAAAAAAAAGTCTTTTCTCTTATTCAATTGACCTATTTTTATTCACTTGAAATTTTAATAGTGAATTTGGCTGTGTATGAAATTGACATCTATAGACATCTTTTTTTTTTCCCCCATTTTTCATTGACAAAGTGAAACCTCACATCTCCTTTTTAACTCATTTTTTTTATTTGAAAACATTCTATGCTAAAATATGATATAGATTTCTTAACTGTTATATCTACTGTATTTCTTTATTTTTTCCATTTGTTTTGTACGAAGGCATAGTGTCCATTTTTTTTAAAAAATTTTTTATCTGCAGCTGTGCGAGTGGCTGAAAAGGCGAATTTTTGAATAGCAATCTCTAGTTCAGTGACTGCACACAAACAGTGATGCTTGCTGGAGCTGTTGTTGTCTCTCCTTCCTTCTGGTTCTCTTTGCTGTGGTGGCTACTTTCCTCTGTGTTTCACTCCTTTTTGTGCCTTGTTTGACAAGGAGGCACCAGACCGCTCAGTTTTCTGCACCAGCCTCCTATGTGTTCGTGCTGATGTAGCATGTCTTCATGTCTTTCTTGCAGATGTCTTTGAAGCGTTGGCATGGTCTTCCAACCGGTCGGGAGCCTTCTACTAATTTGCCATACATTTGGAGATGCAGCCTTTGTCTATCCTTATATAACCAAGCCAGCACAAGTGCCTCTCACAGATGATAGCAAACATTCTGTTCATATTTGCTCGGTCCAGCATGTCTGTGTTGGGCATTTTATCTTGACAGCGAATGCGTAGGATGTGGCATAAGCACCTGAGTTGGAAATAGTCAAGTTTCCTCATGTGGCTTGATTATGTTTGGTGGTGTGTCCAGCTCATCCATGATTAGTAGATCAGGGATCGCATTTAAGGCATTGTTCATTACTTCGTTTTGGGTTGTGTACAGTTCTTGGTAGTGCTCGGCCCAATGTTGCAGCTGCTTCCCTTGGTCAGTGATGACTCCTCCCACCTTAGACTTGAGTGGTGTAGTTTTTGAGATGGGTGGGGCCTGTAGCTTTTTTGATGCTCTCGTACATGCCACTTGCATCTTTCATGTTGGCAGCTGTCTCTTTGCTGCAGCACAGGTTCAGCTAGTAGGTGTTAATGCAGTGTCGGGCAGCCTGCTGGGTTTTGTTTCTGGTGCTCCTCATGACATTGAGTGTATTATGACTAGGCATTGCCTTGTATGCTAGGAGAGCGGTCCTCTTCGCTTCAATCGCAGGCTTCATTTCTACCCAGTGGGCATCAAACCAATTTGCATTTTTTTGCTCCTGTTATCTATAGGCAGTGATGGCCGAGTTATAGATGGCAGACCTGAGGTGAGACCACCTGGCGTCGATGGGGGCTTCATCTGGTATCTTGTTTGCGAGGGCTTCTTGGAGACTGCCTAGGAAATGCTGTGTCTTTTCCGTGTTGCCTACACAGCACGTGTTGATGCGTGGTCAACCCCTCTTCTTAGCATGGTGAATCTTTTGGGGTGTCATTCGCACTCTGCTGGCCACCGGGGAGTGATCAGTTGCAATCTGCACCGTGATACATGCGGGTGAGGAGGATGCTTGTAAGATTCGCACGCCTAGTGATGACAAGGTCTAGCTGGTGCCAGAGGTGAGAGCACTGCTGTCTCTACGCTTGAAGTAGGTGTTGGTTATGCATAGGCCATGGTAGCAGCACAACTCTAGCAGTCTCTGGCTGTTCTCATTTATCTTGCCCCACCCATGAACACAAAGGCAACTGGGCCAAGCCTCGTGGTCAGCTCCTACTCTCATGTTAAAGTCCCCGAGCAGGTAAAATCCTCAGTGAATGGGTCCTGGTTATCACCACATTCAGGTTCTCATAGGACTGGTCTTTTTCCTCAAGAGTGGTGTAGATAGTTGGAGCATATGCACTGATGATATCCATTGGTCCTGAGGGCGTTCTCATTTGGAGGGTGAGGATTCTCTCGCTGCCAATTGAAAGGGGTTCAATGCAAGTAATGAGAGTATTTTTCATGGTGAAGCTGACACCATGCTGTCATGTTTTGTATGAGGGATTTCCTTGTCAAAAAAAGGTGAAATTTGCCTGCTTGATTTTGCCATTCTTGGCCAGGCGTGTCTCCTGAAGACAAGCCACATCGATGTTGAGTTGGGAGAATTCTATGTCAATGATAGCTGTCTTGCGGGCATTGTCACCTTGTTGCAGATCAGATATGCCAGGGCACATGGTCCTGATATTCTCAGTTTAAAAAAAGGCTAATTAGTTTTCAGTTAAAAATTACAAAAGCAGTATCTGCTTTTATAATTCTTTAAAATACTTTCTAAAAAGTCTTTTATTTATTCATTTTTATTTTTTTATTGTCAGTTTAGAATTATTTTGATCTGAAATTTAGAATATTTTCATGTTGTAATGTTTTTCATTATAAGCTATATTGTTTTGAAGCTATACAATTTTGAAAAATCAAATGAATAAAATATTGCTTCTGAATGCTTAACTGATTCTAAATACACACCATTTAACTTTCTTTTCAGGCATATTTCTCATTTTATGTATGATGTCCCGTATCCTTCACCACAAAGGCCAAGAATTCTTGTTCAGGTATTAATAAACATTTTTTAAAATCTCATAAAATCATAAAAGATGTTTCAGTCTATTTTAGTAAGAGATAGCTAAATGATTTTTAAGGCACATCAAATTTATGCCAACTTATCTCTGTCTTGTCTCGTCTCTGAATTAATCTGTTTTTTAAAAAATCTTACAATGAAAACATATTTTCAGCTTTTAAAAATTCAGAAAAATTCTCCCTTCTCTTAAGTAAATTGAAGGTGTGGTTTGTATGTTTACTTACGTGTAATGATTAGTGTTGATTTAGTAAAAAAAAAAAAAAAAAAAAAAAAAACCTTTAAAATGTTTGTGTGATTTCATGTAAACTAATGTTTCAAAATGCTGAAGTGAAGTGTACTTTAGCCACTGCTGTATGACTTTCCATGCATTATTCAAAGGTAATAATTCTATGAAAATGAAAACTTTTATTTTCAATTTGTAAGACCTATGAGAATGTTGTCAGTGTTTGGTTGTGGGTAATGTCAATTTTGGTTTTGCATACCTCAGATATTCCATGATATATTCATAAATTTACATTGAATGATTGTTAATTTCTTCTTTTTGCTTTTGGTTGCTTAGTACCAATTATATAGAAATGAGTTGATTATGATGGAAATTAAATGTTTGCTGTTGTGTAAATTAATATAAGGAGACTACATCATAGAAACTTTGACACATCTTAGCACTTCTAAAAGCAGGTTTTCATGATGTAAAAAAAATTTGTAGCATTTTTTTTTTAAATTTATAAACAGTTTTTTTTTCTATTCTTTTTAGTTGAATCACGAAGCCTTGTGCTTGTCTATGCCTGAAGATTCCCCTCTACCTCAAAGGTGAATAACTACTTTTGTTTAACAGATTTTTATTAATTTTTTTTATTAGAAAAAACTTATTTCCTCATTAGAATTGTCATTTACTCATAGTTGATCTTGGTAGATATATTTTTGAATAAGTGTCAGTAAAAAATTTTCAAAGACTGTTCCTGGATCAGTAAAGTTGTTTCTCTTTGCAAAATGGATTTTAAATACAGTTCTGTTATTTTATACTAATTGTATTGTTTCACCACATACATTTGTAATGCCCAAAGAAATACTTTTGATGTAAAAGAAATATAGTATTAGAATCCTGTACTCCTATAAAATGTAATCTCTTGAAAACATTAGTTGTTGACTCTTAATGCACATATGTAAATTTAAATCAAATCCTAATTTGATTGGAAGGAGATTTTGTGGAGACAAAAACTTTGCATTAATGGGAGTTTAATTTTTATTTCAGTGGAGCTTCCTTCATTACACTGCTGAAAAACTTAGGTCCTGAAAATTGTATGACAATTTTGCTTCATGTCTTGCTGGAACAGAAGATTCTAATTCATTCTCTTCGTCCTGCTGTGCTGACTGGTGTCGCTGAAGCAGTAACTACTGTAAGTGCTTCTTTTGTTTTTATTAAATCTTTTTCCGCTTATATTTGATGAATTTATTTTTAGTTTCATGGAATTATCTTTAAAATAAAGTCACTTTAATTTGTAATGCCAAAAAAATATGATACCATTGGACAGTGCAATTTCTATCATTAACTTGAATATATTTTTATTTTTTTCCTTTTAGCTGATATTTCCACTACATTGGCAGTGTCCATATATTCCTTTGTGTCCACTTGGTTTGTCTGGAGTACTTAGTGCCCCGTGTCCATTTATTGTAGGTATGTAATTCTTATATGCATTTTCTTTACCTTTTTAAGACATCATTGCTGATTTCAATTAGTTTGAAATTTGTAATACTTTGATAAAAAATGTTTACAAGGTGGCAAGAAGGATTTTTTTATTATGCAGAAACATGTTCTGTGATGGTATTCTATTCTTTTTTTTGCTTTTAATTTTTCTGTATTCTACAAGGCCTTATCTATTCACATAATATCATAAATGTTTTAGAATATGAGAATGTAAACTCACTAAAAAATTGTTGACTAACATTTCATTTTGTATTCTTTTTGCATTCCATTCAAATACAACAAACATCTCTTCATAGCCTCCTTCACATCAGCCAATTGTAAATTTCCTCTACTTTTATCATAACTTACTTTCATCTTAATTCAAATTTTCATTGAAGCTTTTTGAAAATTCAGTACACAATGAACTTCTATCTATGCTATTATATATGATTCACTCTCTTTTAGATTTAATTGCATTGACCAGTATTGCTTCAGGAATAGGTCGAATAAATAAACAAATAAGTCGAATGGGGTAATGTATAGATTTTACAAAAATGCCCCAGTTGTCATGACTTTTTTGTGGAGATTCCTGAAAATTGTCTGGATAAAAGAAAAAATTCCTAAGGCATGGAGTAGAGCTGGAGGAATGTTAATTCCAAAGTAAAAACATTCAACTACTATTGAACAATTTTGGCAAATTAATCTCCTAAATGTAGAAGGAAAGGCCAAATCCCAAGAAACAGTCTCCAAAGTGGAGTACCGGACTGTTGGCTCAATCTAGTCAAGAAAATGCAAGTGGACCTTGATAAAGACTCCCATTTCCTCAACAAATATTAATGACCAAACTAAGACCCAATCTCATAATATGGTAATCATAAAAAAAAATCATAATTATTGTAGAAAACATCAGTAGACGAGGCACCCCAAAAAACAAAATTAAAATATACAGGAATCGGAAAATAAATAAAATCAAAGGGCACTTTTGTTGATTTTGGTGGACATTGGCAAATTAGGACCTTATCAGTTTAAATCGCAATTTCTTGCATATTTCTGCTCTAAACTTTAAAATATTTATATGGTTGGAAAGAAAAGAAAATAATCTTTATAAATATGTAAGTTGTATGTGTTTTTATCCCTTGAATTATTTTTTACGGCAAGTTAAAACGGCATTTTGCTCCGAACAGCTGAAAATGCGTAATATGAATTTTTTTCCAAGACTAAATTTTATACGTTACTTTTTTTTTTCTTTTTTTTTTTTGTAATATCTAAGTGGGTAATCTTTATCAATATTCTTGAAATTTTACACTTAATTAGAAGACACCTTAAACTACAAGCAGGAGCTTGTTTTTTTCTTTTCTGACCTTTGGAAGCAAAAATATGATAGACAAAAATTGACAGACATTTCTTCAAAAAGTATAAGATCAGCAGAAAATTCTTATTGAATTAACAACAACAATATAAAATAACTATTGTTTTTATTAAAATCTAAAACTATTTTAGTATAAAAACGTGCCTTTGGGTTGTAAATATACATGAACAAACTTTAAAAAAATCTTACAGTGAAATTCTAATGCAAAAAAAATCGCCTGTTGTTTATAAACAAACAACCGGGAGTTTGCGGTGCAAAGCAAAAGGTGTTCCTTTCAAAACAGCTCTCACCTGGGGGGCTTAATGGTTACATGGTCCGAATTTTGTACATGTTTTACTTGTGTGGAAAATGCAAAGTATTCTGGAAGAATGGATGTTTTGGATGGTGAGGTCTACATCAGAGCATTTTGGTTTAAACTGAAACGTTTTAGTGTCAGCATGACCATCTGGAATAGGTTTGTCTTTTCTTTTTTTTTCTTTATTTTCTTTATTTTATACATACTGTTGTATTTATTTCCATATTTTACCACCCACATTTTAACTTGTAAATATAGAAATTTTAATTCAATCTTCCTTTTTTTTTAGGGGAAACAAAAAATAGAAATAATATGAAAAAGAAAAAGTGAAAAAAAAAATCCAAACTGGTGTATCCATAAATAATGGGAGGAACTTTGTTGACATATCTGATTGTGTGTTTGCATGTAAAGATGTCACTTGTTCGAGAATAGGACAGGTGGAGTTGAGTCAAACTAAAACTATCTCAAGAAGTTTCATTATTAAATATTTAAGATATTTTTAAATATTAAATATTGAAATATTTCTAATATAGTTGCCTTTGATATTTTCTATATTTTGTCAGTTGATAGATTTTCTCAGCTTTAGCTTAAATATATCAAATTTATTAATTGGTTGTAATTCTGAGTACAATTGTTTGAAAATAATTACAGAATTGTAAAATATTGATAAAAAGGAAGAGTTTACAGTTCATTTTGGGTTTGATAGTTTAGTTAACCCTTTTATTGATATCATTTTTAAATACTGAATATGAATTTGTTAAAAGTATTTGTTAAACACCATAAATAGAAAGTTTGATTTGAAGATATGATGTATTCACTGATTATGATAATATATTTTCAGGTATTGATTCACGGTATTTTGATCTTTATGATCCCCCAGCTGATGTTGTGTGTGTTGATTTGGATACTAATACTATTTGGTTGTAAGTTAAACTTATTTATATATGATATTTTTGAATTATTTTAGCTTCTGTTTTATGTGTTCTAAATAGATGATTGGTTAAGGTGCAAATTGTTAAAATGATTTTCTATTCATTATGTTGCTGAGGCCTCCTTGAACATGAAATGAGAAATAAAAACTATCATCAAAATATTCAATGCTTGAATAAGAAACCATGATTTCTACATATTTTCTTTTTATATTGTGACATGATGACCTGCGAAGCAATACACTTACCCTGTTCCCCTCTATTCATACACATACATACATTTTTATACCTACCACTCCCATATCAAAAGTAAAATCATGAATATTGTGTAGGGAAAGCCAAAGGTAGCAGCACGCTATTGTATACTGAAAGCTAACAGCAGCAGCAGGCAATGCGGACATTCAAAGCTCTATAGGAGCGCTGATTGGACAATGACAGCCAATCAGATTATATATAATGGCACCAAATTAGAAATGGTTGATCTGGTGTGCAAAAAATAACCAAAGAGACAACAGTTGAATAAACAGCATGAGTTGGCTTGGATGCGAATAATCATCCGTACAAGAAAATATCCGATTGAAGGAAAAATCAGGGATTAACACAAAGTCTTACTAACAACCCTGGGGAAATCTTTGTTATTCCTGAAGACTGAATTGAAGTGAAATGGTGAAAATTAGCTAATATAATTGTAATCAGAATTATGAAAGAGATTTCAAAAGAAAAGAACTGTCAATGAAGATAAGTTTATTAATCCCCACTCCCATTTCTAGCCTACATACACTCATATATTAAGAAAGAATTCTGTACACACATCATTACCTGAACAAATAGCAAAATCCCAAAATACTTATGATCATGTTTGCTCATTTAAAGTTGTGAATATATTAACTATCTCTTTACGTGCTCAGTCCCGATCTTCTAATCACTTTTTTTTTCTTTCATTGTTAAACTAATGGCCATCTTGCCTTATTCATATCGATAGTTCTGTTGCATTTATTTTTATCTTCCTCTAATATCTTGAATATGTCTGTAGAAAGCCTTCTAACACCACTTTTTTTAATAGTCATTTTTATATGCCTCGCCTTGAAGATATCGTAGTCAAAGGGAGATAACTGACCCATCTTTCTCTTGCATGGCGTGACAATATCCATATGTGGAAAAACTTCAATTGTAATTCGGTATAAAGAAGCTTTTAAAAAAATATGTAATGAAACAATTTTTCATTTTGATGAATAATTTCTATTAACTATGCACCTTTAATTTCAGTGATGATAAAAAGGCAATAAATTCAAAATTGCTCCCAAAGGTAAATAAAACAATTCTTTTTTTTGATATATTTAATTTTTACTTTTTATTCATATTTTCTTTATAGCATCTGTCAAGATTTTATGGATATAACATGTATTTTGTTGTTACTGTCCTGGCAGATAAATTAACCATATGTTAAATCGACATTATTTTAGATTAAATGCTATATTGCTATAATTTTGTGGGATCCTATTATTTCATTTAAGTTATTTTGATACAAAACAATATTTGAATATGATTTTTCTCAAAATAACTTCTTAATTGTTTATCCTTATTGATCTGGAAACAAACTCAATTTTTCATATGGAATATTTGACTCTCTGATAAATCATTACTTTTTGTAATTTATTTGTAGAAACCTGCTCGTGTACTGCAAGATACTCTCCATAAGATATTTGATCACTTGTGCCAGCAGCCATCCAGCACTCAGACTCCTGATGAAGTCTTTCTGGAAATGGCTCCTATAGATTATGACTTTAAGCAGAAACAAAATGAGGTAACATCAAATTTAACTAACAATTATTTCACACATTCAGAGTAGTACTCTTTTACTGATACTATTTGTATTTTACAATTTTAGAAATACTTTTGTTAGAAAATTATACATGAAAGAACATTAAGATCATATATTTCTGTACAATTTGTATTTATTTTCACTTTTACTTAAAAAAAATTCTTATTACAATATTTTTAACTTATTTCAAAATGATAAGCATTAATGATTTCAAACTTAGAAATTCAAATTCAGAAAAATAATTTTATTGTTGCTTTAAATAACTTTTTTATTTAATTTAAAATTATCCCTTTAGAACAAGACAGTTTAGAGGTTAGCTGCCTAATGTTGTTCTCATATGAAAGTTTTATGAAAATCTTTTGTGAGAAATTCATGTTGTTTTTAATTTTAAACTAAATATTAGTAGATAAAATCTATAATTTGTTGCATGCTTGAAAATATTCTCTTTAAAATAAAATAAAAAATTCTTAAGCTAATATCATTTTTGTTTTGCTAGATATCCTATGATGAAGTGGAGTGTCTGGGAGATAATGTTATCTGCAAAGTGATTGTTCTTAGCCTGGACATTTCTGTGTGGAACAATGATTAACTAGTCTTGTAGATCATTACTACTGTACTGAGTTACATCCTTACTGGATGCTGCACACTATGTGACATTCTAATAGCTATTCAGTGATTAATATCTGTTTTTACAGTGGAAATTTTGTTTTTATATTTATATTTCTGAAATAACTCTATGAAGCTAAGTTTGCTTTAAAGTATGTTACTAAAATTGGTTATTGAAAAGATTGCATTTCTCAACACATTTCATTTTAATCCTTTGCTTTTACTCTAACATTTATAGTAGTGGTTTATTTGTTCTGTTTATTTTGTCCTATGTGAAATTTTCTAATATTGATTTTTAAAAAAATTTATTTGATTCTTTATATCAGACAATGATTGAACTTCAAATACAAGAAGCCTTTTTGCGTTTCATGGCCTGTTTGATGAAGGGCTACAAAAATTATTTGAAACCAATCATGCGCGAACCTACTGCTAACACAACTAAAGCAGCATCATTGTTTGATATGCAAGGTAAATAAATTGTACTTTAAACATGTTTTTCTAAGACTTAAATTTTATCTTTTAGCTATATATATCTGGTAGATTTTATTTGTTTGTTTTTCTATTTAATGAGCAATTTTTACAAAAGAACAATTTTAATTTTTTGCACATGTTAAGGAAAATCAAAAAGAGATTGAAAATTTTAAAATCCTTAAAATCACCAAACTCAAATAAAGTCTTTCGGCTCTGATATTTTTGAAGAAGTGGAGTTAACTAGTTCTTGGAATTAATATAAAACAAGATAAAGTATAAAAAGTTTATTGTCTGTATTAAAGTTATTAGCATTTGATAATATGTTGAAATATTTTTCTATAATATTTTATTCTAAATTTCTCATTCTCATACTTAAATTTTGTCATTTTTTTTGTAGGCTTTTTGAAGAGTCGTGACAAAGCATATGTGAAATTTTTCATGTTATTGTTAAAGACACAGACTTACATTAGATTCATTGAAGAACGGTCTTTTGTATCAGACAAAGATGCAAGTTTAGCATTTTTTGATGAATGTACTGAAAAGGTGAGTTATTTAAAAATCACTCAAACAGATCAAGTTTAAATTTATTTGCCTTTGAATTAAATAAAACTTAAAATATATGATATCAGGCATTTGTTTTATTTTCATGTGCAAAATATTGCAAATATTTTTATATTTACAGGTTGATGATACAAAGGATGAACCTAAACTTATTGATTTTGATGAAACCCATAAAAGGTAATTGTTTTCATAGTTAAAGTAAACATGAATTCATTAAGTTGTTATATGGGATCATTATTTTCTTATTTTACTTAAAAATCACTGTCATACTCAATACTATATTTTTCTCTCTTTTTTATGAAAGGTTTTTATCTATGATATACACATGGTATCTTAAAATAGCCATAATTGTAGCATCGTAGACTAAAGAATCTGAATGTTGAACAAAGGAAATAGATTCTACCCTGTATGTTTGACAAATAAGTATCTTATAGCTTCCAAAGTTTCTTTATTAAGACCCTGTCATTATTAATCTGTTACTTACTTGTGATGCTGGATTATTCCATGTCCTGTAAAATATTTATTTTTTAAAACAATTTTCAACATTTTTTTTTTTTTTTTTCTTACAGTGAAAGAACTGTATTTATAATGCCTCCTGAGCCAACTGGATTACCAGAAGGAGTTAAATATAGGTGAGATTATAGGTTTTCTCTTTACATCTTGTATATTAGAGGGTTTTTTTTTAATCATTCAGTTACAATTGCCAATGTTAATAATAATAGAGATTTAATTCTTTTTTGGAAACCCTTTCACAAGTTACGAATAAGGAGTCATTACATAATTTTTCTTGCTTGAGAAATATTTAAATTATTTTAAAGGAAAAATAAATTGCTTTAATCTAAATCATTTTAAAGGTCACAAAAATTTATTAGACAAATCAATTTTTGTGACTTTTAAAATAATTTAGATAAAGCAATTTTCTTTTTTCATCATCATTTAGATATAAAATAGAAATGTTTAAATTATTTCTTTGGTCAGTGATATAAAAGTAGTTAAAAAATATTGATGAATAGACTGAAGATCAATTTATGTATTTTAAACAATTTATACATTTCCAGTAATTGCCTTGAAAATATTTTCATTTTTTTTTTTTTTTTTTTTTTTTTTTTTTTTTTTTTTTTTCAGTCTTCCTGATAGTGTTTCTTAGATTTTTTATAACTGCAATTTTCATTGTGATTTTAATTTTCATTTTGTTTTCTAATCTGGTTTTTTTTTTTTTTTTTTTTTTTTTAATCTTTAGTTATAATGGTTTTCCTGAACTGAAACCAGAGCTGTTTTTAATGAAAAAAGCATCTACTCTCTCTTTACCTGGTAAACAGTTTGTTTGTCCCAATAGTCCAATGGCCAAACGTACCAAGCAAGAAGTTCGTATGGCACAAAAGGTTAGTTTCTGTTCAAAATTTGAATTTAAAAGGAACAATATCATAGTAGTAAATTATTATTTTGTGAGAAAAATTCGAAATCACATTAGCTTCATATATTTAAAATTTTAAATAGATTTAAAGATTATGTAATTCTCTATAACATTTATTATTGCTTTTTGAAGTACATTTAAAAATATCTAATTGTAACTATTTATCAGAAAGTTAGATATTTTCTGGAAATATAAATTACATTACATTACATTATTATTCTATTGCTGTTTAGTGATTTTAGTGCTCGAGGACTGAGAAGCATTCCTACACCTTCTATGGTGGCATTAGTGGAGTTTTTCCATGCAGATGCCGACGCAAAACATCTAGCCATTACCAGTTTTGTGGTATTTTAATTTTAAATCGCTATAATCGAATCTATGCTCTTGTATTCATTTTAAATCTATATTTTTATTGGCCTCAGATGCCGTTAACTCGGGTAGTTGTCTTATCGTTTTTAGCGTTCTGATGTTGGATGTTGCTAAGTTAAATGTTTCTTGGAATTTAAGTAGGTTTGTTTTGTGTTTAGGTTTTTAATTGTATTTTTAGATACTGTGTTCAGAGGGAATGCCACGTTTTTTTATTTTACTTTATTTTTTTCACAATATGGAGATGGTCCTTGAACACCTTTTTTATCCCACCCTCTGACCATTGGTCAGTGGACAGCTCGCTGTATATAATCTGATTGAGTAAGGTGAGATTCACTCATCCTGATAATGTAGTCAATTTAGTGTAACTGCTGTTAGATGGTGTGTGCCCTGTGGAGTCAGTCCTTCATAATATCTCAATGTATGGGGCATAATCCTTTTATGTGATGTTTAAGATATGTTTCTGGAACAGTTTACAGCTTCTTAAATGGCCTTTATTCAGCCATAAAGAAGGGTTGAGATGCAGATAGGTCTGTAAATCTTAGTGGTGACCATCAAGACTTTGGTTTAGAGAACAGAAGTCAAGACAACTGCCAAGGTTAGTGAAGCAGTTGATGTACCTGGATCTTAGCTGGTCCCACATACAAAAAGGATGCCCCACAGGATATCCCTGTTCACCTTGTCAAAAAAAAAGCCTTATTGATATGAATTTGTGTTGATCCTTGCACTTTTTATGAAGCAGTTGCATCATATCCTTTATTTCTAAAAGCCACACACCATGACTCTGGTGTTGACAATGGAATCCAGCAAATTTTAAAATAATGGCAAAAGAAATGTGATGAAAAGTAGTTTGTATCATGAGCACAGATGTGTGTAAAGGCTGGATAAGCCAAAACATCAACTATCATCTTGGGGAACATTATGGTGAGTATTTGGTGAAATGGGAGTAGAACATCCTTCAAAGTGACCAAACAATGCACATAAATATCAGCTTGATATACTCCAAGTGCCAAGTTTAAGAAAAGATATTTTGCTTCATAATAATTCCTGCCTTCATGTTGCAAAAACAGTTTTGCTTAAGTCAAATAATTCACTTAAGTTCTCTTTTATAAATTATCATTTATTCTTCAAACATCTTCAATCAAGTTTTCAATAAATTTAGTTTATTGAATGAAGAATCTTTAGGAATGGAATTTATAAATCCTTACAAGACTGGAATAAATGTATACAGACAAGAGAAACATTTTGAATAGATAATTTTTTCTATGATTTTATTTTCAATTAGTGATAATTATTGAAAATTAAAGAAAAACCTAAGCTTGTTAAATTTAAAGTAAAAGTTGCTGCTGTCTCACTTGAAATATTTTTATATTTTTCATTAATTTGACCACTTAATTAGAAATCATTAATATATATGAAAAATATTGAGAATAGAAAGAAAGTTATAAAAATTAAGGTTTCTAATATTTATAAAAGAAATGTTTCACCATCATATAAACTATTCACTTTGTCATAGTTAATCAGAATAAATTCTAAACAATTCTTTGCAGATTGCTCAACAACAAGTTGGTACACCTATGCTTTGGGCAAAATGTCTTCTTGGTCATTGTTACTGCCTTTGGTTCATCCATCTGCCTGCATTTGTAAAGCTTAGCCAATCAAAGGCTAGGGCTCTTCGTTTAGCTTATGATGTTTTGCGCAAAATGAATGTGGTGAAAGATATCCGTCCTGATGAAGTATGTATAAACGTATTTACACATTCTTTTCATAAATACCAATACCGAATTCATTTAACATTTTGTTTGAATTATCTTTAAAAACAAAAATATTCATAAAGAATGTTTCCAATATAAAATGTAATGTCTTTTCAAATCTTTAGGAAATTAACTAACATTTAAAAATGAATGGTACTATATTTTTAAATAGAAGTTAAATCAATTCATTATGCTTGAAAAATGTGTATGTATTTGTATCTATAATTTCTAATTCTTGGAGAATTAAAATATTGAACAATATAGTGCAAAAAATGAATTTTGAAAATTCATTGCTATCTATTGAATCCTCAGTAATTTAAAAACCATTTATAATAGGGGGGAAAATAAACATCTTAACTCAAACATTTTCTCTCAAACCACAGAGAAATGCTCACATTGTTTTCTGGTTAGATTAAATAAGTCATATATTTAGCTTGGTCTTGTGAAAATGTTAATTTTTCCTTCATACTTTTAAAAAGTCTTTTTATTTTAAATGATTAAATATAAGATGACATAGAAAAATCTAATGAAAACAGTAATGAATTCTGAATCTCTACTCTTGTTTTTAATAGATATATTTTGATAAATATCTTCCTTCATACTTTTAAAAAGTCTTATTATTTTAAATGATTAAATATAAGATGACATAGAAAAATCTAATGAAAACAGTAATGAATTCTGAATCTCTACTCTTGTTTTTAATAGATATATTTTGATAAATATAACATTTGTATTACATACCTTGTTAAACTTGTAAACCATAATTTATTTTGATAAATTCCATAAGTAAAACTAAAATATTAAGAATTCAAAAAAAAAATGCAAATATGATTACATGCATTGGTGGGATTTATCAAAACTTTTCTGTATTAATAATATTTTATTATCCAAACTTTTGGAACTTCATGTATAGGTAAGAATTCTGAATATCTGTCATGTAAATTTAGTTTGAAAGAATCAAATGATGAATTGGGCCAACTCAAATTTCACACTTACTCGACTAGATTTGTATAATTTTTATATAATTTCTATTAGTAAATGAAGATATTTTAGTTTTTGTTATGATCTTTGTATGTGCTTTTATGAGATTGAACTGTGACATAATTGTCATGCTTGCTAGTTAAATTTTATTTTAGAACTTAAGCATTGAAATTTTAATTATTTCCAGTAAAATTTCACTTGGTATTATATATTCAGTTATATTTCGATTTGATATTAAGAATGAGACGAGTTCCACTAAACTTACTAAAGTACAGTGAAAAATATGTCTTAGGATATGGTCTTTATTCAGCTAAATTGAAACTTGCCAGGCATGATTTTCAGCTAATTTTCTTTTATGAATACAAATTGATATAATCATCAAAATTCATGACATCCTAATTGATATTTTGCAAAATCATAATGAATCTGTTACAGTATAAAATATTCTCTTACAGGTATGTTACAGAGTGGTACTGCAATTGTGTGGTCAGTATAATGAACCAACCTTAGCAGTGAAAGTATTGTTTGAAATGAAGAGAGCTGGTGTCCAGCCAAATGCTATCACTTATGGATATTATAACAAGGTATTAAAAATTCTCTTATGGCTAATTCAAATTGCCTAAATTATTTAATATTCAAAAAATTTTATTGATTGTAATTTTTTGTATTTACTTTTTTAAAATAACTATTTCCAAATGGATAAATCTTTATATTAAAAAAGTACAAAGATTCTTTTTATTTTCACATTCAGAATTCTATCAATTTTTAAGATACAGTGAATAAGATAATTAAAAAAAAAAATTAACCTTTGTTAATCCAATATTATCTTGTAAAAAAATGCTGTTAAGGCAGGGACAGACAGAACTACTTAACACAATTTTTGACATCATTTAAAATGTCTGTTAAAGGTTTTACTACCTGCGCACAATTAGGCAGGAACCTATAAAAATGTATCATACTTAAAACCTGCCTTGGCTTCCTCATTGTGTCTGGCACAGGAAAATTGGAAATTACTTCTACCTTAGAAAGGGAAGGAGAAATTTCAGAATTGATAAAGTGCCCCAAGAAAATTACCTGCAACTTCCCAAACTTACATTTAACTCAGTTGATAACAACCCAGGGTTCCCACACGTCCTGGAAAACTTGGAAAATAGAATGTAATGTTTTTTTTTGTTTTTTTGTTTTTTTTCACCAAAAATCCTGGAAAAATTTTGTATTATGTCCTGGAAAATTTATGTCAGACAAAATTATTGTTACAGTTAACAAATATACTCTGGATTATTTTTTAAATATTTTGGGTCCGATATTTTCTATTAAAAACTGGATTTGTAAAAAATGTATTTAAATAAAAACACGTTTCAAATTTCGGGGTAAATATAAAAGATTATTTCCCTAGGATTTCAATTTCAATTTTTTATAGTAACCAGAACATGTATCTGAAGAATATGAATAAATTATTGTTCATTTACTATCTTTTGTTAGTTTAAAACAACACACTTGAAGAAAAAGATAATTTTGACAGAAAATTAAAAATTATCAGTAAATTGTAAATGTAAGGAACTTTTAATAGAACATTTTCAGTCAAAATTTTGCTATTACAAGATAAGTACAATAAAACTGTTTAATTCAAAATAATGTTTACTTTTGTTTTTGCAACTTATTTGTCTAATATCAATAATATCAATAACACCAAGTAATTATTTATTAAACCTTTTTGTTAAAACCAGTATGCAAATTAACCACACCATATATTATGTAAACCTTTATTTCTTAGTGATATATAAGACACATTGCAGAATTTTAAACACACTAATAACATGGGCCGTTTTGAGACAAATTTAACACAGATTTTCATAGAGACCTCGTTAATAAATAAGATTTATTCTTTTCTATGTATTAGTGATTTTGACTATAGGTTCATAAACTTACAAAATTTTGACTCATTCATAAACTTACACAATTCCTGATTGTATTGTGACATAAGTAGTGAAGTAGTTTCAGTAACAGACACTGAATCTCCATTATAATATGTGTAATTTTACTCAAGGAAGGTCTTAAATTTAAAAAAAGAAATTTTGATTTTAAAACATGAAATGAAATTTTCAGCACTTTATTCATTTATGACTTGATTTTATAATGAATAGGTTATTTTATTGAAAAATCCTTGAAAAATGGTTAGGATCATGGGGGCTGGTCAAAATTTGCTCATTTAATTTTTTTAAATTTCAGTCCCTAATTTGTACATTTCTAGAAAGATAAATCCAGAAGACCGCATCG
This sequence comes from Doryteuthis pealeii, assembly GCA_023376005.1. Lineage (NCBI taxonomy): Eukaryota > Metazoa > Mollusca > Cephalopoda > Myopsida > Loliginidae > Doryteuthis > Doryteuthis pealeii. The sequence continues at coordinate 33,764,037 of CM042139.1, read as the reverse complement.
TGAGAAAAAAAAAAAAGATTCAAAATACAAAGATTTCAAGACATGAAAAAAGTTATTTTAAAATTTAAGTTATTTTCTTAAAACTCAAAAAATAATTTTTCTATGTCCTAATGATCAGATATTTAGTGGGTTCAATTTTCTGGATTCATGGAATCTTAATGTAATTTTCAATAATTAATAGCAAAATTAATAATTGTTTTTGGGTTGTTTTTTTTTTAATTGTTTTAATTCTTTCAAAACTTGTTAAGAAAATTGGGGTAACGTTTAGTTGAATTAAGCCATTATTTTCATAATGACGGGGCCAAGTTTGTGACAATCATAAGTTTTATGGAGTTGTCAGTTGAAATCAAACTTCTTATTCGTTCTCAACAATTAACTTCTTAAAACAGTCTGCTGTAGAATACATCAACTTCACTTCTCCAGAGGGGTAAAATCCCCCCCAATGGGGCCACCTGTTGGCTGTGGGTGGTGACCCATAATGAAGATGGAACCCTGGTGGCTGAGCAGTACGTGACATGCAACATGCCACTTTGGCCCTTACTTAAGCTAGACAGATGGTTAGAAAGGCCTCCTCTGATCAACTGGCTGGTCACGTCAAGCCCTTGCACCTATATAATTGTCCCGACCATATTGCTCTTATGGCAAACCCTCAACCCTTTTTATCATGTACTAGAAGATGGTGGCTGAGGGTCTTGATGTCCTGGGTTATGTTAAACTCTATCCCAAAGTGAATTTCCACTTTTGGAGTTCATCACCATTACTCCCAGGTCCACTCTGGCCCGAAGTGGTAGTACCTGTTAATTTCCCATCTATGAGTTAAGTAGAGAAAAATGAGTTTAAAAGTGTTTAAAAAAAAAACTCAGTTATAAAAAATTGAGTACCTATCAAGAATGAATAAAACAAAACGTCTTAGGCATAAAATAACCCAACAAGGGTTGACATGCCGTAAAATCCAACCAACCTTATGAGTAACCAGTATCAGCCTTGTCAGCTGGGGCTTTAGAATACTGCAACTGCATTTGCATAATTCAAAATGTTTTGAGCTCCATTTACACAGCTCTATTTAACTAATATGATTAAATAACAATAACCTCAAATAAAATAAAAATCAACTGGGAATGCCAGAATAAAAGAAAAATTTTTTTTCTTTGCTGATGCAAAGAAAAAAATTGTCAAAGAAAAAAAATTTTTTTTTAATACGAACAGAGAAAAACTGACTAGAAAAATTTTTTTTTTTTTTTAAGAAAATAACTAAAAATTTTAAATAACTTTTTTCGGGTCTTGAAATTTTTGAATTTTGATTTGATTTTATTTTTATGTACTGGATTTATCTTTCTAGAAATGGAAAAATTAGTGACTTGAAATTTTTTTTTAATCAAATGAGCAATGTTGACTACGAGCACGATCCTAACATTTTCTTTTTTCTAGTTTTTTTTTTAACAACATAACCTATTCATTATAAAATTAAGTTAATTCAGTCAAATATCAGAAAATATTAACTCAAAAAGTGCTGACGAAACTAATTATATTTCATCATGAACAAAAATATATTTGATCATTGAACTCACCAATTATAAGAATTGGCAGGGTATTATTTTGAAGCTGATACTCACATTTCTATAATAGGTTATCCACAAAGAGGACCATACAATGCAAGAGAGCTATAACAAAGTTTATTAGAAAGGATACTATTTCTTTATAACACTATAGTGTTCTTTATATATATATATATATTTTTTTTTTTGAGTTTTTGTGTTAAACAATGAATTTATGTTTTCTATGTAGAAAATAGTTTAATAACTTTTAGCACATTATGAGAATAATCTTTCTCAATCTTGTCCATAAGATAAAGTGTTGTCTATAAATTTGAATTTGCAAATTTCATTGAAGTTGATTTTTTTGTTTTGTTTTCAGGCTGTTTTGGAAAGTAAATGGCCAAGTGCTACTAGTAAAGGTTTGTTATTATGGAACAAACTTCGAAATGTAATTACTGCTGTGGCCCAGTTACGTCGACATGCTGCTCATCAACGCAGTGCTTCCTACTGTTCCAATTCTGAAAGTGATTTTGATCAAGTCAGTCACACAAGCATTGACAGTTGCATGGAGGATGTGACTGCTAGTATTATTGACACAGGTAGTGGCAGTAGCAACAGAGTAAATACTACCGCACCAAAGACTGAACTTGCTATAGATATGGTTGTGACAGGTTCTAATGGAAACAAAGGGGCTAATGAAGAAAGAATGAGTACAGGTAAGTGGAAGTTGATTAGGAAATACCTCATAATTTTCATAGATCACATCTAGTTAATTAAATTTTATCTTTTTAAATTTTTTTGTAGATTTTATAAAATAAAACTTACCATTATTCATCAAAGAAATTATGAAAATTCATTTTAAATCTGTTTAAGATAATATCCTTTTCATTTTATATTGTAGACTAATAATACATTTAATTAATTTGTATTTTAGAACTTAATGTATACTTGTCATTGTAAGTTTTTCAGTGTATATTTATATGTAAACTTTAGTTTGTATATGTGATTGCTTGAGTCATTGTTTATTATTTTTGCTGGCAACTTTTCTAAGCCGTAGTTTGTCTATTCACATGTAATTTCATATCATTTCTTTGAGATGGTATGTTAATGGTTTCAGGTGGAGCTTCAGATAGAGGTTACAGCTCCATGACTCAGGAGGATGCAAAGACACTGTGTGGAGCTCTTGCTTCAGCTGAACAGAATCAGACTGACAATATTAAGACAAAGAAAGAAGCCAAGTCTTCTCGATCTAATGTCCGATGGAAGACCAAGAGCAAAAGTACTGCTGATGAATTGTCAGGTATTAAAATTGACTCTTATTGGCTTCTAAACTGATTTTGCAGTTGATGTATAAAAAACAATTTTAAAACGTTGGTATTATTTCATAGTTTATGAATTGTATTTTAAATTATTAGAATTTATCTTTTAACTGAAATAAAATATTCAGTTAAGAATGAATTTTTGAATGCCTGTTTTGTTTATCAGAAAGAAATACATTACTTTGCTTATTTTTCAGGTTTTAAAAAAAAACAACTTTGGGTGCATCAGTACAACAATCAGTTTTATTGTTTGGCCAAAAAGATTGTTTTTTATTCATAGCATTAAGAGTAATTATTCATGAAGTTTGCTTTTGATTATATTTTGATATATTCTGTCATATTAATGTGACTATTTTGTTAAAATTAGTCTAATTCTATTCATTGATTCTAACATTTAAAATGGAAGAAAATAAGTAATATTTTATGCCTTCTTATTTTAAGAAAGGTAAAAATGTTACACACTTAAAGTAAGATTAGTGCCTTTCATGGAGTGGATAATGTTAATTCACAACATGTTAATAGTGGCTTGCAACATTTTGTGCTGGTCATTTCTCACTGAGTGATGCTCCATGTTTGGATAGAAGAGTTGGGCTTCATAGTGGATAATTTGCAATATGAAATGCAAGAAATGATGGGGAAAATACATAAACCACCACTAAAACAGTCTGGCCTTTATCCAAATTTTGGTGATGTTATGCTATACTAGGATTCTTGAGAACCAAAGCATTGATTTGAACAAGTATTGCTCTATAATTAGCTAAATCGAAGGCAGCAATTAATGGAAAATATCCAGAGTTGATTAAGAGAAAAGGAGTATAATATTTCATTAAACCACAGATTTTGTTTTTTGACTAGGCAAAAACTGTTGCAATTTAGCAAAGAAATTTTCATTGGTCTGCCATATTCATCCTATATTGTACCTTTGGACTAGCATTTAAATTTGTACAGAATTTATTTTAATGAGAAAAAAAAACAACTTTTTGGCTCACCCATAATTAAATGAAATGCTTAAGTGACTTAAATGATTTAAAATTAGTAGTGGCCAGATGTTATACTAATTTTGAATTTGTTATGTATGCTTTGATTTTGTTTTAATCTTGCTATAACTTGTGTTAAATGAGATGTCTTATATCTCTTTGAATTTATCTTATATTGTGATTAAAATAAGTTTTCATAATCCAGCATGCTGCAAGAAGTTATTGTTGAAATTAGATAATAAATACATGACAGAACTTTCAGTTTTCTATATTACACAGTGGAATACTATTGATGTATTAAACTCCTAATAATTTCAGGATCTCTCATAATTTTTGCAGTTGCATAAGGAAAAGGCTTTATATTTGCTAGATGAATAAATTTGTTTTTGAGATGATAGTTGTTGATCAGTCTTTCTTGAAGAACATGAAAATTGTATTTATCTTGATGAACTTTGTTTTGATGGAAGCATACACATCTCTTCTCATACATGTCAAATTCAGTATATCTGCCTTCAAGCGCTTAGAACTTTTCTCACCTGATGACCCATGCATTGAATCTGTGACCTTCCAGCACTCCTATTTTGGCTCATTTTTTATTTATTTATTCATTTATTTATTTTTTTAACTTTTAAATTCATCATTTGTTTTTTTGTTTTTTCAATCGATGTCTATACTTGATCTACTGATTGGATGATTTTGGCAAAGTATATACATGTCCATTCTTCCAATAATTTTGTTCTTTTTACTAAAATGAACCTCTATTGAAAGGAAACATAACAAAGGAACAGCATGTAAAGCATTCTATACAGTTTTGGCTGGGAAATCATGATTCAGACTATCTACCTCCCTAAAATAAGAATTGAGGAATACCTGAAACTTGTAATCTAGGGAGAAACTTTAAAATTAGGTATGAATGATATGTACAGAAAAAAGGGTACACATTTAATTATTATGGAATGAGGAAGTCAAAGTAATGATGAAAAGTTGAAGGAATCAGCCCGTACATTACAATCAGATGGGAACTGTTAATAAAGAGAATAAAGGGTTGAAATTTTTGAAAATATGACCCTGAAATATAAGTGTTGATAGAATTCAACTAATTCACTAGAAAATTACTGATTCAACACATAGATCAGGTGAAGACAGTTCTAAGAGCTTGAAGGCAGAAACACCAGAAGTGGCTTATATGGAAAGGAATTTGCATGTTCCATCAGTACAAGATACTTGATGAAAGCAGTTGTGTAACTAAAATGGGGTGGGGGATGAAGAAATTAATTTGTTCAATTAGCATTCCCAGCTGATTTTTTTGATTTGAGGTTATTGTTATTTAATCACATTAGTTATGTAGAGCTGTGTAAATGGAGTTCAAAACTGTTTGAATTATGCAAATATCCCCATTGGTTCAAAGGTTATGAGAATTTAAAGCCCTGAAATTGGGGGTAAAAAAGTGGACATGATCTTGCTAAAAAATATGTCAAATGACGGATCAATTCAAAACAAGAAATTCATTAATTTCTTCACCATTTCTTTATTTTTGGAACAATTTTGATAAAACTTGGCATTCTTATGTAAAAATGTATGTTCTTTCTGATTCTGCACTTAAATTTTATGTATCTCTATGCTGTAACCCATTATTTAGAAAATAAGAAGTATGGGTATCAGCATTTTTTTTTTTTTTTTTTTTTTTTTTTTTTTTTTTTAAGTTACCAAATTCAATTTTTTCATCTTAATACTGCAAGTATATCCATATATAGTATTAATTTGAATAAATAATATCACTTTGAACTTAAAAATACCTTTTTAATCCTTTATCTACCAGGTGCCCCAAACCGCCCGACTATCAAAATGCCAGAAAATGGTTTAGAGTTAAAAAAATAAAAATAAATTAAATGAATACATTTCTAGTAGTAAAGGATCAGCAATAAGATACTAACTTGTCAACCATTTGGGACATGGCTATTGCAAATGGCAGTGGTAGATAGATGGTTAAATACCTGCTACGTTGTATTACATACAAGAAATAGAATACCTCTTTACATAATTTTTTAAAACAAAACCAATATGGTGTGTGTTAAACAGATTTGTTTACATTTTAATACTAGCTTGTAACTTAGTTCTTTCCAAAATTGAAAGTTTGACAAAAAGAAACCTAATGTTAAAGCATTATCAAAATTTCCCACATTATATATCAAAATAATTCTGAGACTATCTTCTATTAATGATATAGTGCTCTTTTTTTGCTTACTTTATACTTTTTGAAGAAATCTCCTTCAAATGTTGTTGCTTATATTTTCACTTCCAAGGGTCAAAGAAAATGACAACTTCATGGTTCTAGTTTAAGGTGTCTTCTAATTGAGTGTACATTTTCAAGAATATTGATAAAGATTAGCCACTTTGATTTTGTAAAACAAAATGATGTGTAAAATTTAGTGCTGGAAAAAAATGCATATTTCGCATTTTTGGCTGTTTGAAGCAAAATACCATTTTAACTCGGAAAAAAATAATTCAATGGAAAAAAATACATACAAATTACATATTTAGAAAGATTATTTTATTTTATTTTCAACCATATAAATATTTTTAAGATTGGAACAGAAATAAGCGGGAAATTGCAAACTGAACCAATTAAGGTCCGAAATTTTTCAATGTCCACTAGAATCAGCTAATGTACTGGAATTGCTCGTTCAATAAAGACCCAACAATTTAAAAATCTCATATTCCTAATAGTGTCAATGGATTTCTTAAATGGGTAATCAAAAAGACAGAACCAATTGGATATGAATTTTCATGGGAATTAATTCAATGTATTTTAAATCAATTGCCAACTAACATGATTAAAAAAGAATTCATGTATATAATTTATTTTATTTCATATTTTTTTATCATATTATTTTGTATTTATTACTTTTTTTTTTTGCTTGCAGTTTAGGCATCAATAAATAAGTTTATAGAAACTCTCTCTCCTAATTGTTAATTTTTCCTAATGATTGTATGCTTTCAGCAATCAACAATTCTAGTGAGTCTCCTTCAACAGAAGTTCTCCCTTCGCACTTCCGTGCTCGGGTTGGCAGTATTGTGCGAAGATCTGCCAGAAACATTTCCAGTGTTGGCAGCTTTGAATCTTTAAAAGCTAGTCTTTGTAAGTAAAAGCTTTTCAGCATTAAAATTACATAAAAATGATATTTGTATGTCAAAGTTAATTTTTTTTTTTAAATCTAATTCTATAAACATTTCATTTCCAGATAAATTATAATGTTTTACTACTACTACTACTACTACTCCTCCTCCTTCATCAGCCAGATTTAAGATGTTTATTTTAAGAACATTTTTTTTTATTTAAAAACATTTTTTTCTCTTTTAGTTGGCAGTTCTGCTGGTGTTCTGATGGTGAGTGAGTCAATATTGAAGAACCACAACTTGCATCAGTTGGATACTCTTGAATTGGATGCTAAACGGAAGAGACACAAGAGTGCTGGGGACAACCACTTGAAGACCCGCTCTAATAGCATGTTCTCCAACTGGACACCACCTTCTGTGTGGAATGGATCCAATGTTTTAATGCGTTTTTCTGACCTTGTGACTAAGGAGAAAGTCAGTGAGAACAGGCCTGACCAGAAAAGTTTTGAGAATACACAGATAACTTCATCAGAATTAAATATTGAAGATAGTGGTGTTGGTTTGGATGATAATAACCAAACTAATGCATGTGTGTCTCTTTCTTCTGAAGTATCAGAAGAATCAGAGAAGGAGAAAGACAGTTGTCAGGAGACGCAGTCGAGCAGTACTCAGTCAACAAAGAATAGTTTGTCCCAGTCTTCTTCATTCAGTACTCCAGTCACAGAGAATGATCCTCTTGGTCTCTTTGATAACAATCCCGAGGTGTCAGAAATGAATAATAATTCCTCACCCAGTTCAGTTAAACCATCCAACTCTATTTCTAGAAAGCTTTCACAGTTAACAAAACTTGAAGTATTATCAAAAATAAGTCCTGAAAAGACTTTATTTGATATCCAAACAATACGGACTAGTAGTGTTTGCAACACCCTGCATGAAGAAGGAGTAGATGGTGAAATTGTTGTTAACGCAAGATATGAACCCGGTGGTAACCGTAAACTTGGTGATTTGGGACGGACTAGTAGTTCACCTGACTGTCTTGCTGAGGCCAAGTTCAGTCAGCAGACGCCTCAGAAAAAATCAAAACTCTCTTCCACTTTATCTTTGGATGAGGCTGGCAATGTAGAACGCCCACAAGACATTAGGCTACGGCGTTCGCACAGCTTGCGGCGTCGCAACGAAATGTTCAGTGGTGTATTAAAATCAGCTGCTATTGTGTTCAACAAACTTAATGAAATCAAGCAGTCCATTACACAACAGCCTGGTCAGACAGGATCCAACTTGTCACTGACTCCATCAGAAGACAGAGATAGCGGCACTGGAGATGAAGACAGTTATGATGGAAACCTAAGGGGATTGAAAAAGAAGATGTCTGGTAGTCTGGATTTCCTCAGTCAAAGTGATAATCACCTTGAGGAGTCTTTAACAGAGGATGGTCGACGCTCATCTCATGGTTTGTGTACAGACTTCTTTAAGTATATAATACCATCCAAGCTTCTTTCCCTTGTGCTTTAGTCTTTAACCTTTAACCTATACTTTCTGTTTTCTTAGCTCTCTCACCTCCTTTGTTAGATCTTTTTAGTCTAATTTCACCTCCTTTCTTTCACGCAAAACATTTTCTTAGTCTTTTCTGCTATTGACCTCTGCTTGATAATTTACTCATATCTTTAGTCAAATTATTATTTTTCACATTGTTATTAAATATCTATTAAAAATTGGTTCTTCTAAATTGTTTTTTTTTTTTTTTTATTAAAAAGGAATGATAAAGAGGGAGATTAATTGTTAAAATTGTATAAGTTTTACTTTTATGCCATTCTTATTATTGACTGTTTAAACCCTTGCAAAATAATGTGTATTGATCTTTCCTATTGTTGTTTTGGTTATCTTGTAATATTTAAAAATTGTTTTTTATCTGTTTAACTAATAGAACTTTGTTATGCATAGAATGAGGAAGTATTTTTCCTACTTGAGGCAGAATAATTAAACCATTATATTAGAAACATTTGAGAGATGATTGAAAATTGCACAATTTATTTTATTGATGCATGTCTTTGATTTGCATTTTATTTTACTCCTGTCATGCTGCTAATTACAATGGCTTTAGAGAAAAAACAAATTTATTTATGAGCAAGTAATCAGCTCTTATTTTTCTAGCCCAGTTTACTGCCATTAATTTTAGGCATGACTATGGAAATATTGGGATTTGGTCACATATTTTTAACTACCTAATGTGAATGAAATTTTTTTTTTTTTTTTGATGACAAATATAAAGATTGTGAAATGATTATTGTACAATTATGTGTAAGAAAAATTTCTATTATAATTCTATATAAATAAATTATTATCTATCTCTCCATTATATTATCACTAGAAGCAGCTACCCAGCATCGCCTGAGTAGAAGGTGGGGGTGCAAAAAAGTTAGTCTCGCAGATCCATTATTACTGAATCGTGTAAGATGCCCCATTAAAATCTCTATGTAAAAAAGATCTTGCGTTGATCCGGCCTGATGGGGCTTTAGAAAAAAGTTCACAGACACTCTGAAAAAAAAAATTAATGTCTCCTATTTAAAATATTAGATGCAAAAAAATTCCATTACTATTTAATTTTTATTCTCTAATATAATCAAAAAGCAAAATATGGTGACAGTGAATTGGAAATTTTTTGTTTCCGTCAGGGTAGAGGAAATGACATCACATTTAACGATATAGTAAGAAATTTTAATTCAATAATTAACAAGATTTAAAAAAAAAAAAAAGATATAAATGAGCCAATTTCTTAAATTGATATTTCAAATTTAAAAAAATAAAAATCATGAAAAAAATTAAAGTATTTGAACTTAAAATAATTTAATTTTAAAAATGTTTTTTATAATATGTAAAATTCAATAAATAATTTTTTAAATAACATTAATTCAAAGCGTAGCCGATCGAATATCAAATTATTATAGTAAAAAAATTGAAACATACTTTTTTTTAAAAAAGAATTTTGAATGTGCTTAAAAGTTGAATATCAAATTACAGTAATAATTTTTTAACAAATGCAGAATAGCGCACATGAGATAATATCATTAGAATTGCATTTTACATGTAAATAACATTAAATTACGGAAACTCCCAAAGTACCCTAGCCCATTCGTTTCAGGTATTTTCGTACTTTTATACGTAATCTAATATTATCTCTTGTTATTGTTTCTGGTGTACTTAAATGTGAGAAAAATATCTACTCAATGCAGTTTATTGCCATTTGTTTTTAGTTTATTCATACTGAAAAGTAAATGTAAAAGATTTAGATGTGAACAAAGCTTGTTTCTGAAACAACTGCATATATTTTGCCAATTATAGAACATTTAATGTTTTAGTAGCAATGTTCATGCCACCCTAAAATGATGTAGGTATTTGCATTTTTGTGGGTTTATATCCCTAATAGGAGACATCCTTATGATTATTTTTCTATATAATGTGTGAAATAAAAACGATTGTATACCGCCAGGGATTTACTTTGAAATTTTCGAATTTTGAAAAATAAACAACTCAAATTTACTTGTCTACATTACTTGTTTACGTAAACAACAGGCGCCGATTTTTCAGACCTTACTAGTTTATATAGTAATTCATCACTTATTTCTGGTCCAATTTTTAAAATATATGGTTGGAAAGAGAATAAAATAATCTTTCTAAATATGTAACTTTTATGTGTTTTTAACTATTGAATTATTTTTTTATGGCTAGTTAAAATGGTATTATTTTCAAACAAAGCTGTACAGGCTACATGCAGGCTTTGTTAAATAAAATTATATAGTTATTCTATTTCTTGTATGTAATACAACATAGCAGGTATTTAAAAAGATATTTTAAGTCCATAGTGATGTTATTTATATAAATTAATACTATATATGTGTATATATGCAATATTAAAATGAAAATGATTATTCAAATCTTGTGGTAAACTTCTTTTTTTTTTTTTAAATCTTGATATCCCTACTTTTTATTCCCCAAATAATGGATTCTAGCATGGAGATGAATAAAATGTAAGTGCAGAATCAGAAAGAACATATAATTTTACATAAGAATGCAGAGTTTTATCAAAATTTTTGCAAAAATAAAGAAATTACTAAATTTCCTCTTTTCAATTAGTCCGTGATTTGACATATTTTTTTAACAAAATCATTTCCAATTTTTGTACCCCCAATTTCAGGGCTTTAAATTCTCATAACTTTTGAACCACTGGGGATATTTGCATAATTCAAACATTTCTGAACTCTATTTACACACCTCTATATAACTAATATGATTAAATAACAATAACCTCAAATTAAAAAAATCAACTGGGAATGCTACTGAAATCCTGCATGTACATAAAAAAAAACTCTGAACTTGGTAGGTTCATATCTTCTAAAGTAGACTTTACTCCCTCACAAAATTCTTTGGTGAACTTAGGCAGGCATAGTAGATGTTAGGAAAAAAATATTATGAAAATTGAAGAGGACACATTTTCTATAGACTGCTATATAGGTGAAAAGTTGTTGATTTTGGAGTCATGCATTTGGGTGAGCAAAATAAACTTTTCTATCGGGTATAGGGTTAAAATAGCTGGATATTTGGATTCTACAGTCCTTATTTGCCCTACAGACCAAATTTCAGAAATATTGACTGTATGGAAGTATTTTTTTTTTCTTTTAAATCAAAAAAAACACTAAGTTTCTGCAACACCGGATGGCCTTAATTTAGAGGCAAAATAGGAAAATTATACCCCCCTCTAAAATCGGAACGGTAAGGTTTAACATATAAATAATTTGGCACACTTTCCTAACTTATGAAGGGGGACATTAGTGCCAAATTTCAAGTAATTCGGTGTCGGTGGGTGTAACGCCCTGGTGAATTGACATGGAATGACCCTTAACTCTTAACCAAATTTTTATTTTTGCTTCAAAGTTTTAATATCAAAGATTTATTTAGTTATTTCCTTAAAATTTTAAAAAGCAGTTTGTCTTCCACAAAGTAAAAAAAATTCAACCTTATATTTATAATTGGAAAATTTCCCACATCCCAATGAAAATGTTATATTCAAGCAGGTAGTTGCTTCAGAGAATCCCAGGTCTGCTGATGTTTAAGACAAATCTATAAATTATGCATATTTTTTATGGTGATTACAAACTACTGGATATAAATTTATTAAAAATTTACATTAGAAATTGATAAAAGTTTGGTTTCTTATTGAGTGCAGTTTTTATGAAAAGTTACTATGCCACAGAAGCTGAACTTTGAGTACATCTTATGACAAAAGTAACTGACCAATCTAAACAGCTAATAGACTACGTTGAATGGCATTCTTTATTCTATTTTTTTGCCAAGTTTGGCAAAATTCACAATACTGTGAGTAAATAAGTGAAATATACTAATACCCCATGCAAGTGAATTATGCTTTTAAAAAAACAATGAATATTTGTCATTTTTTCCTCTGGTCTCGATAGAAAGTTATAAAAAAAAGTACATTTATAAACAACCTTGATAAACTTATAGATGAATAAATTTCTTTTTGTTTGATTTATGGTTTGACAGGATTTTATGTGTTTATGTTGATATTTAAAAAAAAAAAAATTATAAGCATTTCTCAGTTAGAAAATGCAAAGGCCTACAGGTGGTATTGCTACTATAACAATCTCAAGTGATGTCTTTTTTTTAATGATTCCATGATATTCAGCAGCAAATTTTACATATATATGCCAAATTTTATTGCTTTATCTTGAATAGTTTTTGCTGTAAATTGGATTTATCAATAAAAACAATATGTTGTCCAAGAATTTTCAGAAAAAACAGGGTCATTTTTGTTCAGTTTTTCCAACTTGAAGCACTTCAAAAAGTTATGCATGGATTTTGATAATTTAAAGATGTAAAATCTTATATCAATCTGTTTTATTAATGTATAATTTGTTATAGCAAAATCCCACTTCATTTTTTCATGAGCATTGCTAGTTTTAGTATACATATTGTGATTTATTAGTTTTTTTGCACATTTCTTTGTATCAAATTCTATAGTGCTTGACTGAGTGATCTCTGGATTAAAGCATTGACCTTTATATAACACATCACTCAATAAGTCCCGGGCCTAACTAATAAAACAACAGCTTTTAGGTAAAATTCGACTTTATTCATTAACATAGTCTATAGTCTCCTTCTAGGATTATTCCAATGCTTCTCTAACAATTCAATGCCTTTTTTGTAGAACGATTTGTCTTTGGCCTCAAAATACGCCTCAGTTACCGATACCACTTCTTCAGTGGAACCAAATCTCTTTCCCTGAAGCATTCTTTTGAGGTCTGCAAACAGCCAGTAGTTGCTGAGGGGCAGATCTGGAGAATAGGGTGGGTGCAGAAACAATTCGAAGTGCAATTCATGTAGTTTTACCATCGTTGCGATATACTTGTGACACGGTGCATTGTTTTGGGGAAAGAGCACTTTTTTCTTCATCATTTGTGGCATTTTTGGGGTTTTTTTTGGTGATTTCTTCCTTCAAACGCACCAATAATGCTATATAATATTCGCTATTGATGATTTTTCCTTTCTCAAGGTAATCAATGCGCATCCCAAAATACAGAGGCCAAAATCTTGTCTGCTGATATTTGCGTCTTTGGCCGCTTTGGACGGCTTTCACCTGCTGATGTCTACTCAGTTGAATGCCGATTTGACTCTGGAGTGAAGTGGTGGATCCATGTTTCATCCATTGTCACAAATTTATGCAAAAACTCCTTTTTGTTGCGCTAAAACAGTTGCAAACAACGCTCTGAATCAACGCGTTGTTGTTTTTGATCGACTGTGAGCAAACGCGGCACCCACTTGGAACACAACTTTCTCATTGACAAATGTTCATGCAAAATGGTGAATACACTGCCTTCTGATATCTTCAACTCCACTGCTATCTCACACAACTTCAATTTACGATCGGCCAAAATGAATTTGTGGAGTTTTTTGGTGTTTTTCAGGATAACTGACGAATTTGGGCGACCTGAGTGTTCAGCATCATTTGTGTCAGTACAACAGCATTTAAAGTCAGCATACCACCTCTTAACCGTTGTTTCCGATGGAGCAGAGTCTGAATAATACTTATCAAGCCATAGCTTTGCTTGAACAGTATTTTTACCATCAGAAAGGAATGCTTTATCAACACTCAAAATTCAGATTTTTTCATTGTTTTGAAAATTTGCAACATTAGCTTCACTTAAATAACTGTAATTTGTAAACTAATAATCCAATTGGGCTCAAATTTTCACATGTGCCATTTGAAGGTTAGTACTTTATAAATATATAGATTAAAATATATTTTTATTAGTTGCGCCATCTATATGTCAGACACGAGACTTATTGAGTGATGTGTTACAGAAATCAAATTTAGAAAGATTAACATTTTAAAGTATTCAGCATCAAAGACAGTAATTTTTTCCCACGCCACAATGACAAGTAAAAAAAAAAAAAAAAAAATTATATATTTATATTGCTTAAATTTTGCAAATTAAGATTACCTTAGTTACCATTAAGCAGTAAGGACTTGAGTAGTTTACATTAACTGGACATTTCTTGCAACATTTTCTTTTTTGAGGTTAGGTGTAATTTGTAATATACAGCATTTGACTTTGATGTTAATAGTATATGAGTTAATTTGTGATCATTAAAGAATTGATGAGGTTAGTAAAGGATTTTAAAATTGGTAGCATTTTGATTCTCTCTCAAATCAATTACACTTATGGAATTATCCTAACTTGTACAAATGGTTAAAGTCAAATTTAATATCTATTGTATTTTGAGGATGCACACCAATTTTGGAAAATAAAATTAAGTTTAAAAAAAATTAATGTTTGGCTTGTTAAACAAGTAAATTTTAGTGATCTATTTTAGTAACTACCAAGAAATGAATTTAAGAAAGATGAAGTTTTTTGATTTTATTTTGAAATCATTTTTGTCAAATAGACTGAATTTTGACTTCTTGAAAAAACTTGCTTTCAATTTCACTAGATGTAAACAGTATCAATGATAATTTATTTTCAAAGAAATCTCTTGGAAAACAAGAGAGTAAAGAAAATAGCTGTTAACTTTTGAATTTCCTTTTAAAATTCATGATTGCTTTGTTTTCATCACTTTTTCTTTTCTTTTTTTGGTTCATCAGATTCTGTCTCATCTCCCACTTTCACCAAGCAATATATTCCAATGAAGGAACTTTCAGACTGTTCTAATAAAAGTACTTCTGCTGATAGTTATCTCAGTTCTGCTTTTGATTTGCTTGAGAAAATGGGAGAAGTTGCTTTAGAAGTGGAGATAAGCAGTTGTTGTCGTTGTTCCAACTGTCACTGCCTACTCTATGATGAAGAAATAATGGCTGGATGGTCCCCGGATGACTCCAATCTTAATACAAGGTTGGTTACTTTCTTATTAGGTGTGTGTTTGTGTGTGTGTGTGTGTGTGTGTGTGTGTGTGTGTGTGTCTTCCATTTCAGTATTTAAATTTCTGGCTCTCATTGTTTTTTTGTTTTTTTGTAGTTGTGCTTTTTGTGCCAAGACACTTGTACCACATCTTCAAATTTATGTTAAGGTAAGCATTTTTATTAAACATTATTTATTTATCAGATGTAAATATTTTCTTTTAGTGTTATTTTAATGTGCTGTTCTTTAATTGTAAATAGTTTGTGGAGTGACCTATTGTCAGTATCAACTGAACAGTGAGGGAGTCTAACCTCTTTTTGATAGTGCTAGACCAAGCAGACTGTTTTGCTGAGATGGAGTGCTACACCTACCGTCAGCTCTCAGATGCTTTACCAAGTTGTGCTACTCATACGCTGAGTTGGTGGGGATCAGTATTGAACCTGGAACCTTCCAATTCCTAAAAATGTTTATTATAGTCTGCATAAAGCTGCATTTTATCCTATTCTTAAAATAGGATAAAGTAGATAAGAATTTAAGTTTGTAAATAGAAAAGTTTAGATCTTTGAACAAAAATGATTCAGATTAACTTGAGATAAAATTAACATTTGAACAATTTTTAGAGCAAAAAAAAAAAAAAAAAGAGAAGAAAAGTGAATCTAAGATACTTATTATGTTACAACCCAAAATCTTTATTTCAAATTTGAATTTTGAAAGAATGCAAGTAAAAGCAACAAAAATCATGTTATTTAGGTGTTCATGGCTTATTGATATTTAATGTTTTCAAACTGATCAGGGCATTTTTATAGAGAAAAATCTACTGAGGAGTTTTTCTTTTCTTTTACTTTTTTAAAATTATGTGTATTCATTTTTGATTATCAATAAAACTTTAAAATCTTGTAGGATTTGCGAGAAAAACCAGACAAGTCTCTTTGTCCTGAAAGTACTTCTGTGACATCACCAGAGTCCTCATTCACGTCATTACCACCTGATAAAGAATCAGATGAAAATACAAAAGAACCAACTCCAGATAATGTAGAATCAAGTCCAGTCTTCCTGAGAAAATTAAGTTTAAAATCAACCTCCAGTTGTGATAATTCTGTGTCTGGAGAAGAGTTGTCAAACAAAGACTCTCTGGAGCAGTCCAAAAATAAGGATGATGAATGTGAAGATGATGATAATCCACTTCCACAGGAAGAAAAATCTCCCTGTGAAAATGCAACGAATTTTGAAAATAGTTCTGAAACTAATCAGTTGGATGAAAATGAAAGTGAAGCAGAGCAACATGAGGAAGGTGAAATGGACTTGATGGATTCACCTCTTCACATAACTCGTCGCAGATGTACTAGTGAGTGCCTTACCACAGCTACAGACTTTTCTGCTGTGTATAATTCGTCTGATGTTTCTGCAGATGAACATACATGTTCCAAACACTTGCGTTCTTTGTCCATGGAAATGTGCATTGGTGAAAATGTAAAGGAGGCTATAAACCCATTGTCATCATCTCCTGAAGCTAAGGAAGATAGTATAAGGTAGGTTATTTGGAAATTCATCAATTAAAAGAATACTTTACTTCTTTTTTTTTTTTAAGAAAAGTAAGGTAACTATTCTTTTGTTAAGTGCTTGATTTTAATTATTATATCATTCAATCTTTGAAATTATTTTTTTTTTGATTTTGTTAATTCATTTTATTAAATGTTGGATATTAATTTCAGCAAATCATCTGTTGTGGAGCCCATTGAGGTTCCTTACTTAAGTCCTTTGGTCTTACGAAAAGAATTGGAAAATGTTATAGATAGTGAAGGGGATTTATGTTTAGTGGAAGCCAGCTTTGTTGATGAACATCCAATTTTATTTTGGAATTTGGTAAGTATGTGAATTTTTTTTAAAATTTGAAACTAAATTATTACAAATAAATGTTGGCTGAATTATAAAGATTTTTATTGATTATTTAAATTGTAAATGACTATAGATAATCTTTTTTTTTTCTTCTCTTTTGCCTGTATATTTTTTTACTCTTGTATTATGTATTTTGATGTGGATTATTTTGTTATATTCAAGATGTAATCCTCTTTGACTAAGAGAAAATGCTTTATAAATTGTATTAACTAAAACAAAAAGTGACATTATTCATAAGTTAATAAATTGATAATTTGTCTTTAGTAAGTGTTAAAAAAATCTTGCTCTGATATTTTGTCATGGAATATAACCTATTGGCTTATGTGAATTGATATTATTCTCTACACATTGGAGGCTGCTATACTGATCTTTATTGCTCTTCTAGAAGGAAAAAATAAATATTTAACTGAACAGGTCTTTGTTGGGGGGGGGGGCAAAAGAAGCGAGTCCAACGCCTTCTCGCAGGCTAAAACACTGACTTCGTCGTCGTCACAATCCTTAGCAGCTAATGTTGCAACACTTGTTATTGCCGTCACCCCACTTCTGGGTGTTGCCTTCTACTTATACACTGTTTCCCTCTATCATCCGGGCGTCTGTGCCCCACACACGGGACTGTCAACCCAATCCCAGCCGCCAGAATGCTCGCAGCTATCATCCGGGCATTTGGCGCTCACATACAGGACTGTGGTATCTCGATTCTGGTGCCCGCACCAATGTGTCGCCCTTTCGCATTCTGAAGGACGCGGGTCCGATTCTAGGTCAGTCCTATACGCCAGGCAAAACCTAGCCCGCTTCCTTCGAGAATACGGCAAGCCTTCACGCCCGCCACTCACCTCGTGTTTTTTGTCACAGCTCTACACACAATGTTTCGACCACTGTACTCTTCAGCCTTTTTCAGGTGCCTTTGGTAATACTTTCGTCATGAGTATAGAAACCAAGATGTGTAATCTGCATTGTGTAGAGAATGATAATGATGCCTCATCTCTGAAATATAGACAAGTAAATTGATGTATTTAGCCATTTGTTTAAGGTGCATTAGAAAAGACTGACATTTTATCAAGATAGCAAAAGGAAAGACAGCCTATTTTCTGTTTGTTTGTTTCTTTCAATTTTCTTTGGAATTCTATGTCAATATATTTCCTTTTAAAATTGTATAATATTTACAATGTTTAATTTCAATTTACAATCGTGAAGATATTTTTGTTTTTATGATTGAATATGAAATATTCTGATAATCATATTGAATATTTGAGTTGTTGATTGAAATTTTTAGTTTTTCTTGGAAATTTTACATTTGCTTAAATTTTTCCTCCATCTTTCATGTTATTTTATTTTTAGATATAAAATTCCAGATGTTATCTAAGTCAACAGTTGATGCATTGTCTAAAACACTCTACTAAGAAACATTAATGCCTCCACTTCAATTTTGAAAATCTGATAGAAAATAACCAGAAATTAGATAAAAGCCTCTTCCCTCTCAATTAATTATAATTATTGAAATTTATCAGAAATATGTTAATGAATAGTGAATTATCATATTTTAATTTGTGATATTTAAAGATTTGGTACTTCAAACGTATCGCAGTTCCTTGTCACCTTCCTGGGTTCATTTTAAAATCAAAAGCTGTGAAACAATCTCAGGTATGAATTGAATTTTATTATTTATTATCGACTGATATTATCAAACAATAATACATTTGAAAAACAATATCAAAACTATTCTATTAGCAAAATAATTTGTACCAAGAAAAAATAATTTTCACTTAATTATTTTACTCCATAAATGAAAAAGAAATTCTACATAATTTGAACAGAAGTTACCAAAATATTTAATGTCCATTCAAGATATAATTTAATTGATATATCTGTTTTATTAAATTTATATATTGTTGGGAGCTCTGTTTTAAAAACCTTGGAACAATTTTTTCTTAAGGATTTAATCTTTCACACCCACTTTGTCAGTAAATTAAATATTACCTGAATATTTTGAATTTAAGTCTATTAAGCTTTTAATTTGATGTTTTGTTCTTATAAGCAAAAATTTCAGTAAATCTTTATTTAAAGAGTTATTTGCAACTCTTGAAAATGACAGATGTTGAAATATAAATTTAGAGTTTATGCTTTTCAATGCTACTAAGCACATCTAAATAAAGTCCTATGTATTAGCCAAACTGAATCTTTGAATTAGATATCATGTTTAAAACTTAAACTAAAAATGTTCTTAATTCTCTTGTTGCTTCTGTGTTTACTTACATTCTGAATAGAGAAAAAAAATTGTAATTTATTTCACAACCAGAAATGTGCTAAAAATAAATAGGATATTTGAATATATATAACAGGCCCAGTTTTGTTTTTTTTTTAAATCCAAATTAAAACTTATATCAATGAGTTGTCTTGACTAAACAAACATGATGACATTATTTACAGTGATAAATAAGCACAAATATTCTTCTACCATGATTATTTATATGCAACCATAAAATTTGTATATTTTTCTGTATTTCAAAGAATTGTTTGTTTTGTTAAACATTAAATTATCCTGAAATAAGATATTCTTTAAAGATTTACATTTGAATCTTATTTTTTTTGCAGGATGAGGTTGATGAAAATGATCAAAGTAAATTTGGCAGCAAAAATGTCCATATTCATACAATGTGGGACAATGTCAAAATGCATGCTGATATGGGCATACCTATGTACATTGCATGGAATACTGGTAAACCTATTCATGTCATTCTTTTAATCAATTTTGATATTTTATTTAAATGCATAATTATCATTAAATTTACTAGGTAAATTTAAGTAGGTATCCTAAACTGGCCTGTTAAAACTGAAATTTTCTAAAAAAAATTATCTTACAATTACTAGCAAATATATGCACCCTCCGGGTGCAAGTATTTAAGTTTTAATATAAAATATGTTAAATTAGAAAGGCTAATGAAACTGAATAAGAATGCAGATAAGAAGATTTGGAACAGAGGGGGTATAATCGAAAAATAGAACAACTTTGAAACTAACTATTCCATCATTTTCCCTTACTCCCCTCTTTCATTGGTAAATTTTCCTAATTTAACTATTTAGTTAAAATAGGAAGTAAAGGATAATATTACAGTTATTTCTTCTTGTAAATAAATTTCTTTTAAGATTTATCCACAAGATTTTTGTTTATATTTCTTAAGATAAAACCAAACAATTAGAAATCAATAATACCAAGCACATATTTATTAAAATCACATTTTAAATATCAATATGCAAATTAGCCTTCTCGTTCAAACTGTAAACCGCTATTTTGTTGTATATATAAATACAATTTCATGTAATTAGTACGTAGATATGGTCAACAGTATTAATAATGTAAAACAATTTTTATTAATAACTGAAGGTTTAAAAGAATGAAATCATGGAGAATTTGACGTAAATAATTAAGGGAATTGTGACTTGAGTAGTAATATAGTTTCGGTTACAGACAGAAAAACACACAATCTCCATTATAATAAGATATTTATAAAATTAGTATGGAAATGAAATATAATCTTTTCTCTTTATAATGATATCATTTTGTTTTCTTTTGCAATTATTAGTTTTTATTGGAGGCTTCTTTGAGATATGTCACTATTTTAATGACATTCATTTTTTTTTTCACTTTTTTCAAACAAGGAATTTTTGGTAATGTTTTTTTTAAACCTTTGTGTGCCTTGATGTTAATTCATATGTTTTTAAAAATAGTTCCATCTTATAGAAAAAAAGGTGGTGGGTTTAATATAGAATCTAAAGTTGATTTTCATTAAAAAAAATTGAAAACTTCAGTGGATAAAATACTAAAGAAATTCAACCTTGAAAATAGATATACCTTAGTGTATAGCAGGTTTTTGTCTTTGATAAACAATAGGTGTAATATTAATCCATCATTACAACTCAGCCTGCATCCCTATCAAAAATGAAGGTATTTTGGCATTTTCCGAAATCGGCAACCTTAATTTTGTTGAAAAAATCGGCAACCTTTGCATCTGTTGAAAAAAAATTTTTAAAAACAAAAAAAAAAACAGTAAGAATCCAAAATAAATATACTTATCTAAAGTAAACTTGATACACATTTCCTTTAACTTTTGCATATTTATTTGTGTAAAAAAAAAAAAATTAAATGTATCGAATTCCAGTAAAATTGCATTCTCTATCATTCATAATATTCATGATATGTGGCTGAAAGTTTTGTATTATAATTTGTATAATTCTCAAGATTTGATCACAAAATTGAACATTTCTTTATATATTTATTTTTAATTAGACTAGATACATTTTTGGATAAAAATTCAAAAGAAATAATTTGTTTATCTGTTCACATGGTCTGTAAAAGAACATACATTGCATGCAAACTTTAAAAATAACAGTAACAACCTGTTTCTTTTATTTATTTTACTAAGTCTCAGTAATTAAATTAAAAAGTATATTTAGATTTTTTTTTAATTAGATACATTTTAAAATGTCTTTCCATTTAATTATTTTGTGTCTCCACATATTGTAAAAGAATAACTACATTGTAATAACACCACAATACTCGGTTTTGTTATTCATTTTTCTAGAAATTCTCTGTATTAGCACCCTGTGTATTAAATTTGAAATTTGTGTATCCAAGATTAACAGAGAAAGTAGGAAGAAAACACGAGTATTTTAGGTAAAAGAAAGAGTTTTACTACTCAAGATACAAGTGCAACAAGTAATCAACAGGTTCCATTCACAAGTCTGTTAAGTCTTGCTTGTTCTCTCATCCGAGGTTTTCACTATTTATAGAAAACAGACAATTTCTTTGTCCTCTTTTAGGTACTATATAACAATAGTAAATTAGATATATTTTAAAATATTTTGCATCCACATGGTTTCATTAGGAAAAGTATACATGTATTTTTGAAATTATCCGGTTTCTTTCTTTCTTTCTTCTTTATATATATAAATGTGTGTGTGTGTGAGTGATAAAATGAGTAAATAAATCTGACAGTATGTAGAAATTTAAAAAAAAAAACAAAGTATTCCATAAAATAAATTTATTTGTTGATGGTGAGATTGATGTTAGAATGTTTTGGTTTGTTATAAAACTTTCATCTGGACATAATAATAATAATAATAATAATAATAATAATAATATCTTTTCAGCTAGTAATCAACAGGTTCCAGTCTGAGACCTGTCAGCTGTTCCTTATAAACATTCATCTTAATTCCACAGAATATTTATAATCTTTCCACAGATTATCTAATATTGCCTTAAAGGAGTTTAGAGATAGGGCAATCACTACTGATGATGGTAGTTTATTCCATGTATTCACCATTCTGTTACTAAAATAATTTTGTCTTGCATTTGCTTTACAAAAATTTTTTTAATAGTTTTGATTTATGACTCCTGGTATTGATATTTTGAGCAATGTTTAGTAGATCAAAGTTTGTTGAATAAAATCCATGGGTATATTTGTAGTCTTCAATCATATTCCCTCTTGTACGCCGATAAACCAAACTTGGTAAGTCAATGTTCCTAAGTCTTTCTACATACAAAAAGGTTTTTAAATCATTCATTACATTAGTAGCTCTCCTTTGAACTCCCTCAATGAGTATTATGTCCTTGATTAGTCTTGGACATTAAAACCAAACCACATTAGCAAATTCCAAATAAGGTCTTACCAATGCAATGAATAAATTTTTCAGCTTTTCTTTATCCATGTATTCATATGACCTCCGTATTAATCCTAATATCTTGTTTGCTTTATTTACCTGTATTTCTGTGTTTGGAAAATTTTAATTCAGGGTCCACATTCACACCAAGGTCTTTTTCTAACTCTGTATCTTTTAGTATTTCTATTTCATGTTTTGAATTATTTCTTCCTACATGAAGTACCTTACATTTAGATGTATTGAATCTCCTTTGCCATTTATCAGACCAGTCTACAAGATTGTTAATGTCAGTTTGGATTTTATCAGTATCATTTTGATCATTAATAGTAGAATATATTTTTTGTATCATCTGCAAATATTTGTGTGTAACATTAGATCATATCCGGGAGATTGTTTATAAAAATAACAAAAAGACAAGGTCCAAGAACAATTCCCTGTGGAATTCCACTTGTCACTTGAGCCCATTTTGATTTAGAGTTTTTAATTTTGACACATTGTCTTCTATTACTTAGGAATTCTTTAATCTAATTTAGATCATGGCCATTTATTCCATATTTTTGTAATTTCAATAGTAACCTTTTGTGAGGTAAAGAGTCAAATGCTTTGGCAAAGTCTAAATAGATGGTGTCAACCGGTAATCCAAGATCTAGAGATTCCATCCACTTATCCATTACTGATAAAAGATTTGTATTGCCAGATCTTCCTTTAATGAATCCATGCTGATT
Organism: Doryteuthis pealeii; assembly: GCA_023376005.1. Taxonomy (NCBI): domain Eukaryota; kingdom Metazoa; phylum Mollusca; class Cephalopoda; order Myopsida; family Loliginidae; genus Doryteuthis; species Doryteuthis pealeii. The sequence goes on along the minus strand of CM042139.1, from coordinate 33,740,402 downwards.
CGCAGAAAAAAGTTTGTTTAATTCTATGTGCTTGAATATTTTGTCTTTTATTATAGGATTCTAACAATTTGCAAATGATACTTGTCAAACTAACTGGTCTATAATTGCATGGATTACTTTTGTTTCCCTTTTTAAATAAAGCTGTTACATTAGCTTCCCTCCAAGATTGAGGTACATATTCTTCAATAATGCATTTAGTAAAGACTATACTCAATGGTAAAGATATCTCTTGTATCAGATCTTTCAAAATTAAAGGGTGATGTTCGTCTGGTCTAGATTTGTTTGAATTTAATTTCATTATTTTTTTTATGAACTTCTTTAGTTATTATTATATTACTCAGTTCCTCGTTATATGGTCTTTCAGCAAAGTATGGTATATTTTCAAGATTTTTAATAGTAAATACACTAGAAAAGTATTTGTTCAATATATTTGCCTTTTTTTCATCAGATGTAGCTGTGTTTCCATCTGGTCACAGTAAATCTGTGATTTCAACTTTAGTGTTCATTTTATCATTAGCATATTTTTAAAAAAACAGCTTTTGGATTATTTTTAGCTTCTTTGTCAATTTTCTTTTCAAATTCTATTTTTGCTTTCTTGCATTCCCATTTTAACTAATTCCTTAATTTTGCATAATTGTGATATGCCTTCCGTTTTTCTTTCATTTTCTTAAATGTCATTTCATGGTGACTTTTTCTCCCTCCCATTTGTACATTTTCTTTTTAATTTTTTAACACAGTTCAAAATACCTTCCAACTCATTCCAAGATTCCTCTGCACTAAGATTTATTATCTTGTTTTCAATATTTTGATCCCTCAACATCTTTCTCATATCATCAAATTTACATTTTTGATAATTATATTTAATTTCTGTTACATTATATTCTTTTGTGTAACAAATATAATTGAATTTTATGACATGGTGGTGACTTTTACCCAAAGGTGATTGATGTATATATATATGTTATCATATTTTCTTCATTTGTAAGGATTAGATCTAATATATTTGGATTTTGATTGTTTCTAAAAATGTGTTGGGTTTTTTATATGTTGAAAAAGGAAGGAGTCTCGTATAGCTTCCATAAAGTCTGTTGCTTTTTTTTTTAATATAGAGAAGTACCATGAACCCAATCAATTTCTGGAAAATTAAAATCTCCAGTTATTAGAACATGGCTCTTGTTATTTACAAGGGAAGTAAAATAATAATTTAAATTTTTTGTTATTTTCGATGCTGCTATTTGGGGGATTTTCATCAAATGTCAATTTCATCTCAGTTAAAGTAAATGTCCTTTTTACTATGTCAATAACAAACTCCCCACTCTTTTCTGGAAAATATTGGTAATTTTAATGTTTTGTAAACCCCCCGCCCCCCTCGACTCAAGGTACCACCTATTTGCTATGAAATTTACACCCACCCCCTATATTTAACACAATGAAACTTGCATAAAGGTTAATATTATTTTGAACATTTTTGGGTCCATTCAAAAGAAGAAACATTGAACAGACTCCTGATGATTTTTAACAAAATTTTCAGCTTACGGAAATAATGAAAATTATGAACGAAAAACAATGTTTACATTTTGCACCGTTAAATCAATTGAAATTTAACGTAGTCAAAAACAAGTTATGACAAGGTTTTTTGGTTTTTTTTTGGTTTTTTTAAATTATATGAAAAATAAATTAATGGTCCGATTTTCATGAAAATTTCCAGAATTGCTTACCTTTTGATGAAAATGTGTCTGAAATAGTTTTTTCCTAAAATAATCTCAGTCTATTCAAAACTGTATATCCATCTTCATATCTAAACAAGAATTACAACAAATTACAATAAATAAACAAGAATTACAACAAATTACAATAAGTAAACAAGAATTACAACAAATTACAATAAGTAAACAAGAATTACAACAAATTACAATAAGTAAACAAGAATTACAACAAATTACAATAAGTAAACAAGAATTACAACAAATTACAATAAATAAACAAGAATTACGATAAATTACAATAAATAAATAAGAATTACGACAAAAAAGGACCCACCCCCCATACATTTAACGCCCTAAGTTGGTTGTTTTCTTTCAAGTAACACCACCACCACCACGTAGCTGGGGTTGTTATTTTAACAGTCACTGGGTAGCAATTTTTGAGGCAGGAGACCGGGACGGTCTTTCTCATAAATTACCTAAAGTAGGCTTGTTATTAAATAAATATTTGTTTTTAGAATCTGAAATTATGAAATTTAAAACTTAAAAATAGGCATTTCATATTTTAAATGAATTTTACCTATTGATTAGGTATATGGATTGTTGTAAGTATGTTGCATATAGGTGGTGTGAACGATGATATTCATTTGAAAGAATTTCCATTTATTTTCATTGAATCAGTATGATTGAAACAATTCAGTTAACTAAAAGAAAGAATTCATTGATTAATAAGTCAACACTGAAAATTTTATTAAAATCAGATAATTCTCTGATTTTTAGCATATTTCTTTTTTTTTTTTTCTTTTTTTTAATCAATCTGGGCCTCAGCATTTTTAATATATTTCTTGCTGACTTTTTGTAAACAAAAATGCTAGATATTTTTGGAACCCTTTAGTTTTTCTGCATGTTTTAAACAACAACAAAAAAAAGATATTTTATTTAAATCCAAATCAAAAAGTTAATCATTTTTCTGTACATAGTGTATTTAAAGTTTTTATTATTGATTTCTAAGAAGAAACTGTTATAAGTCTTAAAATCTTAAATAATGTGGGGGTTTTAGTCCATAACTACTTCACACAAAGCACCCATTTTTGGTAAAAATTTTAACTGAATTTCATTGTTTAAAATGTATTAAAAATAAATTACATATCTAATATCATTTTGCTTCTCTTTTTTTTCTTTTTTTTTTATACTGATGCTCATATTTTCCAACTTAAACAAAAATTTGACCTTACATAATCAATTTAAGTAATTTTAATTTGTTTTAAGATGAAAATGAGGACATAAATTGGTGGTATCTATCAAATATGTCAGTGATGTGTTTCTCACTTTTTCTCGACAAATATATGTAGATATTATAGTCCCCCCCCTTTTTTTATCGGCACATCAATTTAGATATTTTACAACTCACCCTGTTTCAAAAAAAAAAAAAAAAATTTTATGAATTTGTACAAAACACAATGCCCTCCTTTGGTCTTTTTCAATTTTTTTTTTTTTTTTAAATAATTTAAAAAAAACAATTTGATTTAGCCTTTTTAATGATTGGTTCCCATATTGTATTCATCTCTGTATTTGGTCTACTCAATAGGTCACTACAACCCAACATATGAGCTGCTTCTTTAAGATGTCTTGTTTTCCATGTCCTTCCCTGTCTATTATTTCAAGTTGAAAATATAACTTTAATATAGGGCTGATTTAGCTCAGTGGTAGCATCTGCCTGGGAGCCACAAGGTTCCTGGTTCAATACCGGCCTTCAGCATATGAGCAGCACAGGGATCTGTGTAGTAAAGTAAGGAGCTGATGGTAGATGTGGTGCTCCACCTCAGATGCAATAACAATCTTCTTGGTCTAGCACTAGTGAAAAGGCGATAGACTCCCTCGCTGTCTGTCTGATACCAAAATTAGGCTCCCCGATGACTACTTTATTTTCATTTGATAGTATATAAGATATAATACAAATATAAAGTGTGGGGGGGGGGTAATTGTAAAATATCTACATATATTTGCTGATAAAAAGCGAGAAACACAGCATGGTAAATATTTGAAATTTGTACAAATTCAATAAAAAAAAAATATATATATATATTCAAAACATTGGGTGGGGGGTGTAAAATATCTAAATTGATTTGCTGATTAAAAAAAAACAGTAATGTTGATCATGGCTAAGCAAAAACAGGAGGCCAGACAATTTTGTTGTACAGGATGTCCATAAAGTCAGTGTGCTTTAAATAATTTATAATTTTAAAGTGTATATGGACTTTGTGGACACCCTGTGTAGTTAATTGATTGATGTAGGCATCATCTATAATGAACCCAAGATACTTGATTAACCCTGCATCATAAAAAGTAAGAATAAAATTGTCTAAATGTCTCGATATTAGATTGATATCGATTAAATTATGAAATTGCCGTGAACAAAGGCTGTCCTGGAAAATTTTAAAAGTGTCCTGGAAATGTCCTGGAAAATGATTTCCTAAAACAAGTGGGAAACCTGTCTAAGAGGTCCTTCTTACTGTAGTTGGACTATTTGATATTTATATAACAAAGCCCTTCTGGAATCTTGTCAATAATTATATACAATATGTTGACTTCCATCAGGATGTTTAACAAATGGTTAGAAATGTTGGATGCTCAATCCAAAATTGATTTTTACTTTCTGACTGTAAAGGTGTATTTTTTTTGGAAGTGGCAACCCCAGTGCTTTCATTGATTTTGGTGGATATTGACAAATTTGGACCTTAGTCAGTTTGAATCGCAATTTCTCACGTATTTCTGGTCCAAACTTAAACATATTTATATGGTTGGAAAGAAAAGAAAATAATCTTTCTAAATAAGTCATTTGTATGTGTTTTTATCCATTGAATTATTTTTTTATGGGGAGTTAAAACTGTATTTTGCTTTGAACAGCTGAAAATGCATAATATAAATTTTTTTCTGAGACTAAATTTTACATGTTACCCTTTTTTTGTAATATCAAAGTGGTTAATCTTTATCAATATTCTTGAAATTATACATTTAATTAGAAAACACCTTAAACTACAAGCAGGAACTTGGTTGGGTTTTTTTTTTTCGGGGGGGGGGGGGTTCTGACATTTGGAAGCAAAACCACAACAGACCAAAGTTGACAGATCTTTTCAAAAATATAAGATCAGCAAAAAAGAGCACTATATCACTAATAGAAGACAGTCTCAGAATTATTTTCATATATAATGTGTGAAATTATAATGATGCTTTAACATCAGGTTTTTTGTGAAACTTTCAATTTTGGAGAAGAAAAAAAACAACTTAAAATTACAAGAAATGTAAACAAAACTTTGCACATGCCCAACCTATTTTGTTTAAAAACATGTAAAGAGGTATTCTATTTCTTGTATGCAATTCAAAATAGCAGGTATTTAAAGAGGTATTTTTAAGTTTAAAGTGATGTTATTTATTTAAATTAAAACTATATATGTGTATACATGCAGTATTTAAATGAAAATGTTGAATAATCTTGTGGTAAACTTTTTAAAAAATCAAAAAACACTGATATGCATACTTCTTATTCTCTAAATAATAGGTTACAGCATAGAGATATATACAATTTGAGTGCAGAATCAGATACAATTTTACATTAGAATGCCAAGTTTTATCAAAATTTCTCAAAAAATAAAAAAAATGGTGAAGAAATTACTGAATTTCTTGTTTTGAATTGGGCTGTGATTTTACATTTTTTGAACAAACATGTCCACTTTTTTACCCCCAATTTCAGGGCTTTAAATCTTTTGAACCACTGGGGATATTTGCATAATTCAAATAGTTTTGAACTCCATTTACACAGCTCTATAAAACTAATGTGATTGAATAATAATAACCTCAAATAAAAAAAATCAACTGGGAATACTATTGAAAGTAATGCATCACTTTGTAATGAAGCACTATAAACTTGTCTTTGAATGTTTGGTCAAGGTACTCAATAAGTTCCTTGTTGTAACAAAGCCCCAGCTGCAGGACGTTTTGGAAGGAAGTGTTTTTGGATGAAAAGTTGATCAAGAGACCAGAGCTGCCTTGAGTAGATGCCCTCTAACAAATCTTACAGGGGAACATGCATTTGGAGACTTGGACTTTAGCATGCATCTAAAGGAGAATAATGGAATCGTCTTTTCTATGAATAGTGAGCCATGGATGAGTCAAGCCAGTCTTTCATGGACTTGTGAATTCAACCTATCAGTTAGTTTACTTGTTCACTGTATCCTGTGTAGTAAACCTATTCTTTACCTAAGATACTTGTGCTTTTATTCCTACTTTCTCTGTAACTCGGATACACAAGTTACAACAGTGACTTGAAAGACACATGGTTAAAAAACAAAAAAGAATCCAGGATGGAAGACTTAAAATAAGCCATTTTGGAGCTGATGAAACAACAACTACAGCAGTACAAAGAAGTTCTCTTACGACAACAGGAGTTTTAACAACAACAGATGAAACAAGAAGAAATTCATCGGCAACAACAACAGTGTTATAAAGAAATACTTTTGCCTTAAGAGGAACAATTAAAAATGTTGGAACTGTTCAGTAAAATAATACTGACGAAAATGCGTTTTCATTTTCACAGGACATCGTTGTAAATACGATATCTGAGTTCATGTATGACATGGAAGAAGAAATAACATTTTCTTCGTATTTTCATAGATACGCTGATATATTTGAAAATGATTGTCGTGGTTGGACTGATGAAAAAAGGTCCGCCTGCTACTAAGGAAACTGGGTGCACTAGAATATATGAAATTTGTAAATTACATATTACCAAGGAAACCTGGTGAGTTATCCTTTGATAATACTGTTTCTTTGTTGTCTGAGATATTTAACCAAAAGACATTTGTTCCACAGACTGTGGAAATGTATGAATCTCATAAAGAAGGATGACAGGATTTTCCCTTTTTTTTTTTTTTTTTTTTTTTCTTCTTTTCAACTATGAGTGTGAAAATTTTAAATTATCTAAATTATCAGCTGATAATTTCAAGTGTTTAATTTTCACCCAGGGATTAAAATCAGCAAAAGATACTGAAATAAGATGAAGGATATTAAATAAATTTGTATATGAACCTAATTTAATCCTTCAACAGATTGCAGAAGGATGTCAAAGAATTATTAATGTACAACAGGATTCAAAAGATATCAAAGAAAATAGTGTTTCACACATTCAACATGTCAAAATTCAAATAGGGAGAACAAATATTTTTTGACTCCTGATTCGCTTGTGAAGAGTTCAATTTTTATAAGAAATAGAAATAAGAAAATTAAAAAATTAAAAAATGGTTTAAATGTGATAAAGTTGGGCATAAAAGTTTACATTGTAAAAAATAATTTTAAAAAGTAAACTTCACAAAACAAGATAAAAGTTTCCATGAATGCCAGCTGTATAATTTGTGTGATCATTCTGCATAGAAATAAAAATGGGTTGTTAACAACTAATAGCCCATGCATCAAGAACACTTTTACCAGTAGAAAGGAATTAATCAAAAAGAGAAGGAAAGTCTTGGGATTGTATTCACATTTTGGAAATTCCACAGATTCATCCATGGTAGAAGAACCTGCAAACTGACCACATACCATTATTATCCATTTACAGGTCTAAAAAGGGTCTGCTGGCCCATACAGCTAACCAACTACAATGAGGAACCATTTTACTCAATTATGAATTCAAAATGGATTTTGTACCATTGAAAAAAAAATTAACATTGATAGTCTATCGAGGTTGATCCCTAAATATTGTGAACCTCTCGAGGTAATTACAGCTTTACGAGTGGAGAACAAAGTAAAAAATATCCTGTGTAATACCATACGGGACAAAAATAATATAAAATCAAGTAATATATTTTCTATTTGTTAGTACTGATGTATGCTGAAAGAGTAGTGGTGTCTATAACACTTCAAAAAAGAATTCTAAAAGAGTTTCATAAGGGTCATCTGAGGATTTCTAAGATGAGGTCATTAATGGGAAGTTTTTACGTGTATTGGAATAGAATGGACAAAGACATTGAGAAAATAATAAACTTACAGCAAGGGTGCACCTTATCAGTGAAATCACTGCTGGTTAAGTTTAGTCCATGGCCAAAAACTGACACACTGTGCTCATGTAGACTTTGCAGGACCAATGAATTGTTGTGGACATAGATACATTGATAGAGAAAACACCAATGAAGAACCTATGGAGTTTTTCTTTAATGTTTTCAATGTATCCGTTCGTCAAACAGCTCCAGAAACAAGTTGATCAATCAAAAGAAAACGTCGACCTTCAGAAAGATTAGAAGTGAACCCTTAATGAAAAAGTTTAATCTCAAAAGGGGAGATGTCATATAGTACCTAAATAAAGACAATGGAATTGTCTGTTTTCTATACATAGTGAGCCTCAGACAAGAGTCAAGTGAGATTTTCACAGACCTGTGAATGCAATTGATTACTTGCTCACTGTATCTTGTGTAATAAACCTTTTCTTTACCTAAAATACTTGGCTGAATGTTGAAATAGGTCGGAAAAGTAAAACGGAAAAGTTTGGTGTGGGCATAGAATTTAGTGAATCTAGAAATTACTAAGGATACGAATTATGTTATTTTTGTTAAAACATGCAGTTTTATATAAATTATCAACTTGGATAATTTACAGTGAAATTTAGCGAAAGACAACAACATGCCTAAATTCACCAAAGAATTTTGTGAGGGAGTAAAGTCTACTTTAGAAGATATGAACCTGCCAAGTTCAGAGTTATTTTCCTATGTACGTGCAGGATTTCAGTGAAAGATTATATTTATTTTCTATAAAACTGCATGTTTTAACACAAAAATAACATAATTCGTATCCTTAGTAATTTCTAAATTCACTAAATTCTATGCCCACACCAAACTTTTCCGTTTTACTTTTCCAACCTATTTCAACATTCAGCCAAATACTCATGCTTTTCTTCCTACTTTCTGTAACTCGGATACATGAGTTACAACAATTGCTAAACAATCGGTCCTGGCTGGAAAGAAAAACAGCAATCTACTTAGGATATCAAGAAAACATGCTAAAACCTCTAACAAAAATATGAGTAACAAGAATCCTTTGTGAAACTTCGTATATAGGCAAAGATTGGCAAAAATGACAGAAAAAAGACAAAGAATATAATGTTGCTGCTGAGAAAAAATAGAATAATAAACTCAGTCCTCCCACATAGTGGTTCTGTAAAGACCATTAAAGATATGTTGCAAATGTCAGTTGGTGGCTTGAATGCGCTAAGATCAACTTAAATTGTTAAAAGTTGTTTTGGGTTTAAAAATTAAGATAAGAGGAAGAAAAAAATCAGTTGGAAGCTGCTCTCTCCAACTACTTAAATTCAAGCAAAGCAACTGGAGAATGGAAATGTTCATTTTGGTGAAGTTCTGATGAAGAACCATCAATTTTCAATTATGAGTAACAGGAACAATGGGTTGCTGTGTATTAGGATTTATCTTTTTACATTGGTCAATTCACTGATTTTTTTATCTCCATCTAATAAGTTTTTACCCAAATCAATAATAGAAAATATTATTTCAAATGGATTTTGTCAGATGATATAGCACAGGTTGAGTTGGCCTTTGTATTTAGGGGAATTTTAATGTAATGCCAATTTCAAAAGATGGAAGAATATGGGATGTTCCAAATATATTGGCTATAGCAGAAGCATATAACCAAATTCATGCACCATCATTCAAACTGCCAATGAAATCTTCCATCACTTTCAATAAATGTTGTCACACATTTGAATTTTTTTTTTTTTTTTTTTTTTTTTTTTCAATTTAAAAGTTGAATTTAAAGCTTTATAATAAGCACTTGTTTAAAATTGGTCAATGATTTATTTTATATAGGAAATTTCAAAGTTTTAATGTCAGTACTTTTTTTTGCCTGTTGAAATCTGGATAACTCTGTAAAATCTTCCTAAACACATGTTTTGATATTAGAAAGAACACAACTGTTTTTGTTTGTTTTTGTTTTTTTGTTTTTTTAATTCCTTGTCCTAAAATTGGTAAAGTTTCAGTCTTGTATCTTTAATGGATATCATTCTACAGCAAGTTCAATAAGGTGTACTTTTGACCAATTTTTTTGCTCCACTGCCAAATTAGGCTTCTGGCCGTTTTTACATGTTGCAATATAGGAGGGTTTAAATAATGTTTTATTAAAAAAAATTTTTTAGCTTAATCTCTAAGATGTCATGAATCATGATAGGATATTTCAATGAGTTAGCTGCTGAAATGAAACTTGTATAAACAAAGTTGTTCTTCTGTATCATTTCCACACAGTTTTGTGATGAAATGTGATTTTCACCTGTACTTAAGGCTGACTTAAAGGTAGGATTTATTAATTCCTTTAATATTATCTTTATTTTACTTTACTATGACATTACATCTACAAAGATATTTCATTCGTTTGAAGCCTGTATCTTTACTTATACACTATAAAGTTGGCCTTCTCGTTCAGAAACCCATAAAATACAATTTCCAACAAACTTTTAATGGTCATAACTCGGTTGTTAATTGTGCTACCAAGATTTTTTTTTCTTTTTCAACAATCTATGCCTATGTATATAAAAAAAATTAGTGTATTGAAAACAAAAAGTCAGTTTACGATACCTACTTTAAGTAAAATGAAGAAAAGTTCATTAAAAAAACAAAAATCATGATTTTTCATAAATAAATATTTTATAAACTTTGAGATTGCAAAGTTTTCTGAACTTTACAAACAAAAAAATAACAATACTATAAAGTAGTTTTATTGAAATCAGTTTATTTAATAACATTAGATTTGATTTAACTTGTGTTATATATGAACTTCATTAAGTTAAACCATACAATCTTCATAATATTCTTTCCTCTTCCTTCCAGGACATATATCTATCTCTGAGGAATGTCAAAGCTATTCAAGACCGTAAGTATCAACTTGAGATTTTTTCATTAAATTAACAGTAGAAAACAATTTAACTTAAATCAATGATATGATTATCTATTAAAAAATAAAATAGAAATTTATATTAACAACAAAAATGAAAGGTTATTATGTAGGGTTTCTACCAGCTAGTTTGGGTTTTTTTTTTTTAGGGGGAGGGGTTGCTTATTTTCCCTATGTTTCCAAAAGGGAAAAAATAAAAGGTAATTAAATCTATCCAATTTAAAATTATTTTTCTTTATGATAAATATATGTTAAATGACATCAAAATTTGTATAAAAATTCTTTTTTAACCAATTTGGGCTATTAATACATTTAACTGATTTTCTTTTTTATGTACATGAATTTACAATTGATTTAATTTTTATCTTGAGTTAAAAGACGGATCAATTTCTAAAATGAGGATAAACAGTTTCTTTGAAGTTAATTTTGCTTGCCATAAATGCTTTATCTTGAAACTATCATTTGAATTAAATAAAATCTTATTTTTAGCAATAACTATCCGAAATTGGATGTATTATTTTGAGAAAAATAAATAATGATTTCAGTAGATATCTATTAAGGTTGACAATGGGTGTAACAGCTTCTTACACAGTTATGGAAGAGTGACCACTCAACCATTCTTCTCCATCAATCATTGTGACATACCTGTAATAAAGCATTTTATCAACATGTCTGATGACAGGATAGCATACAAGGATGTGGAATCATACCTTTTCAAAAGGTATTAGTGCAAGAGGTAATAAGCAGCAAAAATTGAAAATTGGTTTGCCAATTCTGTTTTTTTAGCTACCTTCTACACCCAAAACATCATAATTTATTTGATATAAATATAAAAATGATCAAAAATGAACACTTTCGATACAAAATATGTTAGACTAAACGTCAAAATATGATGACCTTAATAGATTTCAGAATTTTCTCTGTAAGTTTCAATGACAAAAAAAATTTACATGAATATATTTCAAGAATAAATGTGTTGAGAATAAAAATGTGTACAAATTTTTAATTAGTTTAAAAAATAAAACCTAAATATCCCTCTTGATGGATTGTTGGAATGTATTTGACTTGATTAGTTAAGAGGGCTGTAGAGAAAAGTGTTACGTTATTTAATGACATAACACTTTTAAACACATAAAACTAAAGAAACTGGATATTCAAACCAACATTTTTTTCTCTGAATAACTAATAGTTATCATAAATCAGTAATATCATTGTAATTTTATCCTTATAGACTAAAATATGACTCGAAGGAACATTTTCTAAATAACTAAAAAGATCCAACTGCAAGCAAAATAATCTTGGGAATGATTTGCTTTTATGTATTGTCCTGAGTTCATATTTATTCATTCTGGATTATCTCAAAATATTTTCAGGTAACATAAACAATTTTTACATTTCAGTGTCAATTCATAATTGGAAATAATGATATATATCGTTATTGATTTTAAGTCGTCGTCCTAATTTCAAATTAAATTGTTGCAGTATCTTTTCCTCTTACAATATTATCGATGTTGATAGAATTTGATTTTATTAAATTCTGAAAGGCTTTTTCAACCATGTTTTCTTTGATATATTCGTTCAGTAGTAATAGTTTCTGTTTCATAAAATATTTTGGTGCGCTTTTATGGAATGAAGATGATATATGTATGTATGTATGTATATGTATGTCGAATTTTATGCCTAGCATTTTGACTCTAACACAATTTATTCACAGGGATATGTTAAAAAAGAAAATACATTTTTATTTTGTTTTAAATGACTTAGACTCCCCCGTCCCTAACACCCCCCCCCCACCCCAACCACCACCTTATCGGCAATCTCCCGGTAAAAAGAAAAAAAAATAGATGAATAAAAGACATGCTAAGTCATTAGAAAAGTCAACAAGTCAAGAAGTGGACAAGCACGAATAAGTTTGTTTCAGATAAGTGACTGTTTTAATATTTCTTTCTTTATAGAAAAGGCTAATATATCAAATTTTATGCCTAGCATTTTGCGTTTTATCTTTGACCCTAACACAATTTATTCACAGCTTAACTCCAGTGTCACTGAAGATATTAACTCATTCTGTCTTTTTTTTTTTTTTTTTTTTTTTTTTTAAATAAGCAATGTATTTCTCAAATATTATTCCACTCCAACCTGCAAGTCACGTAGGTTAAAAGCCCCCCCCCCCTCAAAGAAAAAAAAAGTCCCAGTCAGGCACCGTGCTTTTGTCAAAATGTTAAATGTTGTTTGAGATTGAAGACGCATTCAGATAAGTCATATTTTACATTAATATGTTTATTTCTTTTTACCCTATTGTTTACTGCTAATAGTCTTAACTCCAGTTTCTTTGAAAAACATTAATTTGAATTTGCTTACCGATTTTAATTTTCGATAATCTAAAATGGTATTTGTGGACTTATACTAAGTTAAAGTGTCGCACAAGCGCACAACATGTAAAACAAAAAACATGTGCATATATTTCTACAAGTCCCAGAGTGATGGAGGAATGGTGAGGTGTGCAGGCCTGACGGGCTGGAAGCATGCAGATGTGAATCTACATACAGCATGACTCGTGACCTACTTAACGTCACCGCCTTGCTGATTGTACAGCAACGTGCCTCGGCGAGGTTGTGAGTGAATGAGCAGCCCCTTGGTTAACACTGTTCACCCAGCCATTTGGGAAGTGTCTAGAAAAGGTGACCTAAACAAATGCCATTTCACCTATCAAGCTGGCCAGAAACCAGCGTTTCAACGGATGTCCACATTAGCTGGGCGAAAACAAGAAAATACTACAACACAAAACAAGGCTAAGAATAGCCACCTGGAATGTCTGGATACTTCCCGATCTTGAGAGATTTGAAAACCCCAAACTACGTACTGGTATCGTGACAGGGGAGCATCTCGATATGGGGCCGACATCGATGCCCTTGCGGAAGTCAGTTTCAGCGATAAAGATCAATTGACAAAAGGGGGTGGGCTGGATACACATCCTCATGGAAAGACAGGCCGATGGTAGCTGTAAGAAGTTTGAGGTAAGGTGACTCGAGCCCTCCATCCTGAAGCGACACATGATGGACGCCATGGAAACATTTCCTACATTGAAGTCTGACCTGTGTGGCAGGGCCTGTATGTCGAGGGTTTCATTGACAGGGTACATAAAAATAAGCTGGATCCATGGGCCATCTGCATGCTCACAATTGCTCTACTTGTAGAAATGGTCTTATTCTGTGAAGAAGCGGCAATCACTATATATGTATATATATATGTATATGTATGCAGCCCGGGGTAGAGGAGATAAAACCTGGTTTAATAATCGTTTGCAGATATATTACTACTGAATAGTGAGTTCGATCCTCGCAGGATGACCCATAAAAATCACCATGTAAAAAAGATCTTAATTTAATCCGGCCTGGTGGGAGGTCAGGGAATTTTCTTTTCGTCAGATTTGAGGGAATAACATCACATAATGGTATAGTAAAAAATTTTAATCCGATGATTAACTATATTTTTTAAATAAAATATAAATGACGCGATTTGCTAAACTTCAAATTAATATTTGAAAAAAAAAAAAAAAAAAATTAAATAAAGTAATCAAATTTATGTAAAACGATAAATAATCCTTAAAAAAAATAACATTATTAATTCAAAGCGTAGCCGATCAAATGTCAAATTATTATAGTAAAGTATACTATACAATAGATTTGATAACAATTTGAGTTTTCAGGTATTTCCATGAAATGTATTAGGTAATCTAATGGTATTATCTCTTGCGCACTATTCTGCATTAATATCATGATTTTATTTGTATTTCTAATATTAAAGTAAATAAATTAACTCAATTATGAAAAATAAAAAAACGGCTTTGTTTACAATTGACAAACAACGGGAATTAATAAAAAAATTTAACTGATTAAGGTCGCAAATTTGTCAATGTCCGCTGATATCAGCTAACTGCTTGCAATGCTAGTTATCTAAAAAGAAAATGCTATTTGTACTGCTTTAATATTTATGGGGAAATTAGATAAAAACTTCAAAATGATTCCATAAAATGGCATAACTAATTTAATTAGTTTTATGTGAATGAATATTTACTCACCTAATGGCTAAAATTCTTATTATATATAGCTTCTTCCTTCACTTCCAGTGCATCAGATTTCTTCACTGAGTATAAACACAGGCAAAAGCCTTAATACTGTATGTTTTTCAATGTAATCTGTTGGATTTCAAGTGGCTGAAAATAAAGCTAGAAAAATATTATTAAAGTAATCTAATGTAATGTTACCTAAAAGCTGACATAAATGAAGTATGTAAACATCCTTTTTAATGAAAAAGAATGACTTTGAAAATAAAAACCAATTATAATTATTATTTAAGTCTTATTTTTTGAAATAGTCAAGTCTATTTGGAAAAAAATACAATAGATATTATTTTTGTGCTAGTAAATGAAACTTATACAAATTGAGATAAACAAACTTATAGAAATAATTACTACCGGTGTATACCTAAGAAATAACCATAAAAAAATTCATAAGTAGCTTCTTTTTTTTATTAAATATTTTCTTGTTTTATTTCTTGTTGATTTAATTTGATTTATTAAGAACAAAATGGATATTACCATTAAAAGAATCCATTAGTAAACAAATTTTCTTTTTTCTTTTCAACCTACACGTTTCTGGTGACACCAATATAATTAAAATCACAATTAATTTTGTCTTTAAGTGCAAAAAACTGGTAAGTTTTGAAGAAAAATATTTTGTGTGGTGATTTTTTATATTAATTTGCAACTTTTTTGTTGTTGGAAACTTAACAGTTCTAAAATCGACCTACCCTAACACACACACACACACATATATATATATATATATTTCTATGTTCACATATATAGTATTGAAATTGTGATGTTTTTTATTTTCTCTTTTCTATTTCTGAGCAGTGTGTGTTTTTTTTTTTGTATTTCAGTTTAATGCATCAGATAATCACAAGCATTCAGGTTGTCAATGATGTGTTGGCTCCAATCAGATTACTTTCCAATGCAAGACCACGTAAGAAAGGACGCAAAGGGCACAGCCGAAGTCTTTATCGGGAGATACTTTTCTTATCTTTTGTAGCATGTGGAAGGAACTTTATTGACTTGTGTAAGGAATTTTTGAATTTTATTTAGACATTTTTTAAATTATTTCCTTGTGGATATTTTTATAAGTTTTTAATGAAGTATAAGTCATTTTTTAAAAAAACTAAATGTATATTTAAATTTCTATAAGATTATTTCTTGTTTTATTTTTGTTTTGTTTTGCTTTTTCAAAATAACATATTTTACTGTAGGAGTTTTTCTTTTCATAATTTTAAAAAATAGATAATAAACAGTTATTAATTTGAATAAAATTTCCAATTGTACAGAATTTTCTGTGTGAGTAATCTGGAAGTTTTATCTATACAATTAATTCTAGTCTAAAGTTCCATTTAATGTCAAGCAATTCAATAAGCAATTTGCATAAGAACCCTCCTCCAAAGGGGGGGGGTCTTGAGTATGACATCTAGTAGTAAGGTTCCAGTTCTGGCACCACTAGAGTGTGGACTACTCTTTTGTTGCCATTACTTCTAGGTCCACTCTGACCCAGAATAATAGTATTTGTTAAGATACTATCTCTGGGTCAAATAGATCTGTTTAAAATTATTGGTATTGGATGGGAATACATGAAACCATATAACAATATGCAAGCAGATGATAATTGATAGATAAAATTATTGATGTTAGATAGGAATAGTTGAAACCACTAACTCTATTAAGAGCAGTTACTTAAAGCTATAATTTTAGAATTGCAATGATAAGCGGATTCATCCTTAACAAAAGTTTTTGTTTTCATCCGAGTCTCATCAGATGATTAACACAGGAAAAGGAACAACAATAGAGAATACAAGAATGTCATAATGAGGTGGGGGGGGGTAAAAAGAAATGATTGTGATTATACTGGATTAGGTAGCCTCATTCTGGGACTACCACTGAGTTGTAAATGGTTGGCAAATTCCTTCTGCTTGCAAAGCTCTAGTTTGAATGATGTTATGTATATTGCCTCAAGAAAAACAGAGCTGGAATTCTGAACACACACAATCTAGTCACCCATCCAAGGTAGTTTTAACTCTTAACATCCTGTTGAGAATTTTCTAAGTTCAGAGCGCCATTCATATAAGGATTTATCAAAAAATGGCTAAAAATGGCCTTTTCATTTAAAGTTACCTGTTATTTCCCTCAAAATAAAGACTTTTAAATGTTTAACATTACATTTAAACAAAGGCTATCATTTGGTGTGGATTAGGAAAACGAATGTGACTTCTGGCTGGGCAGAATGAGGCGGTATAGGACATTAAGAGTTAAAATACACAGCATTTTTGAGGACCAAATTCAGGGTCCAAGGCAAAATTGTTACACTTGTTTCGGATGGTAAATGAAATTATGTCTTTATTAATAAGAATGGTTTTAAAAAAACTTTAGTTCAGTGGCCAATTTGGTCTTAGAACAGATCATAAGGGCACGGTGAACTAGTGTGTTGATTAAATTGACTTTTCTCTTTTTGGAACAAAAACAGTCCCAGCGTGTTTACAAACCTGTGAAGGTAGGTTTACGATAAACTGAAATGAGGAAGCAGGAGTCTGATCATTCCACTAAAACTTCAAGAAATGGAAGGGAGTTGTTTGTTTCAAGTTCACAGGTGAATTTTAGGGCTAGATGCAATTAGTTAAACTGGAAGAAAAAAAACATCTACTTTTGGATTTAGATTTAAACATCGCAAGTGTCATCAACGTAAAGACATAATACTCAGGTGTTTAGGTGGTTTTGAAAAGTTGGCATTCATAGTAACCAACAAAGATATTGGCCAGGGAGCTCCCCATCACTATTGGCAAGGTGGCGTCCTCATCGATATGTCCTCATTTACTTATACATGGTTCAGGGTTCCCACTCATCCTGGAAAATGAAATGTACATTTTCCAATACTGGAAAACCTGGGGTGTTTTTTCTCAAAAATCTTGGAAAAATTTTGAATTTTGTCCTAGAAAATTTCCATTATCTGAGACAAATGTTATTGTTACCGTTAACAAATATAACTAGTAAAATAACAAGGACGCTTTTTTATTTATTTTTTTGTATTGTTTTGTTTTAATGTTCAACGAACCTACCCAACATTTCCCAAACTGGTCATGAATATTCATTAAACATGAATATTCATTAAACAGTAAAAATGCCTTTTACTGGCTATTTTGAAGTTTCGCTTTCATCATGTAGCAATATTTTGATTTATTTTTACATGACACTGAACAAGACAAGAATCATAAAATTTAGAACATTTAAAAGAATTTTCTGTACTTGTATAGAATAGCACACACGCAAAATTTTGACACACTGAGGTTGATATGCCGTAAACCAAACAAAATCAAACAACCCGTTCTGTTTAAAAACATCTTGTTTTTATGAATTTGTACAAAACACAATCCCCTCCCCCCTCTGCCTAATATGACAACATAAATAAACATGAACTGTATTTTTGAGATGAGGCTTTTTAGGAATAATTTTGATTTTTCGGATTGTTGTCCTCATTTTTATTGTATGTATATACATATAATGTTTCAGCTGTTATATCCTCGGGCATTCCCTTTGTATCCAAGTATAGTAATGATCCAACCTGGGAAATCATTTTTAACAGTTTGACAGTTGATCAAACAGGCGTTGAAGAACCTTCAAAGATCTCATTCAAAAACAATGACCATTGTTTTTGCATGCCTATCATTCTGACATGTGCCACGAGAAGAATCATGATCATTTAGAAAATGTTTATTGGCATTTCCTGTACTCGTGGCATAAAATTTACCATTAGTCTTTTTCGATATTTTTATTTTCAAAGTCATTAACTTTAAAAACAATTTGATTTAGTCTTTTTAATAATTGGTTCCCATATTGTGTTCATCTCTATACTTGGTCTACTCAATAGGTCACTACAGTCAAACATGTGTTTCTTTGAGATGTTTTCTTTTCCAATGTGCTTCACTATCTATTATTTTAACTTTGAAATATAACTTTAATATATAATTGTATATAAAATATAATATAGATATAAAGTGAAGGGGCATTGTGAAAAATCTCCATATATTTGCCAATAAAAAGTGAGAAACACAGTACGGTAAATATTTGAAATTTGAGTTTATTGAAATTTGTACAAATTCAATAAAAAAAAAATTATTTTAAACATGGAGGGAGAGGGGTAAAATATCTAAATTGATTTGCCAATTTAAAAACAGCAATGGTGATCATGACTAAGCAAAAACAAGAGGCCTGACAATTTTATTGTACATTTTGTCCATAAAGTCTGTTTACATTTTAAAGAATTTATAACTTTAAAGTGCACACTGACTTTATGGATGCCTCTATAGTTAATCGATAGATGTAGACATCATCTATAATGAACTCAAGATATTTCATTAACCCTGCATCATAAAAAAAGTAAGAATAAAACTGGCTTAATGTGTCAATATTAGACGTAATAGTAAATGATGAAATTGCCGCGAATAAGTGCTGTCCTGGAAACATCCTGGAAAATGATTTCCTAAAATGAGTGGGAACCCTGATGGTGTTATTGAAACTGAATTTAACTGATTTAGTGGTGGTGTGCACGAGTTCAAGGAATACCTCTTCTGGGTAACGGATTGGTTCAAGGTCACTTTGATATAGTGCATCAATACAAATGGTAATAGTCTTGTCCAGAGGGACAATGAAGTATAGGCGTGAGATGTCAAATCTGTCAGGGTTAGTGGTGGTATTTTGGATTGAGTTGGCAAAAGTGAAGTAATCTGTAACAGTGACCAAACACTGGAGTACCGGCTCAAGTATCTGGACTAACCATTTGGCTAAGCTATGCGGTGAGAGTTCATTTCGCGTGATAGAGAGAGAGACAGACAGACAGACTTTAGATTATATTGGTGATGGTCTTACTTGATTTCTTCATTTCTGCTTACTTGTTGCTAGTTCCTGTTATCCTGTCTTCTATTTCCTCTGGCCGACATCCTGTTGTCTAGTTGAGTTGACTTCTATCTAAGTGCTGATTCTTCTAGTGGGCTTCTTTGGGCTAGTCATTGTTTTTATATTTAATAACACAAAACTTATGTTTTCTTGATCAAGTTTTTATTACTTATCTAGCCCATAATTGATTCAATTCAGTGCGGATGAGATGACCCAGCAGAGAAGACAATTATGTCTTTCCCCTTCCAAAGACAGGTTGAATCTGATCTAAACTCTAACTAAAAGCTATCGTGTGTCTGTCATGGCGTGTTTTCAAGGGATCAAAAGGTTATAACCGTCACTGGTAATTTTCCACTCCCTGATCCCAAAGTTCACAGCACAATTTAAATTCTTAGCTACAGGGTCTGGTCACAATTCATGATCTCTCATGAATTGTAAGTTTCCTTGTGTATTTTAGACCGACTGTATAGTTGTGGTCAAATTTTGTGGTATATACTCTCAGGTATTAAGTGGTCTTTGTGAAATTTTAGTAATTTCCTTTGAATGCGTTATTCCTGCACGTTGGTGTCATCAATTTTGTCTACACTTCTCAGGGTAACAAACTTACTTGTGTCGCCAAGGATGTCAGCCATTTTATTGATGTAATCATTCCGATTTAAAATTACAACGCCTGCGCCCTTATCAGGTTTTGTGATGGTAATGGTGTTGTTTAATCAGAGCACTTTGATGGCAGGGAAGAGTTGTTGATGTAAGAAAAAAAAACAGATTTGTTGATCACAGTATCACAATACACATGGGAGAAATCGGAGAGACAGGCTTTGAGAGAAACTAGTTCTGCAAATGATGTTGGTTTATGCCTGTTAAGTTGAGCAAACAGCAGTTTGAATTTGGAAAACACCATTTCTCTATTAATTCTGGTGGGTGAGATACAGAACTTTAGTCCATGTTTGAGAAGGAATTCCTCAGTTTCAGTTAGCGAGTGATTGGACAGATTGTTGATCTGCACATTGGAAAGAGAAGATGAGGAACCATGCTGCTTTCTAATCAGACGAGTCAAGGTATTATTGTATCTAATATTAATAATCTTGTCTGTTTTGAGATCTAATGCTGCGATATCACGGCAAAATTGGATAGTGTTAAATGGGGATAAGAATTCACGATTAAACTGCCATTGCTGTTTGTATTTGAGTGTTAAGTGACCATTTTTTAGTTTTAAAAAGACAATCGTCTTTTAGGAAGTCCCTTTCAATAAGGAGGCCTGGTTTCACACGAAAATGTGCCAGGCTGGAACCAATGTACTTAGGTACAACTCTGTGAAGTATGAATTCTTCAATGAAGCTAATGGCATGCTTAGTAGTTCTGATTTTCCCTCTTATCTTGATGGTATTATTGAGAGATCGTATTTGGTTATAACTATAATGCAGCTTAGAATATAATTTTGGCATTAAGTAACACATAATGCGATTAAATAAACCTAATATGACAAATACAATACCCAAATAAATATGGAAATAAGATTTTTTTTGTTGTTGTATTTGTTTTATCAATATTAATCTTTGGTCTAAATTCTGTCAATTTTGAAGCTGTCACCTCTCTCTTTCCAGTCTAGATTAGCAATTTGGTTTCACTTGATGAGTAATGGGAAATTTGGTTATTATGGTAACACAAAACATGTTCACTGTATATTGTATATTAGATGAATTAGTGTTGTTAATGTTATGATTCCCATAAGAAGCACATTAGTCTTAGTTCATGAAAGAAATGCTTGTGTGTTTCTTTCCCCACTAATTCATTTTAATATATGATAAGTTGAGGAGCTTTTAAAAGACTAATTTTACTTCATCAAAAGCTTTTGCATTTTAGTGATCATTTATCCTAAGTGTTGAAAGACTCAAGATGTAAAATGTCTTTCATGTGTATACTTTAAAGATTTTTTCCAATATTTTTATTCAAAAGTGCTCCTCATTTTAAAAATCTATTCCAACATTATTGAATACATTAGCATTACCATGGTATGGAATTAATCATCTTACATTTCATAAAAAAAAAACTAGATATTTTATATTTCAGTAATTTATCAATAAAAGATAACAGATATTTCAAGTACTTTGATATTGAATTCTGTTCTTGTTAGTTATTATTAAAGTTGTTTTTCTTTACCTTTCCAGATGCATTTGATAATGAATACAAGAACGCATTTAACAAGTTGTCCTCAGCAGAAATAAAACGGTTGCAACCAGATGACAAACCCCATTCACTTGCTGTACAATGTTGCCGTGCTGTTTTTGAAGACCTTGAAATTTGAAACAAAAATTGTTCCAGCAACAATTGGCAACTTTATTTATCTGGTTGGTTTTAGATGTACAAACACATCTTTTGATAAGGTCAACCAACATGGTGCAAATTCTTTTCTTTTTTTTTTTTTTTTTCCAAATTTCAGATGGTACACCTGTAAACGCACACATAAACATGACTATACACACTAACATGCAATATATTTGCACCAATCGTTATCAGTACTTTTTATTAAAAAATTCTGATAATATTAATGAATTAAAAAAAGGGTTAAAAAATTTAAATTCATCAAATTATTTAATATTACTAGTCTTAAAAACCTTTGTTTTTTTTCTGCTTTTAATAGTAACCTTATCTATGTTAAGATTTTAACAATAGGACTTTTTTTCTGCTGGGTGGGGACATGCAATTGTCTCTTTTGAAATGCAGAGATCTTTTCCTCTTTGAGGCCCTTTGCAGATATTAGAAAGAAAGGAACAGTTGCCAATTGTATATAGTGTATTAGGGGATCATGAGAAACTAATATTGATAATAATCTATGAAATAATGGAAAGCGACAGATTGTAACAAATCTGACTCCTTTGCACTACTCTTATGAGAATCTATATGTAATGACTTCTCTCTCTCAAAAAAAAAGATCAGCTGGTTGACACTAATTATTTGTAATTCTCACTGTACACACACACACTGCAAAAAACAATAACATTTATAATTTCTTGGAGGAGAATACATTGAGAGACCTCAGGGCTGAGAATTATTTTGCATCATCTTAGGTTCTTATGATGTCCTGAGTTAAATAGTTTTGTAATCAATACAGATTTTCTTGAAAGATATTTCTTGTTGGAAGATGGCTAGCCAGCTCTAGTTTCTCTATAATTTTATATTTCTTTATTTTTTGTGAAATAAATAAAAATTGTTAGTTGGTATGGTTATGGGCTGTTAATTTGCTATTAATTAATGTTAATGTGTCCTTTTTGTTAATTAGAATAGATGGTACCTTTTTTTTTTCTTTTTTCCTCGCTCCCAACCCATTGTACATATCCTTTTTTCTTTTTATCATTCCAAATGATATATAGGTATGAGACCTGACAGAGTATTCTCCCTTAGTTCTCTCAGTGAATTTGTATTATAGACAACCTCAACGTATATACATTACTCACAAATCTACTATCTAGGATTTTTTTTTCCTACAATTTATCTTTAGGTTACAATATTATATTGAAAACATATCTCCGATTTCATTTTTGGTTAAATTAAACTATTTTATTATTTTTCATTACTAGTCTCTCAGACAAAAGTTACAATAGATTTTTTAAAATATCTTAGAATCTATAGCAAACTATTTTTTAATTTATTTAAATTCTAATTGTTTTAGTTAAACTTTTTACATTTAGATATGACTTCTACCAACGAGTCTGTGATTTGACCTTTTAGAAATGCACTTTTAATGTTTTATTTCTTATATGGTGTGTACACACTTTGTATGCCAAATATTAATAGTTGTTAATTTGCTTTTTTTTTTTTTCTTTTGGTGTAATTGAATTGTAAGGAAAAGCAGATGATTATATTCCTTCCACCCTCAATCTATTTTTATAGTACAATTTTTTCTGTACTCAAATGTTTCAATTAATTTTGTGTCAGATATATTGGTTTCAACAAAAAAGTTCCTAACCCAAAATTCATGTCACCTATTTAAAGCTGATCCTGAACTGTACTTTTTTTGTACATTTGAGCTGTAATAATTTGTTTCATATATTTTGAGTGCAGTCAGTGAATCATCTTTTGATTATATTTTTGAATTTAAACAAAATTGTCAGAATATTGTGTAAATTCTATTTCAATATTGAAAATCAAGAAATTCTATTTAAAAAAAAGAATTAGAATTAAAGTTTTGAAGGTATTAAATTTCTTCTTGAAAATTTTGGTGTTTAGAATCCTTCAAAAAGTCCTGATGATTTTTTAGGTGACATTTTAGAGAATATCAATTGGAAGTAATTTATAAACAGTAGTGTTAGCATCTTTAAAGAAATTAGGGGCATTGTAAATCATTATTTTCTTTTTCTTTTTTTTTTCTTTTTCTTTTTTTTTTTTTCAAATTAGAAAAAAAAATGATCTAGAATTGTGTATAAGCATTATTTTTTTTAATTTAATTGTGCTTCAATTTGAGAATAGTAAGTCGTTTTTTAATCAGTTATATCTTATTTTCATTGGAATTAGTAATGCATTTATAAAAAGCATAATATACAATTGATAGAAATATATTTCAATTAGAAAGGCATTGAATATTCATTAATTTTCTGTTGTAATGAATTGAATATCTTAAAGTCTTTTAAAAAATTACTTTTGAGTTTGCGCTTGTCACTAAATTTCACAGCAAATTCTTTCATGTTTTACATATCATTTCATCTGAAGCTTTTCTCTAATTTGATTGCACCAAAGAAAATCTTTTTGCTTCTCTTTGTTTATATATTCCTCATGTTTATTGTTTTAGCAAAAGGATCTAGAACTTTAGGAATAATGAAAGAAAAAAAAGAAAAAAGTTTGTCTCCCTCACTTAAAAATAGATATAAATCTCTTATTGAGACATCTTTTAATATAATATTCAAAATTATTGACAACAAAAATTATTTTTTTTAATGTAGATCAAATGTAACATTTGAAGTTATATGATAGAAAATAATTAAAGGGAGAAAAGTGATTTTTTTTTTCTTCTAATTAAAGTAAATTCCTTGTTGTAAAAAATTGAGAATCCTTTGAATTCCTTTTCACATTTAGATGCTATTAAATACTGGCTGCTGCACCTAATGAACTGCTAAGCTGCTATAAGTGATGTGCTGCATTCATGTGTTGGTTTTGTTAGGCTTATCTTAATTCTCCTTCAACAGTTGAATTTGTATTTAGTTGCCTACATTCACAAGAGACTGTGATAACATTTTTTTTAACTTATTTTTTTTAGATATAGCACATTAATTGTGATATTAATTATTTTTATTTTCTCAACATGACAAGTATCACATACCCCAAAAGCAGCTGATGTAGTTTTTTTTTTTTTTTTAAGTGGTAATCATTCACATGTTTAGATAATAGTGTGCAGTAGAAAATTATTTTTCATTTAAATTTACTGTTTTTAACAGTAAATTTAAATTTCCACCTTAGTAAAGAGTTTATATTTTAATTTATAAATATGTAGGTTTTTATTCCTTTCAATTTAATTCACGTAGAATTCTTCTATTTTTACTGTTTGACTTTAAGTATAATTTTATACAAGTTAGATTTTTTTAATAACCTTTGCTTTTTAGCTTTTGTTATTGTTCTGTTTTCTTGGTTTAAAAAAATGTTTTTTAATTTTTGAAAGTCAAAGAATATTGATTTCTTAACTCTTGTTTTGACTTATTTTGAAAGTTAAATTCTTAACATTTTTAGCAAGCCTTCATTTAATGTATATATTTTTGAAAGTTATATTAACCAAGTTTAATGTGGTTTTGATCATTCCATATTAGAGTTGCTCTTGTCAAAAGATCTAACTTTTCTTTTTAAGTCATTTTTCTTCTCAAGTTAAATCACTTAGTGGTCAAACTTCAATACAATTTGGCTGTTTATCTCTTTGACAGCTGATATTCTTAAAAGAACATTTTGGTCAAGTTTTACCATGACATTGTTATAAGCAAGATTTATTTTCTCCTGTTAGCAAAAGAATGTTTTAAAGATGCCATTTCCACCTGTTGAAGCTAATTCTTGAATTTTATAAATGTTACTTGTATTTTTATATTTAAATTCTACTTTTAAAATTGTAAAAAAAAAGATAAAATTAAAATGTTCATCATGGTAATTAATATAGAAAGGCTGACATTAACATTATTCTGTTAATTCATTATGATTTTTGTCCTATAAGACTAATATATTTAGTTCTAGATCATTAAGAGCATACTTGTATTTTGTTCTGTTTTTTTGTTTTTTTACTACACTGATAAATACAAAATGAAGTTGCTCAACAAATAAATAGAATTGCCACAGATGTGCATAAAAAGGTTGTTAAAAGGAAATATTCCTGAAATAACTGATTTTTTCTGTGATCAGTTATTGCTCAATATTACATTGTAGAAAAAGTATGCACTCAACATTTAAATCTTATTTCATATTTATTTTCTAAATTGAAATTTTGCTTTAATCATTCACAGATAAATGTTTTTATTTACATACAAAGTTGAAGCATATATTCTGTATTTTATTTTATAACCAGTTGAATTCCTATAAAAAGTAATTTCACAGATAAACATTACACACAATTTGACAGAGAAAAAATAATAAAGCTATTTTAGCTTTGTGCAAACCAGGCAAGCTCTGCTTATTTTAAATATTTTGTCAGGTTGAATATGTTTTTTTTAGAAATACACTTACAATTAGAGGAAGTAAATTTGTAAAATTACAGAAAAAAAAGTGGAATTCAGAGAATTCTTTTTCTTTTTTTTTTTTTTTCTTTTTTTTTTCTTGAATTGCACTTACCTTTTTATTGCTGTCTTAGTGGTTGCCATATACAGTGAGGTGAAGACTGTTTTGCCAAGATTTGGTATTAATTACTAACTCAATATTGAATGATGTAACTAAATCTAAATAATTCAAGTAACAGTGGACAAACAGCTGTAGTTTAGAAGTCTTGTACAGATATGTAGCCCACTTTTGTATTGAATAAACTTTTATCTGATGTATAAAATCTTAATGCTCATGGACTGTTAGGGCACTGAATGAACTCTTGGGTTCGTATCTTTAGGTGTGTGTGATATGTATGTATGTGTGTGAATATATTGACTGATATATATATATATACACATTTGTGTGTATATATGTCTGTGTGTTTATATATTTGTGTGGGTATATATATGTCAGCGTGTATATATATGTAGGTGAATATGTATGTATATATATGTGTGTGTGTATATATATATATATATATATATATAATATATATATATATATATATCTTTTATATGAAAGTTGAAAAATGGAAGTGAATATATTGAAAAAATAAATAAATAGATAAAGGAAAGAAAATATTCAGTGTATTCTATTTACTATTTTAAATATAAAATGAAATAATGATAATAGAACAAATATAAAAAGTTTATTTTAAGTATACAGAAGAACGTCCATCATCAAGGCAAGATATTTGATATTTAAATATTGATAAATATCAAATATCTTGCCCTGATGATGGACGTTCTTCTGTATACTTAAAAAAAACTTTTTATATTTTTTTCTATTATTATCATTATTATTTTATTTTGTATTTAAAATAATAATAAATAGAATACTTTGTGTACAAGGACATCCTCTCGGTTGAAACACATGTCGGCACTCCAATAAACAATTTTTATCCATTCAACATTTTCTTTCCTTTATTTATTTTTTCAACATATATATAGCAGTTTTGAGAGTGAACGAATTGAGCATGAAAACCTTAAGGATCAACTTTGAAAGGGATATACCTGTCATATTGGTGAGAACACTGAGGGTTGAAAATGTCAAACCTGTGGTCGGATTCTGCTTTCTAAGGCTGTCAATCATAGGAAATGTCATCAGAGACAATTCATGCACACTCCAGAAACAAACAATGAGTCTTGTGCAATCTGTAACAGAGTTTGTAAGTCGGTTTCTGGTCTAAATGGCCATATGGTGGTGCACAAGCATCAAATTTTACCATCTGATCCATTCAATCTAGTGGGAAGGGCATCCGTCCCATGTCATATTTGCATCAAACTTTGGATCTGTAACAAGATTGATGAGTCACTGAAGGGCTCATGAAAGGAAAGGTTTGTGGTAGTGGGATATATATGTGTGTGTATATATCATCATCATCATCATGTCGCGCTGTTGGCACGGATATCCATGACAATCTCTCTCCATCCGTCCCTATCGCTCATCATTCTCAGGAGGTCCTCTATGCAGCATCCTGTATCCACACAGAGCTGATCAATGTACGTCTTTGCTGGTCGGCCCACACTGGCATGCCTATGTGCTGGCTTCCACAGGAGGATGTCGCTTATGAGTTTGTCCTTGCTTCTCCAGCAGTGTCCCGCGTGTCTTGTCCATCTTACTCGGATGGTTTGGGTGATATGTGGCAGGTGGCCATATAGCTGTTTTCTCGTGGGTGTTGTTTCCACGTCTTGTTCAGGATCACCCACAGCATTCTTGTGCAGCTCCCATCTAGTTTATTCTCTAGTCGCTTCGTTAGGGTCCAGGTGGTGCAGCCATACAGCAGTACTGACACGACAACGGCCTGGAAGAACTGTCTCTTTAACTTGTCTGTGAGATTGGATTTCCATATGACCGATAATTTATTTATAGCGGCCCATGCCTTTCCTATACGTGCATTAATGTTGTTTTCTTTGGAGGAGATGTTACTGCCTAAGTATCTAAATTGTTCTACCGAGTTTAGGAGTTTGCCATCGATGGTGGAGATGTCGCTTTTGTTTTTGAAAGACATGAAATCAGGTTTATCAGAGTTTACGTATAAGCCGACATTTCGTGCTGCTTTTTCTAGGCTGTGTAGCAAGGATTCTGCTTGTGCAGGTGTATTTGCGAGTAGTGCTAGGTCATCAGCATAGACCACATAGTTCTGGCCCAATGTTCGAAAAATAAGCTACAGAGCCCCAATAACAACACACCTGCAAAACATATTTCTCAGCACAAAAACACAACTCGCGCACACTACGAAGACCAGCGCTCTTGTCACATCATCTGAAAATACAGTCACAGAAATGAAAAACAATACAAACCTACTTAGATGCAAAAAAAACTCTTAATCTAGCAACATTTAACGTTTGAACGCTAAGAACGATAAGCCAACTACCCGAGCTAATGCGTCTGCAGCCAAAAAAAATATAGACATATGCGTACAAGAACACAGATTTGAGCATAGTGATCTAGAAATAAAATACCATGAATCGAGTAATGGCTGGACATTTGCCTCGGCATCAGCATGGAAAAACTCTGTTAATGCCACCATAGGGGGCGTAGGAATACTTCTCAGCCCTCGAGCACTAAAATCAGTGAACAGCATAGAAAAAATCCAACCGAGAATTATGAGTGCTACGTTTAATGGCAATCCATGCCTGACTGTAGTCTCATGGTACAGCCCCACAAACATCAACACTGAAAATTACATAGAAACGTTTTACAACAAGCTATCCTCCCTGTGTTGACACACTCCCAAACATAACGTACTTATCATTGGGGGAGACATGAATGCACAGATAGGTAGAAACGAAAACAATAAATTCTGCTTACACGACACCCCAAACAGGAATGGCGAACTCCTAGCTGAGTTCTCACTTGAGAACTGGCTTGTATGTCTAAACACTAAATTCCAAAAGTGAAAAGGCAAATTATGGACATACACCTACCCAAATAACACAAAAGCGCAACTAGACTACATCCTAATAAATAGAAAATGGACAAACAGTGCTATGAACTGCGAAACATACTCCTCTTTCAAAGGAGTATCCTCCAATCACAGAATAGTCACAGCCAAAATACGCCTAAGTCTACGCAAAAACAAAAGGCAAACCAGTAAATCGATACAATACGACTGGTCCTCACTTGCCAACAGCGACATACACATTCGCTACTTGGTAACAGGAATAAATTTGACATCCTCCAGGAGACCTCAGCAACATACACTCCAAATGAGGAATACGAAAACTTTGTCAATGCCCACCTAGAAGCTGCAGCAGAATGCATACCGACCAAACAAAAAAAACAAACATGCTGTCCCCTGGGAGACAAAAGCAGTTAGATTAAAAGAGGTGAGATATTAAAAAAGCATCCCAACACATTAAAAATAACCCAACTAACACCAATAAACAAAATCTTAAGAAAGCACATGTAGAACTAACTGAAATATACAAAAAAGAACAGATAGAATACATACAAGAACAAATAAATAAAATCAGACAGGCAGTAGAAGACAGACAGTCGCATTTAGCGTGGCAATAATAGTAGCACTGGATCAAAGCTAAAGGCAAATAGCCAAAAAGATAGACTTCAAAAATGGAAAGACCACTTCCAGAAATTGCTGGGAACCCCCCATAAAGCCATAAGCCATAAACCCTACTATTTGTAGACTTCTCCAAAGCATTTGACTCCATACACAGGAAAAATGGAGACAAATACTGCTAGCATATGGCCTACCCAAGGAAACAGTTAACGCCATAATGATGCTCTACCAAAATACAAAAGCAATGGTGCGATCACCAGATGGCGACACAGACTTCTTTGACATTGTCACTGGAGTCCTACAAGGGGATACACTAGCGCGATATATATTCATAATATGCCTATTTATTCAGAACATCACTAGATCCCATAAAAGAAAAAGGCCTCACACTAAAAAAAGCAAGATATCCCGTGTATGTATATATATATATATATATATATATATATATATATATGTGTGTGTGTGTGTGGAGAAATGTAGACAAACACAGAATGTTACACTGGATGGAAGTTTATTGGTTGTAATGTCGATCTTCAAACATTTCAGTTTGTGGGTGACCACTTAAGCAACAGCAGGTACTGTAAGCAAACCTAGTCCTTTGCTAATCAAAAAGACTTGATTCAGCATTAAATGACCCAAAAAGGGTTGATATGCCATAAAACAACCAACCATTATCTACAATGTCTTTTGATGGCAGTTATAAAATCAAATTAGTTTAAAGTATATATTTTTTAATTTAGTATGATAAAGATTCTTCATGAGGAGAAATACCATGACTAACAAAAAAAAAAAAACAGTGACTGACACAAAGAATAAATCTATCAGAAAACTGATTATTGGTGAAATTGGTATAAAATGTAATCTCGCTGAAGTTAAGCAACTATGAGTCTGTTCAATACTTAAATGGGTGACCACTTAAGCAACCTGAATCCTTTATTTATCAAAATGACTTGATTCGTCATTAAAAGACAAAAAAAAAGTTGATATTTCGCAAAACAAAAACAACCAATTAACACATCATTTCTAAAGGTTTTTTAAATTTTTCCCTGCAAAAATTCTATAAGAATTTTTAAAAAGTTATTTCTTTCATAGTTGGGCTAAAACCTTTTCAGCACTCCATCATATAAGGCATAGTAGATTGCATGAATGTATGTATTTACCAACCCCACCAGTATGCGACACATATATATAAGGATTCCCACTTGTCCTGGAAAATAAAATGTAAATTTTCCAGTACTGGAAGACCTGGAAAAAGGTTTGTTTTGTCAAAAATTCTTGAAAAATTTTGTAATTTGTCCTGGAAAATTAGAATTATCTGAGGCAAAATTAATGTTATTGATACACTTAACAAATATAACTAGTAAAATAATAAGGACAGTGTTTTTTTTGTTTTTATTTTTAACATTCACCGAATCTACCCAAGATTTCCCAAATTAGTCATAAATATACATTAAATGGTAAAAATGCTTCTGATTGGGTGGGTACTTGTTGATTTCATCCGATGAAGTTTCGCTTTCATCGTGTAGCGATATTTATTTTTACGTGACACTGAACATGAACAAGACAATAATTTATTGGCTTCAGACTACTTTAAAGATGAGATAATTGTTAAAGGTTTAAAAAAATAAATTCCGTTTTACAAGACGTAAAAATTTTGTAAAATTCAGAACATTTAATTTTAACATTTTCTTTATAATCATGTTCAGCAGTGTCTAATCGATTAAAATGATTTATTTTTTTAAAAAAAGGTAAATATTTTAGCAAGGCTTAAAATTTGTTTTGAAGGAATATTTTGTTTGTAAGTCAAATAATTTTCGCAGAAATTCAATATAAAAAATATCACCACAATTGAATTAACATAATTTTAATTTTATTGTCACAAATACCATTATTTATAAGAAAGTTTGATTAAAAATACTCAGATAAATAGCACTAGTGTAAAATAGTTACTGAAAGATACCACCAAAATACATCACGTGATCAGTTTACACCATATTGAAGGAACAAAAGAACTTTTTAAAAAAATCTTTTGAAAAAGAAATAACGAACATAAAGTTGTTACAAAGAAAAACAGTTAATTCGAAGATCAAATTATCTGATTGGGAGGAAATTACTCACCATTATCTCGAAAAATAAGTAAAACAGTCCGTTTTTTTACAACAGGATTAATTTCTTTATTGATATTTTTTTATCAGAATTCTGTATTCATGGTTCTTTTACTAAAAAAAACTCTGGCATAGAAACTCATAAAAATCTTCTGATATAATTATTCAGACTCTTATCTTTATAGAAAAAAGGAAAAATCATTTTTTGTCTGTTCATTTTTTCATATTTCATAAAATAAAATAGGGTAGACCTCTTAAAAAAATATATTTCCTCTAATATATTTTAGGAAAAAACTATTTCAGACATATTTTAATTAAAAGGAAATTTCCGTGAAAAACAAAGCATTAATTGATTTTTCATAGAATTTTTTAAAAAGCCTCTAGTCATAACTTGTTTTTGGCTACGTTAAATTTAAAAAATGTAAACATTGTTTTTCATTTATAATTTTCATTATTTCCGTAAGCTGAAAAAAATTTTTTAAATCATCAGGATTCTTTTTTAATGTTTCTTCTTTTGAATGGACAAAAAAATTCTGAAGATAATATTAACCTTTATGCAAGTTTCATTGTGTTAAATATAAGGAGGAGGAGGGGGGGGGGTAAATTTCACTGGGAAAAATTGGTGGTACCTACTGAAAATCAAAAAATGTTTTGTACTTTTAATAGCGTGCACGCAAAATCTTGACTGAAAATTAACAATAAAAAAAAAAGACAATACGCAGTAATGTAATACTAACATTTAAGAATTATATAAAATTAATGTTAATTCAAAAAAGATTTTAGTAAACATTTTTGGAAGGTCTGAAAAGTGAAAGTTTTCCTAAGAGAAACGTTGGTTCCATTTTAGTCTCAGTGGTTGGTGGGGGGCTAAATGACCATGTCAACAATCTACGGATTGGGGGTGTTACTGTTTTTAGTTATATTCACTTGGTAGGAAGAACCAATTAATCCACATACACATCCAAAATATAGTTTTGTTACTAAATAATTTGTTTTTACAATTGAAATTTTATTTAAAGTTCAGATATTACCATAACTCACCAGCCACAGCCAAATTTGAGCAAAATCTTCGTGTGGGGGGGGGGGTAGGAAGACCCCTCCTCTGACCCCCTAGTAAGGTTTCAAGCATATGGCGCTTGAACAAAATTTTGTGGGTTTTTCATCAAATGTCAATTTCATCTCAATTAAAGTAACTGTCCTTTTTATGATATAAATAATGAACTCCACATTCCCTTCTGGAAAATATTGGTAATTTTAACGTTTTGTCACCCTGGGCTCTAGGTACTACCAATTTGCCCTGTGAAATTTCTACCCCCCCCCCCTATTTAACACAATGAAACTTGCATAAAGGTTAATGTTATCTTGAATATTTTTTGTGCATTCGAAAGAAGAAACATTAAAAAAAACTTGTGATGATTTTTTTAAAATTTTGCAGCTTACGGAAATAATGAAATTTATGAACGAAAAACAATGTTTTCATTTTCACACCTTTAAATCAACTGAAATTTAACTGAGCTAAAAATAAGTTACGACTAGAGGTTTGTTAAAAAATTCTATGAAAAATCAATTAAGGGTTTGATTTTCACAAATTTCCATGATTACTTACTTTTTGATGGAAATATGTCTGAAATAGGTTTTTCTTAAAATATATTAGAGGAAATTATATGTGTGTATATATATATATATATATATATATATATATATACAAGCACACGAAGTCTAGCCCCCCCCCCCCCCATTTTATTTTATGAAAAAAATGAACCAACAAAAATGAGTTTTACTTTTTTTCTATAAAGATAAGACTGAATAATTATATCAGAAGATTTTTCTAAGTTTCTATACGGGAGGTTTTTTTTTTGGGGGGGGGGGTTAATAAAAGAACCATGAATACAAAATTCTGCTAAAAATATCAAAGAAATTAACCCTATTGTAAAAAAAAACGGACTGTTTTACTTATTTCTCAAGATAATGGTGAGTAATTTTTCCCCAATCGGATAATTTGATCTTTGAATTAACTGTTTGTCTTTGAAACAACTCTTTATGTTCATTACTTCTTTTTTGCGAGATTTAAAAAAAGTTCAAAAATATTTACGTTTCTTCCTTCAATATGGTGTAAACTGATGACGTGACGTATTTTGGTGGTACCTACTGGACTCTTGCCCTAATTTACTGTTTTTACTTGCCATTGTCAGGCTTAATTCCGGCCAAACATAGATATTTTCTGAGTCTTGTTTCTCAATTTTTATCAGCAAATTAATGAAGTTATTTTACAATGCCCCCCCCTCTAGCTTTTTATCAGCAAATCAATTTCAAATATTAGGTACTGCCAATTTTGGCCTCACAGATGTATTTTACTAAATAAACTTAATCCCTTCGATTGAAAAAAAAAAAAAAAAATTTTTTTTCCAAAAATCAGGGAATTATCCGATTTTAATGAAAATGTCAGTGTTGATGAATGAATTAAATAATACATTAGTTATTTTATTTAAAAACTTTTAGATATTTTACAACCCATCCAGTTTATAAAAAAAAAAATTTTTTTTAATGAATTTGTACAAAACACAATGCCCTTTCCCCCTCGAGGCGTAAAATCCTTCAGTCTTTTTCAATATTTTTATTTTTAAAATAATTTTTAAAAAAACAATTTGATCTACCCTTTTCAGTCGGTAGAGCATCTGCTTGGGAACCACAAGGTTCCTGGTTCAATACCAGCCCTCGTCAACTCAGCATATGAGTAGCACAGGAATCTGTGTGGTAAACTAAGGAGCTGATGGTAGATGTGGCGCTCCACCTCAGACGCAATAACAATCACCTTCGTCTAGCGCTAGTGAAAAGGGGATAGACTCCCTCACTGTCTGGCTGATACAGACATTAGGCCCTCCCGATGACTTTATTTTTATACAATAGTATATAAAATATAATACAGATATAAAGCAAGAGTAAAATATCTACATATATTTGCCGATTTAAAAAGCGAGAAACACAGCATGGTAAATATTTGAAATTTGTACAAATTCAATAAAAAAACAACATTTATTTAAAACATTGGGTGGGGGTGTAAAATATCTAAATTGATTTACTGATTAAAAAAAAAAATCAGTAATGTTGATCATGGCTAAGCAAAAACAGGAGGCCAGTCAATTTTGTTGTACAGGATGTCCATAAAGTCAGTGTGCTTTAAATAATTTATAACTTTAAAATGCATATGGACTTTGTGGACACCCTGTGTAGTTAATTGATAGATGTAGGCATCATCTATAATGAACCCAAGATACTTGATTAACCCTGCATCATTAAAAAAGTAAGAATAAAACTGTCAAAACGTGTCAATATTAGATTAATATCGATTAAATTATGAAATTGCTGTCCTGGAAACGTCCTGGAAAATGATTTCCTAAAACGAGTGGGAACCCTGTGTATATATATATATATATATATATATATATATATATAATATATATATTTGTGTGGGTGTAAATATGAGTATAAATATATGTGTGCGTATGTGTATATTGTCACGTACAAGCACCAGTAGGGAACGACCTGTGTGCTAATGCAACGATAATAAAAAAAAAACTGCAAGTGATCCTGAGTGTAAAAGAATAACACGAAGGGATGGAGAACTTTATTCTTCAGCTTCGATAAGTGGACGAGAGATCGATACGGAACACAACGTCAGACAACAAAGAAACAAGCAGGATCCCGTTAATAGAATCTAATATTTATTTACATCAAATACAGGCAGTAGAAAAGTATTTTACAAACAAACAATAATAAAATAAAATATACATATATATACATGTAGTAAGGGATATGAAAAGGGTGTCTATATTGTCATATTATCAAACAAGGGTGGGCGAGCAATTGAACATTTTAACATACTGACAATCCTAAAAGACAGAATGTAAAACAAGAGAGATTTAACTCACTGCTATACGATGGATAATAAAAGAATGTCCTTTCGTTATTCTTTCCTTTTTTTAATATAAATATTCTTTCCTATTTTCTCATATGTGTCAAAGTTCTTTAGATGTTCAAACAATTTGAACGTTCTGCATAATCCAATAAAAGAATGTCTTTTTCTTTCTTTCTATTCAGAGTCCTTAGTTTTTCTTTGGTGATAAGTTGATTTTCTCGTTTCTTTCTTTCTTTCTTTCTTCAAGATGATTTTCTTCTTTAAAATGATTTTCTAGTTTCTTTCTTTCTTTCTTCAAGATGATTTTCTTGTTTGTTTCTTTCTTTCGCCGTTTCGTTTCACAATTACGGAACAAGGCGATACACGTCTCGTCTCTCCAAGGTGTTTTAAGTTTCTGTTGGGGCCTGGTCTTTTGGCGCGAATCTGATCGTCACGGTAACCAACTAAATCGTTATCTTCACAGGGCACGAAAGTCCTGAAGTCGTGTGTACTTTAAATCCGATTCGTCGGTCAAGACAAGGTGAGACCGAGAAAAAAAGTTACTTATTTCCTCTCATCATTTCCGGAATAGAAAAAGGATGTTTGAAAATCATTGTCGGATCGGAGAATAGAATTATTTCACCAATACAATATTTTTTCTCTCTGCTCGCCCACATACTAGAGGCATGTCACAATATATATATATATGTGTGTGTGTGCATGTGTATATATATATATATATATATATATATATATGTGTGTGTGTGTGTGTGTGCATGTGTATATATATATATATGTGTGTGTGTGTGTGCATATGTATATATATATGTGCGTGTGTGTATATATATGTGTGTGTACACACACACACACACACACACACATATATATATATATATATAAGCATAAGCATAAGAGGTATAAGGATTGGTTAAAACAACCTTGTAAAAATAAAAATAGATCCTGACAACTGTGAAGAGCTGGCATTGAAGAGAACTGACTGGAGAATTCATATGGATGATGGCTGTGCCAGTTTTGAGAGTGAAAGAATTGAGCATGAAATCCTCAAGCGTCAACTTCAAAAGGGATACACCTGTCATATTGGAGAGAACATGGAGGGTTGGAAATGTCCAACATGTGGTTAATTCTCCTTACTATGGCTGGATATGACAATCATAGGAAATCTCCTATGTCTACTATAAAAAGAGGAAAACAGGTTATAAGTATAAGTATTGAATTCTTCTGAGGAATTATTGCCACATCAAGAGAAGAACTTTTCATTGTTAGTTTTATTGGGGTTTTTTTTTTTTTGTCTTTCTGAGATGATCGATTCTCATCTGATCACTGAAATCAATATTTCGATTATTGACCACTTAGAAATATCAAAGGATTGATTTATCTGGGAAGAAATGATATTCCAGAATACATAATGACTTCAGTGAAAATTATTAAGAGAGAAACTATACCAGATGAAAAATCATCAATGTGTTTACATAGAGGCGTAACGTGGGTTTTAGGCACCCTGGGTAATATTAACTATTTCGCTGAAAAATAACAAATCCTCAATTCTATATGAGAGAAAAAAGGAGGCGATTTTATATCGCTGTCTACAAAAATTGCCAAATTTCAAAAGTTCAATTTATGGTATCAGCCATTTTGTTTGAGCTAATTCTAAGATTTTAACTGTTAAATACACACATCTGTATGTATGTAAAGGCCGCCATAGAGTGCTTCATCCTTTTTATAGGAGAGTGTTACGTTTACGCTTTAGTTGGCGGTCGTCAGCAAAATCCCCTCCAAAGTGCTCAACCTCTTAGGGAATGGGGAGGATTCTTTCTTTTTTTTTCTTTTTTTTACTATATCTTCAGAAACAAAGAGAATTTAACTAAATTTATATAAATTTGTAGTTTTATCATTTTCTGTTCTTTATCAACCGAAAATTATCAATAGCTGTTTCATTAGATTAGGGTTTTTCAGATCCTCAACATAATGTACTGAAATTTCAGGTGTGCCGATAATTGCGTTAGCTCAACGCCTATATCTACTATGCCATATGTCCAATTGAAGAAGGTTCCCGAGTTCGAAGAGATCGTTCCCGAGTTCGAGAAGGTTCCCGAGTCTGACAAAAAATACCTGAAGACGGCCGGAGGGTACATCGACCAAACGTTGTAAGATAACAATAAAGATGAGGACAATAGGCCGAATAATCCAAATAATATAAATTATCAAGCCTTATCAAAAAAAAATTCAGAGAAATAGTTCCTTTATTGCATCAGTTTTGAAAGTATTGCTGGTACACGTAGTGGGCCAATAATATACCACGCTCTGTGGTATATTATGATACTAACACGTGTACGTCAATGGTAAATTGACTGTGTTACGTGTTGGTGCACATTTTGTACACATATTTATCTGTTATTTATTTATTATCTATACTAGCAACAGAAAACACCCTCCGGGCGTCGTAAAAATTAATTTTTGAAAGACATTGCCTGAGAGGGTGGGAGTTAAAAATTCAATGTCAGAGGGTTTGTATCATAAGTAAGCAAAATCCTCATATTCATTAAAGGAGTAAAAAAAACAAATAAAACAATTTGAAATGATAATTGAGTCCCGTCCCTCTCAAATAAAATGTTGCATGCATGTAATAATCAAACAATTATTTTGAATATTTTCCAAATCAATTTTACACAAAATCATAGGTATTTATTTATTTGTAAACTTTTTAGTTAACTTCTTGTTACTGTAAAAAAAAATTAAAAGAAAGGACGAGAGTAAAAAACAATTTTTAAAATTGCTTACTCAAATTTTGGGTGTATATAGCATAAGAATATTGTGACGTAAGATGTGACGTAGAGCTATGACGTAGTTTTTGTTACAGACAGAAATACAGACAATCTCCATTATTAATAGAGATCTATTTAATACAATATGATATAATTGCAATATATGATATAAAAATGATTTGTAACAGGTGGTTGTTGGCATCCATCTGTCTACGAGAGACAATGGTGTAGTGTCCAAGTATTTTTTTGGGGGGTAGGGACTACATAACCTGGCCGGGAGGATGAGCTGTTGCCCAAGCAGCAAATCTCCCCTCTCCATACTGCCGCTGTGATCCAAAGGAAAGGTAAGAAACCAATGCAGTTTGGTAGCAGCAGTGTCGCAGGAGTTGCTGGGTAGCACAGAACTTCAGCATCACACCACCTTAGGGACTCCGGCTCCCGATTTGTTTTCGGGGTTATAAGTTATATAAATAAATATTTATTCATAAATAAATGAATTTATAAATAAAAACATAAATGAATATATATTTATTTATATATTTGGCTGTGAATGGATTCCCATTTTTGTTTTATTTTCATCTCACTTTTTAAAATAAAATTTCTAGTTATAACATAATTTTTCATCGTTTCCGCCTTCTTTAAGTAGTATATGTAGATACTGATATGTTATTATGAAAGTACATTTTATATTGTTTTAAAAGAAGGCAAGTGAAATATTTGAAATGTTACATATATGTACCACTACGTACATAGCAAAATATATGTACCACTACGTATACTAGTAAAAATACGACCTCCGGGCGATGTAAAAATTCATTTTTAAAACACATTGCCCGAGTGGGGTGGGGTTAAAAATTCAATGTCAAAATGAGTTAAAAGAATGTTTGAAATGTGAGTTTAAGAAGAAAATTGATTAGCCATGAAGAATGAATAAAACAAAACGTCTTCGGTATAAGATTGCCCAACAAGATGTAGAGTAGTTAGCACCCCTTCAACACTCTACCAGATGGACTGACTCATCTGGCCTTAAATAGTCTACGATTAAGGACTTCAACAGTTGATTAATAAGCTGATTAATATTCAGACTGATCTTACTTCGTTTGACTATACCGCATTTGAACCTCCTCTATTTCTTGTAAGTTGTCTTGTTAATTGTTTTGTAACTTATTGTTCTCTG
This sequence comes from Doryteuthis pealeii, assembly GCA_023376005.1. Lineage (NCBI taxonomy): Eukaryota > Metazoa > Mollusca > Cephalopoda > Myopsida > Loliginidae > Doryteuthis > Doryteuthis pealeii. Next base: position 33,700,519 of record CM042139.1, on the reverse strand, counting down.
TTTTTGTATGTATTCGTTAGCACCGAATACTGGTGCTGAATAAATATATTTGGCACTCAATTTCTTCTGTGTATCATTTCACCTCAACGATACAACACAAGGGTTGACATGCTCAAAGAGTTCCGTTATGGATTTGGAGAACGCCAATTTTCATGTCAGTCAAAACTTGTTTGACATAATTATGAAGAAATGATAATAGTCACACAAAATTTTAGAATTTATCATGAAAACTAAAAGGTTTATTTCAGATATTTTACATAAATTTGAATAAGGTACAAATTTTTATTATTTTAGAGACAGGTAAGGGGAATGCAGATTTTGAATATAGAATCGATGAGTTGGAATGGATATTTTAGATATAGAATCAAAGATTTGGAATAGAACTTTTACATATAGTATCAAAGAGTTGGAATGAATATTTTAGATATAGAATCAAAGATTTGGAATAGAACTTTTACAAATAGTATCAAAGAGTTGGAATGAATATTTTAGATATAGAATCAAAGATTTGGAATAGAACTTTTACAAATAGTATCAAAGAGTTGGAATGAATATTTTAGATATAGAATCAAAGATTTGGAATAGAACTTTTACAAATAGTATCAAAGATTTGGAATGAATATTTTAGATATGGAATCAAAGATTCGGAATAGAACTTTTACATATAGTATCAAAGAGTTGGAATGAATATTTTAGATATAGAATCAAAGATTTGGAATAGAACTTTTACATATAGTATCAAAGAGTTGGAATGAATATTTTAGATATAGAATCAAAGATTTGGAATAGAACTTTTACATATAGTATCAAAGAGTTGGAATGAATATTTTAGATATAGAATCAAAGATTTGGAATAGAACTTTTACATATAGTATCAAAGAGTTGGAATGAATATTTTAGATATAGAATCAAAGATTTGGAATAGAACTTTTTACATATAGTATCAAAGAGTTGGAATGAATATTTTAGATATAGAATCAAAGATTTGGAATAGAACTTTTACATATAGTATCAAAGAGTTGGAATGAATATTTTAGATATAGAATCAAAGATTTGGAATAGAACTTTTACAAATAGTATCAAAGATTTGGAATGAATATTTTAGATATAGAATCAAAGATTTGGAATAGAACTTTTACATATAGTACAAAAGATTGGAATGAATATTTTAGATATAGAATCAAAGATTTGGAATAGAACTTTTACATATAGTATCAAAGAGTTGGAATGAATATTTTAGATATAGAATCAAAGATTTGGAATAGAACTTTTACAAATAGTATCAAAGATTTGGAATGAATATTTTAGATATAGAATCAAAGATTTGGAATAGAACTTTTACAAATAGTATCAAAGAGTTGGAATGAATATTTTAGATATAGAATCAAAGATTTGGAATAGAACTTTTACAAATAGTATCAAAGATTTGGAATGAATATTTTAGATATAGAATCAAAGATTTGGAATAGAACTTTTACATATAGTATCAAAGAGTTGGAATGAATATTTAGATATAGAATCAAAGATTTGGAATAGAACTTTTACATATAGTATCAAAGAGTTGGAATGAATATTTTAGATATAGAATCAAAGATTTGGAATAGAACTTTTACATATAGTATCAAAGAGTTGGAATGAATATTTTAGATATAGAATCAAAGATTTGGAATAGAACTTTTACAATAGTATCAAAGATTTGGAATGAATATTTTAGATATAGAATCAAAGATTTGGAATAGAACTTTTACAATAGTATCAAAGATTTGGAATGAATATTTTAGATATAGAATCAAAGATTTGGAATAGAACTTTTACAAATAGTATCAAAGATTTGGAATGAATATTTTAGATATAGAATCAAAGATTTGAATAGAACTTTGTATCAAAGATTTGGAATGAGATATAGAATCAAAGATTTGGAATAGAACTTTTACATATAGTATCAAAGAGTTGGAATGAATATTTTAGATATAGAATCAAAGATTTGGAATAGAACTTTTACAAAATAGTATCAAAGATTTGGAATGAATATTTTAGATATAGAATCAAAGATTTGGAATAGAACTTTTACAATAGTATCAAAGAGTTTGGAATGAATATTTTAGATATAGAATCAAAGATTTGGAATAGAACTTTTACAAATAGTATCAAAGATTTGGAATGAATATTTTAGATATAGAATCAAAGATTTGGAATAGAACTTTTACATATAGTATCAAAGAGTTGGAATGAATATTTTAGATATAGAATCAAAGATTTGGAATAGAACTTTTACAAATAGTATCAAAGATTGGAATGAATATTTTAGATATAGAATCAAAGATTTGGAATAGAACTTTTACAAATAGTATCAAAGATTTGGAATGAATATTTTAGATATAGAATCAAAGATTTGGAATAGAACTTTTACAAATAGTATCAAAGATTTGGAATGAATATTTTAGATATAGAATCAAAGATTTGGAATAGAACTTTTACAAATAGTATCAAAGATTTGGAATGAATATTTTTAGATATAGAATCAAAGATTTGGAATAGAACTTTTACAAATAGTATCAAAGATTTGGAATGAATATTTTAGATATAGAATCAAAGATTTGGAATAGAACTTTTACAAATAGTATCAAAGATTTGGAATGAATATTTTAGATATAGAATCAAAGATTTGGAATAGAACTTTTTACAAATAGTATCAAAGATTTGGAATGAATATTTTAGATATAGAATCAAAGATTTGGAATAGAACTTTTACAAAATAGTATCAAAGATTTGGAATGAATTTTACAAATAGTATCAAAGATTTGGAATCAAGATTTGGAAATAGACTTTTACATATAGTATAAAGAGTTGGAATGAATATTATTAGATATAGAAATCAAAGATTTGGAAATAGAACTTTTACAAATAGTATCAAAGATTTGGAATTAAATATAGATATAAGAATCAAAGATTTGGAAATAGAAACTTTTACATAGTAACGATTTGGAATTAATATTTTAGATTAGAATCAAAGATTTGGAATAGAACTTTTTCAATAGTATCAAAGATTTGGAATGAATATTTTTAGATATAGAATCCAAAGATTTGGAATAGAACTTTTACATATGTATCAAAAGATTTGGAATGAATATTTTGATATGAATCTAAAGATTTGGAATAGAACTTTACAATAGTATCAAAGATTTTTGGATGGAATATTTTTAGATATGAATTCAAGATCTGGAATAGAACTTTTTCACAAAATAGTATCAAAGATTTGGAATTAATATTTTTAGATTATAGAATCAAAGATGTTGGAATAGAACTTTTACAATAGTATCAAAGATTTGAATTTAATGATTTTAGATATAGAATCGAAAGATTTTTGGGAATGAACTTTTACAAATAGTATCAAAGATTTGGAATGAATATTTTAGATATAGAATGCAAAGATTTGGAAATAAACTTTTGACATTATAGTATCAAAGATTGGAATGAAATATTTTAGATATAGAATCAAGATTTGGAATAGACTTTTGAGCAAATAGAGTATCAAAGATTTGGAATGAATATTTTAGATATAGAATCAAAGAATTTGGAATAGAATTTTACAATATAGTATCAAGATTTGGAATGAATATTTAGATTAGAATCAAAGATTTGGAATAGACTTTTACATAATAAGTATCAAGATTTGAATGAATATGTTTAATATAGAATCAAAGATTTGGAATAAAACTTTTCACAAATAGTATCAAGATTTTGGAATGAATATTTTAGATATAGAATCAAAGAGTTTGGAATAGAATTTTACAAATAGTATCAAAGATTTGGAATGAATCTTTGGATTCTATATCTAAAATATTCATTCCAATCTTTGATTTTACTATTTGTAAAAGTCTATTCCAAATCTTTAGATTCTATATCTAAATATCATTCCAAACTTTGATATATTTGTAAAAGTCTATTCCAAAGTTCTTTTGTTCTATAATCTAAAAAAAAAAAAAAAAAAAAATTATTCATTTCCAACTCTTGAATACTATTGTAAAAGTCTTATTCCAAATCTTGATCTATTATCTAAAATATTCATTCCAAAACTTTTGATACTATATTAAAAGTTCTATTCCAAAATCTATGATTCTATATTCTAAAAGTATTCATTTCCAAATCTTTTGATACTATTGTAAAAAGTCTATTCCAAAATTCTTTGATTCTATATCCTAAAATATTTCATTCCAAATCTTTGATTACTATTTGTAAAAGTTCTATTCCAAATCTTTGATCTATATCTAAAATATTCATTCCAAATCATTATACTATTTGATAAAAGTTCTATTCCAAACTTGATTTCTATATCTAAAATATTCATTCCAAATCTTGATACTATTTGTAAAAGTTACGTATTCCAAATCTTTGATTTCTATTATCTAAATATTCATTCCAAATCTTTGATACTATTTTGTAAAAGTTCTATTCCAAATCTTTGATTCTATATCTAAAATATTCATTTCCAACTCATTTGGATACCTATATGTAAAAGTCTATATCCAAATCTTTGATTCTATATCTTAAAAATATTCATTTCAAGCTCTTGATTAACATATATGTAAAGTCTCTATTCCAAATCTTTTATTCTATATCTAAAAATTGTCATCCAAATCTTTGATTACTATTTGCTAAAAGTTCTTCCAAATCTTTGATTCTATATCTAAAATATGCATTCCAAATCTTTTGATACTATTGTAACAGTTCTATTCCAAATCTTTGACTTCTATATCTAAAATATCATTCCAACTCTTTGATTACTATATGGTAAGTTCTATTCCAAATCTTTGAATTCTATACTAAATATATTTATTCCAACTCTTTGATTACTATATGTAAAATTTCAATTCAAATCTTTAGATTCTTATATCTAAAATATTCATTCCAAATTCTTTGATACATTGTAAAAGTCTATTCCAAATCTTTGATTCTATATCTAAAAATATTCATTTCAACTCTTGACTACTATATGTAAAATTCTATTCAAATCTTTGATTCATATCTAAAATATTCATTCCAAATCTTTGATTACTATTTGTAAAAGTTTCATATTCCAAAATCTTTTGATTCTATATCTAAAATATTCATTCCAAAATCTTGCATACTATTTTTAAAAGTTCTATTAACCAAATCTTTTGATTCTATAATCTAAAAATATTCATTCTAAATCTTTGCATACTATTTGCAAAAGTTCTGATTCCAAATCTTTTGATTCTATATCTAAAATATTCATTCCAAATCGGATACTATATGTAAAAGTTCTATTCCAAATTCTTTGAATTCTGATATCTAAAATATTCATTCAAATCTTTTGATACTATTTGTAAAAGTTCCTATTTCCAAATCTTTGATTTCTATATCTAAAATATTCATTTCCAGAATCTTATACTATTTGAAAAGTTTCTAATTCCAAATCTCTTGATTCGTATATCTTAAAATATTCATTCCAAATCTTTGAACTATTTGCTAAAAGTTTTATTCCACAATCTTTGATTCTATATCTAAACATATTCATTCCAAATCTTTGATTACTATTTTGTAAAATCTATTCCAAATCTTTTGATTTCTAATCTAAAATATTCATTCCAAATCTTTGATACTATTTGTAAAAGTTCTATTCCAAATCTTTTTGATTCTATATCTAAAATATCATTCCAAATCTTGAACTATTTGTAAAAGTTCTATTCCAAATCTTTGATTCTATATCTAAAATATTTCATTCCCAACTCTTTTGACTATAATAAAAGTTCTATTCCAAATCTTTGATTTCATATATCTAATATCATCCAACTCTTTGATACTATATGTAAAAGTTCTATTCCAAATCTTGATCTATATTCTAAAATATTCATTCCAAAATCTTTGATTACTATTTGTTAAAAGTTTCTATTCCAAATCTGTTTGATTCTATATCTAAATATTCATTCCAAATCTTGATAACTATTTGTAAAAGTGGCTATTCAAATCTTTTGATTCTATATCTAAAATATTCATTCAAAATCTTTGATACTATTGTAAAAGTTTCTAGTGTCCAAATCTTTGATTTCTATTATTCTAAAATTATCATTCCAAATCTATTGAACTATGTGTAAAAAGTTCTATTCCAAAATCTTTGATTCTATATCTAAAATATTCAGTCCAAAACTTTTGATACTATTTTGTAAAAGTTCTATTCCAAATCTATTTGATTTCTATATCTAAAATATCATTTTCCAACTCTTTGATACTATATGTAAAAGTTCTTATTCCAAAATCTTTGATTTCTATACTAAAATATTCATTCCAAATCTTTTGATTAACTATTTGTAAAAGTTCTATTCCAATCTTTGATTCTATATCTAAAATATCATTCAAAATCTTTGAATACTATTTGTAAAAGTTCTATTCCAAATCTTTGATTCTATATCTAAAATATCATTCCAAATCTTTGATACTATTGTAAAAGTTCTATGTCCAAATCTTTGATTCTATATCTAAAATATTCATTCCAAAATCTTGATACTATTGTAAAATTCTATTCCAAATCTTGATTCTATATCTAAAATATTCATCCAAATCTTTGATACTATTTGTAAAGTTTCTATTCCAAATCTTTGATTTCTATATCTAAAAATTCATTCCAACTCTTTGATACTATATGTAAAAGTTCTATTCCAAATCTTTGAATTCTATATCTAAAAATATTCATTCCAAATCTTGTTGATACTATTTGTAAATTCTATTCCAAAATCTTTGATTCTATATCTAAAATATTCATCCAAATCTTTGATACTATTTGTAAAAGTTCTATTCCAAGATTTCTTTTTGATTCTATATCTAAAATAATGCATTTCCAAATCCTTTTATACTATTTGTAAAAGTTCTATTCCAAATCTTTGTCTATATCTAAAATATCATTCCAAATCTTGATGACTATTGTGTAAAAGTTTCTATTCCAAATCTTTGATTTCTAATCTAAAATATTCATTCCAAATCTTTGATACTATTGTTAAAAAGTTCTATTCCAAATCTTTGATTCTAATCTAAAATATTCTTCCAACTTTGATACTATATGTAATAATCTATTCCAAATCTTTGATTCTATTATCTAAAATATTCAAATTCCAAACCTTGATACTATATGTAAAAGTTCTATTTCCAAATCTTTGATTCATATCTAAAATATTCATTCCAAATCTTGATACTATTTTGTAAAAGTCTATTCCGAAATCTTTGATTCCTATATCAAATATTCATTCCAATCTTGATACTATTTGTAAAAGTTCTATTCCAAATCTTTGATTCTATATCTAAAATATTCATTCCAAACTCTTTGAATTACTATATTGTTAAAAGTTCTTATCCAAATCTTTGATTCTATATCTAAATATTCATTCCAAACTCTTTGATTACTATATGCTAAAAGTTCTATTCCAAATCTTTGATTCTATATCTAAAATATTCATTCCAAAAATCTTTGATACTATTTGTAAAAGTTTCTATTCCAAATCTTTGATCTCTATATTCTAAAATATTCATTCCAACTCTTTGATACTATATGTAAAAGTCTAATTCCAAATCTTTGATTCTATATCTAAAAATTCATTCCAACTCTTTGGATACTATATGTAAAAGTTTCTATTTCCAAATCTTTGATTCTATATCTAAATATTCATTCCAAAATCTTTGAACTATTGAAAATTCTATTCCAATCTTTGATCTATATCTAAAATATTCAAATTCCAATCTTTTGATAACTATTTGTAAAATTCTATTCCATAATCTTTGTTCTATATCTAAAATATTCATTCCAAAATCTTGATACTATTTGTAAAAGTTCTATTTCCAAATCTTTGATTCTATATCTAAAAATATTCTTCCAAAATCTTTGATACTATTTGTAAAAGTCTATTCCCAAATCTTTGTTCTATATCTTAAAATATTCACCAAATCTTTGATACTATTTTGTAAAAGTTCTAGTCCAAACTTTGATTCATATCAAAAATATTCATTCCAAACTCTTGGATACTATATGTTAAAAGTTCTATTCCCAAATCTTTGATTCATATATCTAAAATATTCATTCAAATCTTTGATACTATTTGTAAAGTCTATTCCAAATCTTTTGATTCTATATCTAAAATATTCATTGCCAAATCTTTTGATACAATTTGAAAAGTTCTATGTTCCAAATCTTTGATTCTGATATCTAAAATATTCATTCCAAATCATTTGATACATTGTAAAAGTTCTATTCCAAATCTTTGTTCATATATCTAAAATATTCATTCCAACTCCTTGAATTACTATATGTAAAAGTTCTATTTCCAAATCTTTGATTCATATCTAAATATTCATTCCCAATCTTTATACTATTTTGTAAAAGTTTCTATTCACAAATCATTTGATTCATATATCTAAAATATTCATTCCAAATCTTTGATATATTTGTAAAAGTTCTATTCCAGTCTTTGATTCTATATCTAAAATATTCATTCCAAATCTTTGAACTATTTGTAAAAGTTTCTATTCCAAATCTTTGATTCAGTAATTCTAAAATATTCATTCCAAATCTTTGATACTATTTGTTAAAAGTCTATTCCAAATCTTTGATTCTATATCTAAAATATTCATTCCAAATCTTTGATACTATTTGTAAAAGTTTCTAATTTCCAAATCTTTGATTCTATATCTGAAAATATTTAATTCCAAAAATCTTTTGATACTATTTAAAAGTTCTACTTCAAATTCTTTGATTCTATATCAAAACAGTATTTCATTTCCAAATCTTTGATTACTATATTGTAAAAGTTCTATTCAAATCTTTTGATTCTATATCTAAAATATTCCATTCCAAATAACTTGTGCATACTATTTGTAAAAGGTTCTATTCCAAATCTTTGATTCTATATCTAAAATATCTTCCAATCTTTGATCTATTTGCGAAAAGTTCTATTCCAATCTCTTTGATCTATATCTAAAATATTCATTCCAACTCTTGATACTATATGTAAAAGTTCTATTCCAAATCCTTGAATTCTATATCTAAAATCATTCATTCCCAAATCTTTTGATACTATTTGTAAAAGTTCTATTCCAAATCTTTGGATTCTATACAAAAATATTCATTCCAAAACTCTTTGATATTTATATGTAAAAGTTCTATTCAAATCTTTGATTCTATATCTAAAATATTCTTCCAAATCTTTGATACTATTTGATAAAAAGTTCTATTCCAAATCTTTGATTCTATATCTAAAATATTCATTCCAAAATCTTTGATACTTATTTGTAAAAAGTTCTATTCCAAATCTATTGATTCTATATCTAAAATATTCATTCCAAATCTTTGATTACTATTTGTAAAAGTTCTATTCCAAATCTTTGATTCTATATCTAAATATTCATTACCAAATCTTGATACTATTTGTAAAATTCTATTCCAAATCTTTGATCTATATCTTAAATATTCATTCAAATCTTTGGATTACTATTTTGTAAAAGTTCTATTCCAAATCTTTGATTCTATATCTAAAATATTTCATTCCAAATCTATTGATACTTATTTGTAAAAAGTTTTATTCCAAATCTTTGATTTCTATATCTAACATATTCATTCCAAATCTTTGATACTATTTGTAAAAGTTCTAATTCCAAATCTTTGATTCTGATATCTAAAATATTCATTCCAAAATCTTTGATTACTATTTGTAAAAGTTCTATTCCAAATCTTTGATTCTATATCTAAAATATTCATTCCAAATCTATTGATACTATTTTGTAAAAAGTTCTATTCCAAATCTTTGATGTCTATATCTAAAATATTCATTCCAAATCTTTGATAACTTATATGTAAAGTCTATTCCAAATCTTTGATTCTATATCTAAAATATTCATTCCAAATCTTGGTGCGATTACTATTTGTAAAAGTTCTATCCAAATCTGATTCATATATCTAAAATATTCATTCCAAATCTTTGATACAATTTGTAAAATCTATTCCAATCTTTGATTCTATATATAAATATATCATTTACCAAATCATTTGATACTTTTTGTAAAAGTCTATTCCAAATCTTTGATTCTATATCTAAAAATATTTCATTCCAATCTTTGATTACTATATGCTAAAAGTTCTATTCCAAATCTTTTGATTCTATATCTAAAAATATTCATTCCAAATCTTTGATACTATTTGTAAAAGTTCTATTCCAAATCTTTGCATTCTATATCTAAAAATATTCATTCCAAATCTTTGCATTACTATTTGTAAAAGTTCTATTCAAATCTTTGATTCTATATCTAAAATATCTCATTCCAAATCTTTGATACTATTTGTAAAAAGTTCTATTCCAAATCTTTGATTCTATATCTAAAATATTCATTTCCAAATCTTTGATACTATATGTAAAAGTTTATTCCAAAAATCTTTGATTCTATATCTAAAATATTTTCATTCAAATCTTTGATACTATTTGTAAAAGTTCTATTCCAAATCTTTGATTCTATATCTAAAATATTCATTCCAAATCTTTGATACTATTTGTAAAAGTTCTATTTCCAAATCTTTGATTCTATATCTAAAATAATTTCATTCCAAATCTTTTGATACTATTTGTAAAAGTTCTATTCCAAATCTTTGATTCCTATATCTAAAATATTCATTCCAAATCTTTGATACTATTTGTAAAAGTTCTATCCAAATCTTTGATTCTATATCTAAAATATTCATTCCAAATCTTTGATACATTTGTAAAAGTTCTATTCCAAATCTTTGATTCTATATCTAAAATATTCATTCCAAATCTTTGATACTATTTGTAAAAGTTTCTATTCCAAATCTTTGATTCTATATCTAAAATATTCATTCCAAATCTTGATACTATTGTAAAAGTTCTATTCCAAATCTTTGATTCTATATCTAAAAATATTTCATTCCAAATCTTTGATACTATTGTAAAATTCTATTCCAAATCTTTGATTTCTATATCTAAAATATTCATTCAAATCTTCTGATACATTTGTAAAAGTTCTATTCCAAATCTTTGATTCTATATCTAAAATATTCATTCCAAATCTTTGATTACTATTGTAAAAAGTTCTATTCCAAATCTTTGATTCTATATCTAAAAATATTATTCCAAATCTTTGATACTATTTGTAAAAGTTCATTCCAAATCTTTGATTCTATATCTTAAAATATCATCTCCAAATTCTCTTGATACTATTGTAAAAGTCTTTTCCAAATCTTTGATCTTATATCTAAAATATTCATTCCAAATCTTTGAATACTATGTAAAAGTTCTATTCCAAATCTTTGATTCTATATCTAAAATATTCATTCCAAATCTTTGATACTATTTGTTAAAAGTTCTATTCCAAATCTTTGATTCTAATCTAAAATATTCATTCCAAACTCTTTGATACTATTTGTAAAAGTCTATTCCAAATCTTTGATTCTATATCTAAAATATTCATTCCAACATCTTTGATACTATTTTAAAAGTTCTATTCCAAATCTTTGATTCTATATCTAAAATATTTCATTCCAAATCTTTGATACTAATTTGTAAAAGTTCTATTCCAAATCTTTGATTCTATATCTAAAAATATTCATTCCAAATCTTTGATACTATTTGTAAAAGTTTCTATTCCAAAATCTTTGATTCTATATCTAAAATATTCATTTCCAACTCCTTGATACTATGTAAAATTCTATTCCAAATCTTTGATTCTATATCTAAAATATTCATTCCAAATCTTGATACTATTGTAAAATTCTATTCCAAATCTTTGATTCTTATCTAAATATTCATTCAAAATCTTGATACTATTTGAAAGTCTATTCCAAATCTTATTCTATATCTAAAATATTCATTCCAAATCTTTGATACTATATTGTAAAAGTTCTATTCCAAATCCTTTGATTCTATATCTAAAAATATTCATTCCAAATCTTTGATACTATTGTAAAAGTTCTTTCCAAATCTTTTGATTCTATATCTAAAATATTCATTCACAATCTTTGATACTAATGTAAAAGTTCTATTCCAAATCTTTGATTCTATATCTAAAATATTCATTCCAAACTTTTGATACTATATGTAAAAGTTCTATTCCAAATCTTTTGATTCTATATCTAAAAATATTTCATTCCAAATCTTTGATGACATTTGTAAAAAGTTCTATTCCAAATCTTTGATTCTATATCTAAAATATTCATTCCAAATCTTTGATACTATTGTAAAAGTTCTATTCCAAATCTTTGATTCTATATCTAAAATATTTCATTCCAAATCTTTATACTATTTGTAAAAGTTCTATTCCAAATCTTTTGATTCTATATCTAAAATATTCATTCCAATCTTTGATACTATTTGTAAAAGTTCTATTCCAAATCTTTGATTCTATATCTAAAATATTCATTCCAAATCTTTGATACTATTTGTAAAAGTTCTATTCCAAATCTTTGATTCTATATCAAAATATTCATTCAAATCTTTGGATACTATTTGTAAAAGTTCTATTCCAAATCTTTGATTCTATATCTAAAATATTCATTCCAAATCTTTGATACTATTGTAAAAGTTCTATTCCAAATCTTTGATCTATATCTAAAATATTCATTCCAAATCTTTGATACTATTGTAAAAGTTCTATTCCAAATCTTTGATTCTATATCTAAAATATTCATTCCAAATCTTGATACTATGTAAAAGTTCTATTCCAAATCTTTGATTCTATATCTAAAATATTCATTCCAAAATCTTTTGATACTATTTGTAAAAGTTCTATCCCAAATCTTTGATTCATATATAAAATATTCATTCCAAATCTTTGATACTATGTAAAAGTTCTATCTCAAATCTTTGATTCTATATCTAAATATTCATTCCAACTCTTTGATACTATATGTAAAAGTCTATTCCAAATCTTGATTCTATATCTAAAAAATATTCATTCCAAATCTTTGATTACTATTTGTAAAAGTTCTATTCCAAATCTTTGATTCTATATCTAAAATATTCATTCCAAATCTTTGATACTATTTGTAAAAGTTCTATTCCAAATCTTTGATTCTATATCTAAAATATATCATTCCAAAATCTTTGATACTATTTGATAAAAGTTCTATTCGCAAATCTTTGATTCTATATCTAAAATATTCATTCCAAATCTTTGATACTATTGTAAAAGTTCTATTCAAATCTTTTGATTCTATATCTAAAAATATTCATTCCAAATCTTTGATACTATTTGTAAAAGTTCTATTCCAAATCTTTGATTCTATATCTAAAATATTCATTTCCAAAATCTTTGATACTATTTGTAAAAGTTTTATTCCAAATCTTTGATTCTATATCTAAAATATTCATTCCAAATCTTGATACTATTTGAAAAGTTCTATTCCAAATCTTTGGATTCTATATCTTAAAATATTCATATCCAATCTTTGATACTATTTGTAAAAGTTCTATTCCAAATCTTTGATTCTATATCTTAAAATATTCATTCCAAATCTTTGATACTATTTGTAAAGTTCTATTCCAAATCTTGATTCTATATCTAAAATATTCATTCCAAATCTTTATACTATTATGTAAAAGTTCTATTCCAAATCTTTGATTCTATATCTAAAATATTCATTCCAAATCTTTGATACTATTTGTAAAAGTTCTATTCCAAATCTTTGATTCTATATCTAAAATATTCATCCAAATCTTTGATACTATTTGTAAAAGTTCTATTCCAAATCTTTGATTCTATATCTAAAATATTCATTCCAAATCTTTTGATACTATTTGTAAAAGTTCTATTCCAAATCTTTGATTCTATATCTAAAATATTTCATTCCAAATCTTTGATACTATTTTGTAAAATTCTATTCCAAATCTTTGATTCTATATCTAAAATATTCATTCCAAATCTTTGATTACTATTTGTAAAAGTTCTATTCCAAATCTTTGATTCTATATCTAAAATATTCATTCCAAATCTTTGATACTATTTGTAAAAGTTCTATTCCAAATCTTTGATTCTATATCTAAAATATTCATTCCAATCTTTGATACTATTTGTAAAAAGTTCTATTCCAAATCTTTGATTCTATATCTAAAATATTCATTCAAATCTTGATACTATTTGTAAAAGTTCTATTCCAAATCTTTGATCTATTTCTAAAATATTCATTCCAAATCTTTGGATACTATTTGTAAAAGTTCTATTCCAAATCTTTGATTCTATATCTAAAATATTCATTCAAATCTTTGATACTATTTGTAAAAGTTCTATCCAAATCTTTGATTCTATATCTAAAAATATTTCATTCCAAATCTTTGATACTATTGTAAAAGTTCTATTCCAAATCTTTGATTCTATATCTAAAATATCATTCAACTCTTTGATACTATTGGTAAAAGTTCTATTCCAAATCTTTGATTCTATATCTAAAATATTTCATTCCAAATCTTTGATACTATTTGTAAAAGTTCTATTCCAAATCTTGATCTCATATCTAAAATATTCATTCCAATCTTTGATACTATTGTAAAATTCTATTCAAATCTTTGATTCTATATCTAAAATATTCATTCAAATCTTTGATACTATTTGTAAAAGTTCTATTCCAAATCTTTGATTCTATATTCTAAAATATTCATTCCAAATCTTTGATACTATTATGTAAAAGTCTATTCAAAATCTTTGATTCTTATCTAAAATTCATTCCAAATCTTTGATACTATTTGTAAAGTTTATTTCCAAATCTTTGATTCTATCTAAAATATTCATTCCAAATCTTTGATACTATTTGTAAAAGTTCATTCCAAAATCTTTGATTCTATATCTAAAATATTAATTCCAAATCTTTATACTATTGTAAAAGTTCTATTCCAAATCTTTGATTCTATATCTAAAAATATTTTCCAAATCTTTGATACTATTGTAAAAGTCTATTCCAAATCTTTGAATTCTATATCTAAAAATATTCATCAAATCTTTGATACTATTTGTAAAAGTTCTATCCAAATCTTTGATTCTATATCTAAAATATTCATTCCAAATCTTTGATACTGATTTGTAAAAGTTCTATTCCAAATCTTTGATTCTATATCTTAAAATATTCATTCCAAATCTTGATACTATTATGTAAAAGTTCTATTCCAAATCTTTGATTCTATATCTAAAAATATTCATTCCAAATCTTTGATACTAATTTGTAAAAAGTTTTTCTTCCCAAATCTTTGATTCTATATCTAAAATTATTCATTCCAAATCTTTGATACTATTTGTAAAAGTTCTATTTCCAAATCTTTGATTCTATATCTAAAATATTCATTCCAACTTTTGATACTATTGTAAAAGTTCTATTCCAAATCTTTGATTCTATATCTAAAATATTCATTCCAAAATCTTTGATACTATTTGTAAAAGTTCTATTCCAAATCTTTATTCTAATCTAAAATATTCATTCCAAATCTTTTGATACTATTTGTAAAAGTTCTATTCCAAATCTTTGATTCTATATCTAAAATATTCATTCCAAATCTTTGATACTATTTGTAAAATTCTATTCCAAAATCTTTGATCTATATCTAAAATATTCATTCCAAATCTTTGATTACTATTTGTAAAAGTTCGTATTCCAAATCTTTGATTCTATATTCTAAATATTCATTCCAAATCTTGATTACATATTGTAAAAGTTCTATTCCAAATCTTTGATTCTATATCTAAAATATTCATTCCAAATCTTTGATACTATTTGTAAAATCTATTCCAAATCTTTGATTCTATATCTAAATATCATTTCCAAATCTTTTGATACATTTGTAAAAGTTCTATTCCAAATCTTTGATTCTATATCTAAAATATTCATTCCAAATCTTTGATACTATTTGTAAAAGTTCTATCTCAAATCTCTTGATTCTATATCTAAAATATCATTCCAAATCTTTGATACTATTTGTAAAAGTTCTATTTCCAAATCTTGATTCTATATCTAAAATATTCATTCCAAAATCTTTGATACTATATGTAAAAGTTCTATTCCAAATCTTTGATATCTATATCTAAAATATTCATTCCAAATCTTTGATACTATTTGTAAAAGTTCTATTCCAAATCTTTGATTCTATATCTAAATATTCATTCCAAATCTTTGTTACTAATTGTTAAAAGTTCTATTCCAAATCTTTGATTCTATATCTTAAAATATCATTCCAAATCTTTGATACTATTTGTAAAAATTCTATTCCAAATCTTTGATTCTATATCTAAAATATTCATTCCAATCTTTGATACTATATGTAAAAGTTCTATTCCAAATCTGTTGATTCTATATCTAAAATATTCATTCCAAATCTTTGATACTATTTGTAAAAGTTCATATCCAAATCTTTGATTCTATATCTAAAATATTCATTCCAAATCTTTGATACTATTGTAAAAGTTCTATTCCAAATCTTTGATTCAATATCTAAAATATTCATTCAAATCTTTTGTACTATTTGTAAAAGTTCTATTTCCAAATCTTGATTCTATATCTAAAATATTTCATTCCAACTCTTTGATACTATATTGTAAAAGTTCTATTCCAAATCTTTGATTCTATATCTAAAATATCATTCCAAATCTTTGATACTATTGGTAAAAGTTCTATTCCAAATCTTTGATTCTATATTAAAAATATTCATTTCCAAATCTTGATACTATTTGTAAAAGTACTATTCCAAATCTTTGATTCTATATCTAAAATATTCATTCCAAATCTTTGATACTATTTTGTAAAAGTTCTATTCCAAATCTTTGATTCTATATCTAAAATATTCATTCAAATCTTTGATACATTTGTAAAAGTATTCTATTCCAAATCTATTGATCTATATCTAAAATATTCATTCCAATCTTTGATACTATATGTGAAAAGTTTATTCCAAATCTTTTGGATTCTATATCTAAAATATTCATTCCAAATCTTTGATACTATTTGTAAAAGTTCTATTCCAAAATCTTTGATTCTATATCTAAAAAAATATTCATTCCAAATCTTGATACTATTTGTAAAAGTTCTATTCCAAATCTTTGATTCTATATCTAAAATATTCATTCTCAAATCTTGATACTATGGTAAAAGTTCTATTCCAAATCTTTGATTCTATATCTAAAATATTCATTCCAAATCTTTGATACTATTTGTAAAAGTTCTTATTCCAAATCTTTGATTCTATATCTAAAATATTCATTCCAAATCTTTGATACTAATTTGTAAAAGTTCTATTCCAAATCTTTGATTCTATATCTAAAATTATTCATTCCAAATCTTTGATACTATATGTAAAAGTTCTATTCCAAATCTTTGATTCTATATCTAAAAATATTTAATTCAACTCTTGATTACTATTTGTAAAAAGTTCTATTCCAATCTTGATTCTATATCTAAAATTATTCATTCCAAATCTTTGATACTATTTGTAAAAGTTCTATTCCAAATCTTTGATTCTAACTAAAATATTGCATTCCAACTCTTATACTATATGTAAAAGTTTATTCCAAATCTTTGATTCTATATCTAAAATATCATTCCAATACTTTGATACTATTTGTAAAAGTTCTATTTCCAAATCTTTGATTCTATATCTAAAAATATATTCCAAATCTTTGATACTATTTGTAAAAGTTCTATTCCAAATCTTTGATTCTATATTAAAATATTCATTCCAAATCTTTGATACTATTTGTAAAATTCTATTCCAAATCTTTGATTCTATATCTAAATATTCATTCCAAATCTTTGATACTATTTGTAAAAGTTCTATTCCAAATCTTGATTCTTATATCTAAAATATTCATTCCAAATCTTTGATACTATATTGTAAAAGTTCTCATTCCAAATCTTTGATTTCTATATCTAAAATATTCATTCCAACTCTTGATACTATATGTAAAAGTTCTATTCCAAATCTTTGATTCTATAATCTAAAATATTCATTCAACATCTTGATACCTATTTGTAAAAGTTCTTCATTCCAAATCTTTGATTTACTAATCTAAAATATTCATTCCAACTCTTTGATACTATTGTAAAAGTTCTATTCCAAATCTTTGATTCTATATCTAAAATATTCATTCCAATCTTTGATACTATATGTAAAAAGTTCTATTCCAAAATCTTTGATTCTATATCTAAAATATTCATTCCAAATCTTTGATACTATTTTGTAAAAGTTCTATTCCAAATCTTTGATTCTATATCTAAAATATTCATTCCAATCTTTGATACTATTTGTAAAAGTTTTATTCCAAATCTTTATTCTATATCTAACATATTCATTCCAAATCTTTGATTACTTATTTGTAAAAGTTCTATTCCAAATCTTTTTGATTCTATATCTAAAATATCATTCCAAATCTTGATACTATATTTGTAAAAGTTCTATTCCAAATCTTTGTATTCTATATTCTAAAATATTCATTCCAAATCTTTGATACTATTTGTAAAAGTTCTATTCCAAATCTTTGATTCTATATCTAAAATATTCATTCCAACATCTTTGATACTATATGTAAAAGTTCTATTCCAAATCTTTGATTCTATATCTAAAATATTCATTCCAACATCTTTGATACTATAGTAAAAGTTCCTATTCCAAATCTTTGATTCTATATCTAAAAATATTCATTCCAAATCTTTGATACTATGCTAAAAGTTCTATTCCAAATCTTTGATTCTATATCTAAAATATTCATTCCAATCTTTGATACTATATGTAAAAGTTTCTATTCCAAATCTTTGATTCTATATCTAAAATATTCATTCCAAACTCTTTGATACTATATGTAAAAGTTCTATTCCAAATCTTTGATTGATCATATATCTAAAATATTCATTCCAACATCTTTGATACTATATGTAAAAGTTCTATTCCAAATCTTTTGATTCTATATCTAAAAATATTCATCTCCAAATCTTTGATACATATTTGTAAAGTTCTATTCCAAATCTTTGATTCTAATCTAAAATATTCATTCCAACTCTTTGATACTATTTGTAAAAGTTCTATTCCAAATCTTTGATTCTATATCTAAAATATTCATTCCAACTCTTTGATAACTATATGTAAAATGTCTATTCAAATCTTTGATTCTATATCTAAAATATTCATTCCAACATCTTTGATACTATTTGTAAAAGTTCTATTCCAAATCTTTGATTCTATATCTAAAATATTCATTCCAACTCTTTGATACTATTTGTAAACAGTTCTATTCCAAATCTTTGTTCTATATCAAAATATTCATTCCACAATCTTTGATACTATTTGTAAAAGTTCTTCCAAAAATCTTTGATTCTATATCTAAAATATCATTCCAACTCTTTGATATTATTATGTTAAAGTCCATTTCAAATCTTTGATTCTATATCTAAAAATATCA